>CM067307.1:9490151-10090151 GCA_034231615.1 Meghimatium bilineatum
CCGAAAAATAAGTTCAAACTTGTGCACTTCAAAACAAAAAGAAGGATATGGAATTCATTTCCGTGGCAGAATCCTGGGATGTGCGACCTCAGAAAAATCGTTCTATGATTGCTACGTGAAAGCAGATAATACATGTCTCCAGCAGACTCCAGTCACACAGCTGTAACGATATATCTGGAATAGATTACTCTCTCTATTATTTGATAATCTAAATTGAACTCTGTATTAGATCGATCTTGCATTTTCTTTGTACGTACTGTTTGTTATGTGTTACCACATCTTCTGTATTCCTAGTGTATTGTCTTGCTTTGTACTCAAGTGATGTATCACTGTACCTACAATCTGATGATGTATGACTGTACTTACTATTTCTTGAATATTTTATGGTAACATAATCTCGGTCATAACCAGCCAAATTCGACTCACTCTCGTGGTTGAAAGAACTTGGACTTACTCCTGTGGTTGAAAGAACTTGGACTTACTCTTGTGGTTGAAAGAACTTGGACTTACTCCTGTGGTTGAAAGAACTTGGAATTACTCCTGTGGTTGAAAGAACTTGGACTTACTCCTGTGGTTGATAGGAACGTACCTCGTCATATGTTGTACATAAACTATTCCAATGATTTTTTCCAAATAACGTTAGACCACATTTCGTCTGGTCAGCAACTGTATTAGTAGTAGTAGTAGTAGTATTAGTAGGATTAGTAGTAGTAGTAGTAGTAGTAGTAGTAGGAGGAGGAGATGTAGTAGTAGTAAAAGTAGTAGTAGTAATAGTAGTAGTAGTAGTAGTAGTCTTGTTCTTCTTCTGCGCTCGTTCGAAGACTTCTGCAGATTAGCAGGATGTAGTCCGGAGAACGGAATGCGTTGTGTCATAGTCTACGATATCTTCGCCTTTCGGCCTGACACATCCTACTTCAGCATGGCTTTGGGTCACTAATCCTATATGGGATGGGACAGCCAACTCCATCCCATAACCTACTTAGTCGCCTTTTACGACATTCGTGGAAGGTAAACAGTGTTGCTATTCTTTGCTCCCCTTTCGGGCCGCGGCACCACACGGGTGAGTAGTATTAGTAATGTTCATGAATGACCACATCGAAACGTTATTGAAAAATCAGTATTTCATACAGATCGCAATTCATATAGAGATTACATATAGTTTTTAATTACTTTATTCTTCCATCTATTGTGATAGTATAGAAATCTTCCATCTATAGTGATAGTATAGAAATCTTTCATATATTGTGATACTATAGAAATCTTTCATATATTGTGATACTATAGAAATCTTTCATATATTGTGATAGTATAGAAATCATTCATATATTGTGATAGTATAGAAATCTGTCATAAATTGTAATAGTATAGAAATCTTTCATATATTGTGATAGTATAGACATCTTTAATATATTGTGATAGTATAGAAATCTTTCATATATTGTAATAGTATAGAAATCTTTCATATATTGTAATAGTATAGAAATCTTTCATATATTGTAATAGTATAGAAATCTTTCATATATTGCCGTGTGAGAGTAAGCATACCATGATGATTGCCTATCAGTTGTCGATATAATCGGGGAATTTTAGCTGTATATATTTTTAATGATGAACCAAAATCTGGCAAAAATTCATCTATTTTTGATGGAGAATAAACACATAATTATTTCAATATGATGTTCATTACATTGAAATTGAGATTCAGAATTGACCACTAAGTGTGAAGTCATAATTGATCACTAAGTGTGAAGACATAATTGACCACTAAGTGTGAAGACAGAATTGACCACTAAGTGTGAAGTCATAAATGATCACTAAGTGTGAAGACAGAATTGACCACTAAGTGTGAAGTCATAATTGATCACTAAGTGTGAAGACAGAATTGACCACTAAGTGTGAAGTCATAATTGATCACTAAGTGTGAAGACAGAATTGACCACTAAGTGTGAAGACAGAATTGACCACTAAGTGTGAAGACAGAATTGACCACTAAGTATGAAGACAGAATTGACCACTAAGTGTGAAGACATAATTGATCACTAAGTGTGAAGACATAATTGACCACTAAGTGTGAAGACAGAATTGACCACTAAGTGTGAAGACAGAATTGATCACTAAGTGTGAAGACAGAATTGATCACTAAGTGTGAAGACAGAATTGACCACTAAGTGTGGAGACAGAATTGATCACTAAGTGTGAAGACATAATTGACCACTAAGTGTGAAGACATAATTGATCACTAAGTGTGAAGACATAATTGACCACTAAGTGTGAAGACAGAATTGACCACTAAGTGTGAAGACAGAATTGATCACTAAGTGTGAAGACAGAATTGATCACTAAGTGTGAAGACAGAATTGACCACTAAGTGTGAAGACAGAATTGACCACTAAGTGTGAAGACAGAATTGACAACTAAGTGTGAAGACAGAATCTACCACTATGTATGAAAACATAACAAATATAATTCATAATATATATGTGATACAATTAGTTTGAAAAATATTTTTTATATTTAAATTGATACAACATATTTTCAAACAATTTAACTAGTGTCTAGTTAACTGCTGATACAGCAGTCTATAGGCAAGTAACCTTTAGAACAATGTCACTGTGTAATATACGCATGTTTGTAAGCTGTTATTTTGTTCCACATAAGGTGTTCCTTTTGTCTGACCAGTGAGGGAATTTTATATATAAAACTGGTATTGTTTACGTCAACATTTCTCAACCCCTCCTCTACATTGTTAGACTCTGTCAAACATTTTCAGACCCTTCCCACTGGCTATTGACGTCATATATGGTTTACCCCATAATAAATGCATATCTATTTTAATAATTATATTAATATTATGATTAATACTAATGCTATGAACAATAATATTTATAACAATGGTAATAATACTATCAACACCAACAATAATAATAATAATCCATCAGCTCTGTCGTTGTCAGCTATAGCAAGGTATAACAACATAATCAATCTCTAAAGTAGAATCAGGGGCAATTTTGCCAATAAAAAAAAAGTATGATGGCAACGCTGACGGATAAGCTCAGCGTAAAATTGAAGCATATGGTGACAACCGGAAAACGTAATCGATTAGATCACACAGGAAAAGAATTATGCCAGACTTTGGTTAGGAAATATTCTTTCTAGCGATTATTGAACTGATTCAATACCAAACATCGATGCAAATGTAAATTATGGACAACTAATGATATGAGAGGTAGTTAGCGCGTCTCTGGCAGCTTCGGTGCCAGGTTCAATCCCACCATAGGCAACTTTTCATTCGGATTGTTCAGAAAGCAATAGCAATCTACTTGATGTACTGTATTGTATAGAAAATCATTACAACCAAACATTTCTTGGCTCAGCGAAACTGCTTACAAATCAGTCAGTCAGTTCCTCTTTTGCCAAGTTTGGCATATAGGGCGGATGTGATAGTTCTCCATGCCTGTCGGTCAGTTGCTAGGGATTGCAGGTCTTGTGCATTTATGCCTGTTGATTTTAATTCATTCACAAATGTTTTTCTGAGCGTTGTTTTTGGTCTTCCCTGTTTTATTTTCCCTGTCTGGTGTCCACATGAAGGCTTGTCGTGGAATTCTATCTTCCTTCATTCTAAATACGTGGCCGATATATGTCCAGTGGCGTTTTCTGATGATGTTCGTCACATATTCTTGTTTTATCTCCTCTCTTAGTATGTCGTTTGATTTGAAGTCTTTCCAATAAGTATTTGTGATTTTTCTGAGGCCTCTATTCTCGAAGACAACTAACATTTTGTTTCCATTATTGCGATAGATTTCCAAATTTCACATCCGTATGTCAATGATGGAATCACACGCATTGAATAGTCGCAGTTTGACGTGTTTACTTGCGATCTTCGATCTCCAGATGTTTGAGAGTTTGTTAAAGGCGTTGGAGGCGAGAGCGATTGGAGTCTTGATTTCTGAGTTGGTATCCTCGTCTGCTGTTATCTTGCTTCCCAAATATACGAAATTTGAAACGCTGTTTAATATATTATCATCTAGTTTAATTGATTCTGTCAGGCCGGTAAAATTCATGATTTTAGTTTTATGTGTGTTTATTTGAAGGCCTATCTGTTGTGAAAAAAATGTGAGTCTTTCTGTTTTTTCTTGGAGATTTTGGTGTGTTGAACTCAGGAGAGCAATATCATATGCGAAGGTTAGATCTTCCAGGGTCTTGTTGTTTATCCATTTGATTCCTAGCTGTTTTTGGTCTGTGCATTTCCTCATCACCCAGTCATCGCGAAGCACAACAATACTGGGGACAAAATACATCCTTATTTTACTCCCGTTGTCACTGGGAACCAGCTGGAAAAGCCACCTTCTGTTCTTACACGGCAAGCCGTATAGAGCTATAACATCTGTTACAGAAACACTAGGAGTTTTACAATGACCATTTGTTAAATCGTCGATTAACGTTATAGAAACACTAGGAGTTTTACAATGACCATTTGTTAAATCGTCGATTAACGTTATAGAAACACTGGGAGTTTTACAATGACAATTTGTTAAGTCGTGGATTAACGTATCCAAATGAATCAATAACAGAAACATACGTCCGCCATCTTGAAACTGGTAACCGGAACTCAAATAGTATCCCGTTTTTTTGTAATTTCTCCTGTCAGAGAAAATTGTTTATGTAGTTCAAATATACACAGTAAAATCCAGTTATAACAACTTCGAAAAGGAGGCCGACATAATTATGTACTAAGAAAACTGCCATACATACAATACAGAGTAACTATAATTAGAGATTTTGAGAAGTGTTGCTAAGTAGGGAAATATATTATAAATGCATGTGCTATAGTGGAATGCACTGTATAAATTCATTCGCTACAAAGGGATCCCGCTGTATCAATAAACGTCTTGGTTGTATAAAGTGACTAGACGATAGGAGAGATACGTGAACGTAACATCGTGAGGGCAAAGTGTGTAGGGACTTGAGAGGTGTGGTTTTTGTGTGATGTGTGGCAAAAGTGTTTACTGTCATAGAGAGGAGTGGATTTAGTGTGATGTGTGGCAAAATGTGTACTATCAAAGGAAGGTGTGGTTTTTATGTGCTGTGTGACAAAGTGTTTACTGTCATAGAGAGGAGTGAATTTAGTGTGACTCGTCACAAAGTGTGTACTATCATAGAGAGGTGTGGATTTAGTGTGACTCGTGACAAAGTGTGTACTATCATAGAGAGGTGTGGATTTAGTGTGACTCGTCACAAAGTGTGTACTATCATAGAGAGGTGTGGATTTAGTGTGACTCGTCACAAAGTGTGTACTATCATAGAGAGGTGTGGATTTAGTGTGACTCGTCACAAAGTGTGTACTATCATAGAGAGGAGTGGATTTAGTGTGACTCGTGACAAAGTGTGTACTATCATAGAGAGGTGTGGATTTAGTGTGACTCGTCACAAAGTGTGTACTATCATAGAGAGGTGTGGATTTAGTGTGACTCGTGACAAAGTGTGTACTATCATAGAGAGGTGTGGATTTAGTGTGACTCGTCACAAAGTGTGTACTATCATAGAGAGGAGTGGATTTAGTGTGACTCGTGACAAAGTGTGTACTATCATAGAGAGGTGTGGATTTAGTGTGACTCGTCACAAAGTGTGTACTATCATAGAGAGGTGTGGATTTAGTGTGACTCGTGACAACACGTCTTGAGTTTATTGTCCAACTGTTGTTCAGAAATATGGGCAGTACATGTTGTTTCGTTCCGGACATTTATATCATGCCCTCGACACTATAGGGCCTATTGTCTTATGGTAAGTACAGACTTTTAAAATAATTTCTTTGTCTATTCCATTAATTTCCATTGGCTATTCAAAAGTATGATCATAGTGGCCAATGAAATCACGGGAAAAGTCACACGAGTCAGTAATAAGGACGAGTCAGTAATCAGGCCTGATTTTCCATTTGCTAGAAGGTTTATATGTTGTAGACAGTCATTGTTTTTTCTCAATGTAAACCATATGACCTCATGAGTACACCACCGTTTTTTATGTGGTGTTCGTGCGGGGGTGGGGGGAGGGGTCGGCAAGTAAATCGTTGACGCAATCTGTACCATACCGCCCCAGTGCTGGACAGAGGGAGAAAAATTCCTCCAATAAGGGCAACATTTTAAATAAAGATGACAAAATCGGATTAAAAATAGAGTTAATTGTGAAACAGTATAAATTTCGGCGAAGACGGATGTGTCGGTCTATTGGCGAAAATAAAACGGCGACACAGCACATTTCCATTCCCTGCATCTACACTCTGCTGGAAATATAGTAGGACCAATGTTCTTCTACAAGAGAAATCTAGAGGGAGTTTAAGAGTGAACGCTGAAGAAGAAGAAACCATAGACACAACAAACTGGCGGTATAATACTCGTCCGAACACGTGATCGGTGTTTTAAAGAACATTTTAGATCGCGCGCGTGCGTGCGTGTGTGCGTGCTTGCCGTGCGTGCGTGTTTTCGTACATTATAAATGATGATGACCATTTTTTATATACACTTTTGAAAATTCAGTTTGAATTATGTCAATGCCTAATAGTTGGTAGATGGCGAATGAGCCCTGCTTGAGCTGTAAATGTCCTTGGACAGTTCGGGCATCGAATGACCACTGTAGACGTATCTTGGTCTATCTGTGACTTTCTAGCTGCTCTCCGCTGTTGAGCTGCTGCATTTCTTCTCTTTTCACAAGATGATGCGTTCTTTTTTACTTTTTTAAGTTCTTCCCATGTATCGTGGTCTATTTCAAACGCTTTCAGTTAGTCCGTTAACGAGTCCCTGTAGAGCGTTCTTTTTGCCACCTTGAGATCGTGTACCCTACTCCAGCTCACCATAGAGAAGTATATTTAGCAGGCGATGGTCTGGCACACGTATCAAATGACATGCCCAACGAATCTGTGTCTGCATCAGGATAGTGTCAATGCTGGGGATACCAACTCTATCAAGGACAGTGGTATCTGGAATCTTGCCTTGCCCTCTGATGTTCATAACGTTCCTGAGACAAGTTGTGTGAAAGTGATCGAGTTTCCCCACATGACGTTTATACACAGTGTCCATGTTTCACTAGCGTATAACTAGAGCATCAATAGATGTGTTGAAATAGCGGGATAAGATAGAGTATCAATAGATGTGTTAAAATAGCGGGATAAGACAAAGACATGATCATTTACTTATTATACGTTAGTTCTTAAACAAGCATATTGTCTGGACAATAAAATACGTTATGTCATGATTTACAGCTTGACTGAGATATCAAGGCTTTAATAATAAAACCGCCCGTGTGATGCCGGGGCCCAAAAGGGGAGCAAAGAATAGCAACACATGTCGTAAAAGACGACTAAGGAGGTTATGGGATGGAGTTGGCTGTCCCATTCCATATAGGGTCAGTGACCCAAAGACATGCTGAAGTCGGATGTTTCAGGCCGAAAGGCGCAGATATCACAGCAATTATGTAAACCATGACACAACGCATTACGTTCTCCTGACTACATCCTGCTAATCTGCAGGAGTTTGAGAACGAACGCAAACGAAGAAGAAGAAGAAGATAATGAAACATACAACCGAAACATGCTGCGAATACAATATATCAACGCAGTATAACTAGCAAGAGAACAGCAAAATCATCACTATGAAATGGAAGAAGCAGCAAAGACTGCTGCAAATAAAGAGAGGTACAAATAGAAACGGGTGGTAAATATTGTTAAAAAGCAGATACGAAAATAATTCGGCAGTATATTAATTAATGCAAAAAAGATAAGTACCGCTAAGTTTAGAAATAGATACATCAATTATGTTGACACTAATTTAACTGGCACCAACTAAATGTGTTCAACTAAATGCACACCGATTACATGCACACCGACTAAATTGACACCATATAAACGTAAAAACAAAATGGATACCAACTATATGGACTCCAAATAAGCGCGCACTAAAAAAATTGATTCCAACTAAATGGACACCATATCAATGCACACCAACTAATTGCACACCAACTTAATAGACATCAGATAAACACAAGAAAACAGATGACACCTACTAAATAGACATCAGATAAACACAAGAAAACATATGACACCATCTAAATTGAAACGAACTAAATGAACACAAAATAAACGCGCACCAGCTAAATGGACACCAACTAAATGGACAACAGCTATTAGGATATCAGCAATAAGGACATTAACTATGTCGACACCAACTATATGGCAGTACCTAATTGAACAACAACTAAATTGACACCAACTAAACACAACAATTAAATGAACACCAACTAAAAGGATACCAACTAAACGGACACCAACTATATGGTCAGCAACTAAACACACTCCAACGAAATGGACACTAACTAAATGGTCACCAACTAAATGGTCAACAACTAAATGGTCACCAGCAAAAAAGAACACCAACGACATAGACACCAACTAAGTGGACACTAAGAACATCTCCTACAACTAAATTAAGGAAAAGGGCACCAATGAAATTTATAAAAACTAAATGGATACTAACTAGATGGACATCGACTAAATGGGCATCAAACGAAATGGACACCAAATATATGAAGACCAACTTAAACACACGCCAATTAAATGGACACCAGTTGAACGCACAACCAAGAAAATGTACACCAACGAAAAATACACAAAATAAACGCAAACATATTACATAATCACAAGTACTACAGATAAACTGCGATGAGAAGGCGACATGTTCAAATGGAACTGAACGAAACAATATGAAACCATACATCAAACACAGTATTAAAAAAAAAACCCAAGAAAATAAAAGAGAATATTGAAAAATAAATTGAACATCTCTGAGAACATAACAAAACAAACGAATATTTTTTGTGTGTGAACGGTTCACGGAACAGATGAAATCGATGTTTCTACGAAGTAAAAATTCAGACAAACAGAAGACAAACAAGTAGAACTGATCTCTAGGGGATTACATAGATTGTGTTATTTGTTTCCGTTCTATTGTTGAAGTTTTACTTATGTCACACCCATTATCCATTCCAACTGAACAACTACCATAGGCAAGAAATAAAAGAGGGACATGAGATGTTTTAATGCACAAAAAGTCCCAAAAAATAAACAAACCATTTGTTTATTTAAAATGTGTACAGTTTTGTATATTTGGAAAACGCTATCGACAAAGATGGAAACGAATCTCAGGATGCAGATAGCAGAAGACACATTTTTGGAATATTTTAAAATTATTGTAGACATATTTAATGGCATCTGACAGATTAAACACCCCTCTATATGGATTTTGTCATATATAGAGGGGTGTTATTCTTTGACCTCGAAAATCAAAGCTAGAGTAGACGATTTTTTCTCACTTCAAAACATATAATCACAATTAAATAAAGAATAAAAAATAATCATATGTGATGCGTCTTGTACTAGGACACATTTGTTTTGGGCACTATTCACCCAAATATAAAATGCATCTGCATTGCCAAAGGAAATAAAATTAATTTGATCACTATCAAGTACAAGTATTTACTTCTTTTCGTCTCTGAGTCATGTTATGTAGCTAAATCATTACATCAAAATGATAAAATTTATCATTTGATGTCTCTTCATTTCCGAGAAGAAGAATTTCCCTGAGTGCACAACATAGAAGAAAAAAAACCAACTCAACAATAAAATGGAATCAACAATTGAATTACATGGCAACCCTGATATCACCATATGGAAAAAGTACACCAAATACGAAATAGGATATAACAGGTAAATGTAGCATTTCATAAAATGAAAAACATTATGTAGAACAGGTTCTTATCAATATAAGGAAAATAACCTTTCCATGTCACAGAGAGCTACTTCTGTTGTTTGGAAAAGAACCATCGACAAAACATAAAGAAAAACAGAATAGTAAGCAGAGATCACAAAGATATGGTTCTTCATAATAATGTTGAGAGTCCCAACAGCATGCGGTTGCGTCTGTGGGTTTCACCAATGGCTCACTAGACAATCCAACCATGCAACAGAAAACCTTAGTAGATGACATGCCTTCATATTGAGATTATCTTCTTATAGAAACTTCATGGGCACGTCATCTATACAATCCCGTAGTCGTAACCGTCGATAACAGTTACCATGTTGTTCCGGCAGGCCGACGTTACAGGAAAGTTACGGGTACGTCGTTGGTGGACGAAACAACAAAGAAGCCTGTCGCAAGGGCCAGAGTTATGCCCTGATGTCGAAGTTTATTTCAGCGGTATTTGACTCGAAACACCATCGAGTCGGATGGCTGCTGGAACAAAGCGCGGAGTACTTCTGGAAATACCCCACGTGCTGTGATGCCGGTTTCTAATCAAGAATCAAAATCAAGATCAAGAATCCCCAAAACATATGGTTTTTCATAAGAATATTGATAATCTCAAGAAGAGTTAGTTTTTCGAAATAATGTTGAGAATTCCCAGCAGATGTGGTTCTTTGGAATTATATTCAGGATTCGAAGTAGAGGTGATTCTTCAGAATATTGATGGTCATACAAAGAAGGCTTATTGGCCCGACATCTCCGATTTCAGCACGTGTGCTTACTTGTGCTGCATGAATGTACTCAAGTTTTCAAATATTTTTTCCTGCTTTTTTCAGTACTTTTACACGCCGCATGTCGAGAGTACCACATATAGCGAGAAATCCCGTAGCTACAAGCGATAATTAATCCTCAAGGTACCGCACTAAAAAATTCCGTAGCTACAAGCGATAATTAATCCACAAGGTTCCCCACTAAAAATTCCGTAGCTACAAGCGATAATTAATCCTCAAGGTACCCCACTAAAAAATTCCGTAGCTACAAGCGATAATTAATCCTCAAGGTATCCCACTAAAAAATTCCGTAGCTACAAGCGATAATTAATCCTCAAGGTATCCCACTAAAAAATTCCGTAGCTACAAGCGATAATTAATCCTCAAGGTATCCCACTAAAAAATTCCGTAGCTACAAGCGATAATTAATCCTCAAGGTATCCCACTAAAAAATTCCGTAGCTACAAGCGATAATTAATCCTCAAGGTACCCCACTAAAAAATTTCGTAGCTACAAGCGATAATTAATCCTCAAGGTATCCCACTAAAAAATTCCGTAGCTACAAGCGATAATTAATCCTCAAGGTACCTCACTAAAAAATTCCGTAGCTACAAGCGATAATTAATCCTCCAGGTACCCCACTAAAAAATTCCGTAGCTACAAGCGATAATTAATCCTCAAGGTACCCCACTAAAAAATTCCGTAGCTACAAGCGATAATTAATCCACAAGGTACCCCACTAAAAAATTCCGTAGCTACAAGCGCTAATTAATCCTCAAGGTATCCCACTAAAAAATTCCGTAGCTACAAGCGATAATTAATCCTCAAGGTATCCCACTAAAAAATTCCGTAGCTACAAGCGATAATTAATCCTCAAGGTATCCCACTAAAAAAACCCGCATTACAAACAGGAAGTCACTATCGACACAAACACTCGTACACACACGTGCACGCACATACACACACACACACACACACACACGTGCACGCACGCACGCACGCACACACACAGACACACACATACACAAATAGCTTTCAACGCTCTTAACAGTGTAGGCATACAAAGCATAACCAGTTTGCTCTAGACACGCACATTGCTCTTCTATTGATGTTTACGTTTTACGGTGTTCACCACAAACAACATACATCACATATGTCATGTGAAGATAGACGCTGTTACGAATACTCGATCACCATGATTGCAATCCAACATCAGCATCGATTCTGAATTATTCAACACGTACGGATCATCAAATAATTGCTCTTAAAACATGTCTTTCCCTGGTCACACGATTTTACGTGCATCCATGAACTCCAATGAATATTCATAGCTAGGAATAGTCTGCACATTATCAAGTGCCGATGTTCAGATAATTTTCAAATTAAACTTCTTACAAACTGATTGGCAACACTGAGACTGAAAATGTATATGCGAAATGGAATGACTATTTTTACGAAATCACAAGAAAAAATGGTGCCAAGTGACCGTTGTGTTATTTCTTGTGTCCATAAATGGAAGTCTAGTTCAATATTTCAGGAATATTAGCTTGGATTATGTAGCTTCTTTCTGTACGAGTTAGAGATTGCGATGTAGCCATGTGGATTTCTTGATACAACACTGAGACAAGATTAGCAAACTGTCAGTAACAACACAATGATTCGTAGTAAAATGGAGAGTTTTCTGAAGACGACTACTAGTAATATTAAACAACGATTAAAAAAAACCATATTCAATTTGCTATTATCAACATCTGTGGAATACAAAATAGGAAACGATACTTAATAGATGAAATTAAAAGAAGAAACATCAAAATACTAGGACTAGCAGATACGAGGATTAAAGACAGGGGCTGTAAGAAACTATATCAAAATTACATGTTCCTATACAGTGGAGTTGACCCAATATCAGGAGCACAGCACGGTGTGGGTCTTTTCGAAGACCCGATATTCGCTAAGAACATAGCTCAAGTTACACATCAGAATGAAAGATCAATGTCGATAACGATTCCAATAGACCATGTAAACACAACATTCATACTGGCCTCTACAACAAGTAACACACTAAAATAACGAAAACGAGAAAGAGGAATTTTTTGAGGATTAAACAGATTAATGAATAACAGCAACAATGAAGAACACTTATATATTTTGGGAGATTTTGACGCACATCTTGGTGCAAATAGAGAAAGAATAGAGGAATATTTGGAAGAGTGTACACAGATGGGTCAGCACAGAATGCTGTGAGGAATATATACACCTGTGCAGGTGTATATATAGAATATCCACACAAGCCTAGAGATACAATCAGAACACCGACAGGAAAATTCTGCAATAATTATGATGCAGAAATCCAGGCAATTAGTGTGGCAGCTAAAAAACTGCTGAACTCCAACTCTGACCTACAGCCTGTGGTATTCCTGACAGATGCAAGGTCAGTGCTTCAAGCTCTCCAGTCTGGAAAACTAACAGACTTAAAAAAAACTACTTAGCGAATTGTCTTACCAGTATAGGGTAACCATGCAGTGGATACCCTCTCACTGTGGAATACCAGGAAATGAAAAAGCAGACCAACTGGCTAAGGAAGGTGCTGCCGAAGACCAACCAGATATACCAATCACCTACCATCAGAAAAAACAGATGATCAAGTCAATAAGAAAGCCACAAACACCAACACAAGATGACTATCATATTATGAACAGACCAGAACAAGTTATAATTCTACGTCTCAGAACAGGACACAACCGACTCCGCAGTCACATGTATACAAAGTTCAAGATTGGCAACACGGCCATGTGTACATGTGGACAGGCAGCACAGAGTGCCAAACATATACTTCAAGAGTGTTCTGAGCATGAAACGCTGAGGCAGACATATTGGCCAGAGGAAACAACACTGGAATCAAAACTCTATGGGGCACTGTATGAACTACAAAAGACAGTGAGTTTTATTAAGGAGACAGAATTACAGATATAGACATGTTTCAAGTGAACGAAAGAAGAAGAAGAAGAATTTGGAAGATTTTGGCGCACATCTTGGTGCAAATAGAGAAAGAATAGAGGACTATAAACGACATTTCGGCGACACAAGAAACAAGATTAATTACAACGGTTATAAACGAATAGATACATGCACCCATGTATTTACAACAAAATTTAGTGTCAAAATAACAACATAAAGCGGGTTTAACATGGTTCCCATTAGAAGTATGGGTGTCAAAATAACAACTTTAAGCGGGTTTAACATAGTTCCCATTAGAAGTATGGGTGTCAAAATAACAACATGATGTGATTTTAACATGGTTCCCATTAGATGTATGGGTATCAAAATAACAACATGATGCGGGCTTACTGTGGTTCTCATTAGAAGTTTGAACTTTTAAAAAAAATTGTGTGACAAAATAGACTGACAGAAATATTAACACCGTCTCATCTGTGGCAGTTGAAATGTTACACTGGAATTGGCCTTCATCCATTCTCTGGCGCGTTTCTATATAAGACGGTAGTTTCCCTTTCTGTCAGAACAGATTATGTGGGAATAATTGTCCGGACAAATCAGGTTAAGCGGGGATGATTGCCAAGTTTCAGGAGATTAGTGCATGTTCAGCTGTTTTGGTACATCGGTTTAAGCGGGGATGATGCCATGATGGATCGTCCTGAGCAGGATTGAGGCGAGACCTGTCGACAGCAACGAGATTTCCAAATACACCATGTTGCGCCACTGCAAGACGCTAATCCTCGAGGTTCATTGACTGACAAAATGCAGTGTAAGGAACGTGAACAATAGAAAACTCGGAGTAGAATCTCAAAGTGAAGCGTAATGCTGCAGTTCGATTGTAGGTCTGCTACAATTTAAAAGTATAAGTGTAACCAAAATAAGTGATAAAGCAACATAACAACGAGATAAAGTGACAGACGACGTTTCGACTTAAAATCCTCATCAGGGCAAATTAGTATACATACTTTACATAGAGACACAGATGGTTATGATAAGAAGGAAAGAAAGAGGGGAGAGAGACAGTAGTGAGAAAATAACGGAGGAAGTAAAGATAGGACAGCATGACAGGGAAAAAGAGAGTGTGAGAGTTGAATGAAAGTGGTAAGCAAGTGCACAGAACAAATGGAAATAGGTAAGATTTAATGTAAATTAGATAGAAATAAAAATGATAATAAAAATGACTTAGCTTGGTAGCGGTTTGCGAAGAAAAGAGAGTGGGAACTTGAGACAACAAGTTAAACAGCAAATTGTGGCCTGCTACCACCGTTCAAGGACGCAGAAAGACCATACACGGGCTATAAGGGGCAATAAAACTTGAGTGGGAAAAGCCGGATGAATCGCAGACAGGGAGTATAGAAAATTAGCGGCAAACAAAAACCTACGTGTAAGGCAGGGCGTAGTAGCTCAAAAGGTGCAGGTATCCGTAAAAATGGCTCAAAAATGAGAACAAAATGGCATATAATAACAGATAAATGAGTACAAAATGGCATATAATAACAGATAAAAAGAGAGAAAGGGGGTTGAGAAAAGGAAGGAGAACGAAAAGGGGGTAAATGAAGAAGCGTGAGAGAAGAAGTGAAAATCCCAGATCGATATGGGCTCCAAACTAAAACGGAGATATGTCACACAAAAGATGAATACGGATATGGGTGGATGCCCTGGGAAAGAAGGGACGGCAGAGCTGAAGAGGCGGGGAACCATACATGGAACGTGCGTCGTAGGAAGGTATCAAAAAGGCTGATATAGGAAGACGTGGGAAGAATATGCCGGAGAAAAGGGAAATAGTGAAGGTGGTGAATAAAGGGACAGGAGACAAAAGTTATGGTAGACACGGAACTATAACCAAGGAATATAAAATGTATAGGATGATGAAAATGGGGGGGGGGGGGTGTTGTCGTTGTGACTTGTAGTCGTCAAGGGACCTCAGTGTCGTGGTCAGTGGAGGTCGGTGTGGCAGAAATACCGATGAATTATAACGGAAGATGGACCAAGGACATAGCCGCAGCGTCACATATCTTTGAGGCTGTGTGGTGGGGGAATGTGCGCCGTGGCATAAATCGAAAATGAAATAAGGATGGGCCAGCTGCACGCCGCAACACATATGACGTCTGCCTCATGCTTAGGTTCTTGTTTGCTGCACATTCTCTATACTCCTTGCCTGTGACACATCGTACATCTGTCCACTCAAATTGTATTGTCTCTTATAGCACGTGGTTGGTCTTCCAGTCTTTTCGTCCTTGAACGTGTGGTAACAGGCACATTGATATTTAACTTGTTGTCTCCATTCAGTTCCCACTCTCTTTTCACCGCAAACTACTACCGAGCTAAGTCATTTTCATTTTCATTTCTATTTTATTTACATTATATCTGATCTATTTCCACTTTTTTTATGTGTACTTACTTAACCACTTTCATTGTCCTCTCACACTGTCTTTTTCCCTGTCATGCTGTCCTATCTTTGCTTGCTCCGTCGTCTCCTCAGTACTGTCCCTCTTCCCCTTTTTTTATTTATATCACCACCATGTTTGTCTCTATGTAAGATTTGTTTACTGTTATCCTTTGTCCTGATGAATGCTGGCTTTTTAGTCGATACGTCGTATGTCACTGTGTCTCTGTGTTATACCGTTTTATGACTTATTTTGGCAAGACTTATCTATTTTTGTTCATTTTGATAGTTGCCATGTGTTACCCCAGCCAACCATTTCCGGTTGTTTCATGTTGTTATCCAACGTTGAAACCTTTAACTCTTACTATTGAGAGGTACAACTGAGGTAAAGGTACCCCACTCTATTCGCTAAACACGTTGTTGCCTTTCAGCGTCAGGGGTAGAAGAGTTTTCTGGAGATGAACCTCGTGCGTGCTGAGTATATTGTTGAATGTGTCGCCTCTTTTATTTCGGTGGTCCATCGTTTTCGTGGTCGGCCTCTAGGTCTGCCTTCACTGTATCTGTGTAGCATAGCTTGCTATGGTATGCTGCCTGATGGTAGTCTGCTGATGTGTGCAAAACATTTGATCTGTTGTCTCAATATATTTCAAGATTCGTGTAGTACCAGTTCTTAGGCTAAGAGGGTATCCACTGAATGATTACCCTATACTAGTAGAATGAAAAGCATGGAATATCAATATACGTTCAGACCTAAGTGAAAGGAATACTAATTGCCAGCGTGCAATAAGCGTGAAAGGAATAACCAGCGTGCAGCGAAGGACAGTCACCCTCAGTTTGCTGGATAATGAATATCCACAAGTCATATGGTTCAGAGTAAACACAGATGAGTCCACAATAATGCAGTGCGGAATGGAGGTGCAGGTGTATACATAGAATATCCACACAAGCCTAGGATACGATCAGAACATCAACAGGGAAATTCTGCAATAATTATGATGCCTATATTCAGGTAATTCGAGTGGCAACTGAACAACTGCTTTTCTCCAACGCTGGCCCACAGCCCGTGGTATTCCTGACAGATGCAAGGTCAGTGCTTCAAGCTCTCCAGTCTGGAAAACTAACAGATTTGCAAAAAACTACTTAACGAACTGTCTTACCAGTATGTAGTTACTCACATACACCACCACCATATATAACATAATACACAGCTACATATAATGTAAATTATTGACACACAATACAACGACATAAAACATAACACATGGCTACATTTAATGTATTTACTCACCACAACAATGTTCTCCATCGTGTCAGAAGTTACGGCAACTCCAAAGTACAACTCCACTACGACATTATGCGAAACAATTGAATATATTCTCAATGAAAATCCGCAAAATTCTCTTTCAGATTACTGAATTTTGTCAGTTTTTCAATAGAGTAAAGCCACTATAAAGCCACTGTATAAAACTGTAAAACCACTTTATAGATTCCTATTATACGAAACTGTGGGATGAGCCTGTCTTGGAATCACGTCTACAGAGTAGGGTTAGAGTAATCTTCATCACATCCAGTCCATGGTTGAACACAATATTTCTAGAAGTTAATTTACGGTTGACATTCTGGACAAGGTATATAGATCTCAATCCTACTCTGTCAGGTTTGTTGGAAAATTAACTTTCAGGCAGGCTGTTCAGGTGTTCTGATGGAATACTCATAGGAGCGAAGTAAAGTCATCAGATAAGTTTCATGTGTGATTCACTTTCAACAGAGGCGGCTAGTTTTCACACGCATAAAATAAACATATTATCATCGTTTAACAGTGATTTCTTTCTGAAAAATAGTAATACTTAAAAAATAGTAATACTTGAAAGATAATAATACTTGAAAGATAATAATTCTTGAAAGTTAATAATACGTGAAAGATAATAATACTTGAAAGATAGTAATATTTGACTTGGAAGATAGTACTACTTCAAAGATAGCAATACTTGAAAAAGGTAATACTTGAAATAAAAATAGCAATACTTGAAAGATAATAATACTTGAAAGATAGAAATACTTGAAAAAATAGTAATATTTGAAAGATAATAATACTTGAAAGATAGTAATACTTGAAAAAATAGTAATATTTGAAAGATAATAATACTTGAAAAATAGTAATACTTGAAAAATAGTAATATTTGACTTGGAAGATCAAAGATAGCAATACTTGAAAAAGGTAATATTTGAAATAAAAATAGTAATACTTGAAAGATAGTAATACTTGAAAAATAGTAATATTTGAAAGATAGTAATACTTGAAAGAGATCATGTATAGAATATTGCTATTCATGTTTTCTTGTCGTGTAGGTACCGCTGACACATCCCTATCGTATCGCTAGAACAATATGGACGTTCTTCCTTCAAATGATGGCCAAGTTCGAGCGAGTTAGTTTATGAGTCAGGTCACTCAGAAGGATACGATACCGAGGTGGTTTTCATAAATTATGTAAACAATTTTTTTATATTTAACCGATTTAAACTCCACCCACTTATTAACAATTGTCTAGAATCTGAACCCCCACCCTTCCACCTGCATAGTTATATCAACAAATTAACACACATACTCCCCCCCCCCCCCTAAAAAAAAACAATAATTAACAATGTAAAATAAAAGTACAGGGTTTATATCATATTTTTGGACAACTGTTTCAATTTTTCGACATAATTATTATCGGGTACTGGTGTCAGGCACTGGTGTCGATACGGGTGTCTGTCAGATACTGGTCTTTCAGGTACTAAGTATGGTACTTGTATCAGAGTACTGGTGTCTATGAAGTACTGGTCACATACAGTACTGTCGCGTACAGTGTCAGATACTGGTGTCTGTCAGGTACCGGTGTATGTGAGGTATAGTGTCAAATACTGGTGTCTGTGAGGTACAGTGTCAAATACTGATGTCTGTCAGGCACTAGTGTCTGTCAGATTCTGGTGTCAGTCAAGTACTGGTATCATTTACTGGTATCAGATGCTGGTGTCATTAAGGTACTGGTATCAGTCAAATACTGGTGTTAAGTACTATATTGAGGTACTGGTATCAGTCAAATACTGGTGTTAAGTACTATATTGAGGTACTGGTATCAGTCAAATACTGGTGTTAAGTACTATATTGAGGTACTGGTATCAGTCAAATACTGGTGTTAAGTACTATATTGAGGTACTGGTATCAGTCAAATACTGGTGTTAAGTACTATATTGAGGTACTGGTATCAGTCAAATACTGGTGTTAAGTACTATATTGAGGTACTGGTATCAGTCAAATACTGGTGTTAAGTACTATATTGAGGTACTGGTATCAGTCAAATACTGGTGTTAAGTACTATATTGAGGTACTGGTATCAGTCAAATACTGGTGTTAAGTACTATATTGAGGTACTGGTATCATTTACTGGTATCATATGCTGGTGTCAGGTGCTGGTATTATGTACTAGAATCAGGTACTGGTATTATGTACTAGAATCAGGTACTGGTATTATGTACTAGAATCAGGTACTGGTATTATGTACTAGAATCAGGTACTGGTATTATGTACTAGAATCATGTACTGATATCATGTACTAGAATCAGGTACTGGTATTAGGTACTAGAATCAGGTACTGGTATTAGGTGCTAGAATCAGGTACTGGTATTAGGTGCTAGAATCAGGTACTGGTATTAGGTGCTAGAATCAAGTACTGGTGTCAGATGCTGGTGTCAGGTACTGGTATTAGGCACGAGTGTTAAGTATAGGCATCAGATACTAGGCTCGAATACTGGACTCATGTAGTGATATAAGTATCAGTAATAACGTAAATATGTTCACTTAAATGTTAAAATGTTATTTAGGAAAAATGTGCCATATGTTAGCAATAGAACACAAAATAAGACGACGTTTCGATCAACTAGCCTTCATTCTAAAGAAAAATAACAGGGAAAAACGTCAACCAATAAATTTGAGAAAAAGAGAAAAACATGTACACAGACTCATATAGACAGACAGGTACAGGCACACACACACACAGACACGTACAGATGGAGAGAGAGACGTACGATCAGATTGACGAATCAACTGACGTACGGACGGTACGACAACACACCCACATATATATATATATATATATATATATATATATATATATATATATATATATATATATATATATATATATATATATATATATATATATATATATATATATATATATTCACATTTATTAATATGCAGAATAGACAGACATAAACAGGCAATTACGTAAATAAATATAAGAAACATTATATAAAAAGGGTCAGATGGCAGTTTTAGGTATAATAAATACTCGAAGTGAACGTTTCGACCAAAAAATAACATTTGTTATTACATGCCTTGATTCGATGCATTTATTCCAAGTAACACTGTTATTCAACATATTATATATTTTTTCTTGCATTTATTTATCGTGTAGTGCACAGTTTTACTGCAGTTCAATATCAATAATGTTATCTTGTAGGTAAAGAGCCACATCATCACTAATAGCCGAAACTGATCATTTTTAATGAACATTCTAGATGGCGTGTTCTAATGTAAGCAGAGTTTCCTTTTCCACGCCAACTGAGGTGTATTGTGAAATACGGTGAAAGACCCTATTCTCATTGAGTAACGGCACGTCTAATCAACATGTAGTCAGCAGCACTCTTTCGTCGTAACTTTCCCATGTGACGTGGTAACCATTTCCTTTAACTTGATTGACATAGAAGATGTTGATGATTATAAATATATTTTAACATAAAATGAAAATTGCACCTAAGTTCACTATTCTAGGAAGTCAGCGCACTAACCACTAAGTTACGGTGGCACCCATCGTAGTATAGACATACGCAGTTACATAAACATACAGAATAACAATGGATCGACTTTGTCAGTTTAAAGAAACTCTGATATTGGAAGCCCTATTGACACCAACAAAAAAAAATGAACATACAAGACCAATCTAAAATATGTTAGCTAAGGAGATTGACCTAAGAGATTTGATTAGAAACTCAGATGGTCCTAAGCAGATTAGGCGTTTTGCCTTCCGACGTTAACAACGAAACAGACTTTTTCAAGAAATCTGTTATTTTCTAATATACAGCAGGACTTCCTCAAAAGTGTCTGAAAAGTGGGAAATTGTGAAGTTTTTAAGACGTTCGTTTTCCGACAAATCACGTTCAAATCGAATACAGGTTTCTCTTGAATAGCGCTTGTGTGTAATATTAAAGAGAAACTGAGGAAGAAGTATCGATTTATAATATCGATGCAATCAACATATGAAAATTTGCAAGAAGCGAGAGAAAACTATTGGTGGAGAATAGACGAGGGTTAAAATGGAAACGTGGGAGAGATTAAATATACAGAGTTCTCTTTGAAGCAGACACGGGTAAAAATAGCTAAAGGTTAAAAGTTAAAGATAAGCTGAGGAATTAAACAACGTCATATCACACGGTCTCCCATAAATGCACAGCTGCCTAGTTATTGAGCAGAAACCGCCTAACTAGCGTCGCCTACCGCACTTGCTACTACCTCGTCCGTATACTCCCAGGACTACTACAAGGTTTTCTTTCGTCATCTGCGCTGCTCAACATCGATACAGCAAAAGTGGCCAGAAAACGACCATCGGGTCAAAGAAGAACACTTACACTCGCAGCTGATATTCTCACAAGCAGAACTGGATCAAATAGCAAGGTAATGGTCAATGACACATAATAAACATGCTAAAGATTTCACAGCGCTGTGATGAGTTTACAATATACTAGACAACGTTTCACAGTGCTGTGATGAATTTAGAATATACTAGACAACGTTTCAAATTTCGTATATCTGGGAAGCAAGATAAAACAATCTAGTAGCATGCCATTGTATCTAGAGATTCGTGACAGCTTTCATTCTATAAATATCATAACGAGATCTCGTGTTACCAGAAGGTGTCTTTCCTCACAAAAGTCGTGCTGCAGATCCAAAACTAGTTCATTTGAAATGTATTATTTATTGAACATAAAGCAATAGCATAGTAATCGATCATTATTGAGGCAAACGGGAATTGAACCAGTACGGGGAATTCAACGGCACCAAATCGTTTAGCAACTCTCGTGCACGATTTAGTGCCGTTGAACGGACTGGTTCAATTCCCGTTAGTCTCACGAATTTTTAATTTATCCTCTGGCTTCCTTTTTGAATTTACTTGTATAATCGATCATTATTAGTGTCGACGACATCATTATTGACATATTTTAATGCCATGATCAGGTATTTTTGTTTTTTCAATCATCACATGTAAAAATTAATTTAATAAATCAACAAGTTTTTTTTTTAGATATGTAAAGGTGTCATTATGCACCTCACGACAGAACAGAGCGGACTCCGCAGCAACATGTACACAAAAGTATAGATTGGCAACACTGGCTCAGAGAAGCTACAGTGGAAGGGATACAATACGGACCTCTATATGAGTTTAAAAACACAGTCAAGTTTATAGAAGAGACAAAACATCAGATACAAGCATGTTCCAGACTAACAAAAGAAAAATAGATATGCAAGTTATGGAACGAATTGGAAGATTTGACTAATGGAAGACGTGTAGTGCAGGCCTATGTTCCAGAGAAATTATAAACATGAATAAATATAGAATGTTTCTGTTTATCGACACCCTGTGTGCTTTTTATTTGTCCTGAAAACTCAACATCTCTAGTATTATGATCTCACTTCTAAATCTCATTACATACCTTGCTATAGAAAATCACATTAAATACCTTGCTATAGCAAATCACATTACATAACTTGCTATAGCAAATCCCATTAAATACCTTGCTATAGTAAATCACATTAAATACCGTGTTATATAAAATCACATTAAATACCATGCTATAGCAAATCACATTAAACACCTTGCTATAACAAATCACATTAAATACCTTGCTATAGCAAATCACATTAAACACCTTGCTATAGTAAATCACATTAAAGACCTTGCTATAGTAAATTACATTAAATACCTTGTTATAACAAATCACATTAAAGACCATGCTATAGTAAATCACATTAAATACCTTGCTATATCACGCTTTCACTAGCTTTGTCCTCAAACAAATGTAATTATCTGATTAGCCGTCGAACGTATTAAAGCCATTTTTTGCATATGATCTTATATTTGGTTAGACTCAATAAATATATAGTTTATATGTGTGTATCATGTCCAGTTTTTAGAAATAAATGAACTACTTTGTTTTTTGTCGGCATACTAATTATGGTGTATCGAGAAAAGAAATTTTACATTTTGTCACTTCAGACACAGTTTCTGTGAGTTGATTAGGTTGGTTAGGCTTGTCTACTATTACAACAATGTGTCCACCATGTTTGCTTATGAAGAAGATGATTTCTTTAGCGATCTGTATGCGACATTGTTGTCATTGACATTTAGTGCGCTGCCATACTGGGTCTTCATGTATCTAATTATTTCTATAGGTATCACCACTTCGCGGTTCATAAATATAATAATAGAACGTTGCTCCTCTAATACGATTGTCAATAACGGTTCAGTTATCTTTAAAGAAATTAAACTTCATCCGAATCATAATCAGATATCTCTGTGAAATTGATAACCAATCTCGGCTGAATGAAGGACACATCATCATTCTTCCAATATTTCTCTTTCTCTTATAACACATGGTTCTCACATTTCTTCCAATAATCCGGTGTTATATTATAGATGGCGACATTTGTATTTCAACATCTTTCAATTTGAACAGTTTTATTTTCTGATGCTACTTGTTCCTTATTGTTAGCCCAGACTAATTCGTTTTGTTTAAGCAATAATGATATGATTTTAGTCTTAAACATATGTGACTATGTTCATATATTTCCTTGTCCATATTAAATATCTATATATATATATATATATCGTTTCTTTTTCACAAGGCATATTAATTCAGGCTTCATAGACATTCAATACAATGTTATTTTTATCAGCTTAAATCTCCGGACTACATCCCGATAATCTACAGGAGTTTGAGAACGAATGAAGAAGAAGAAGTAATACTTGGTGAATTAGGAACGTTATTTTCTGGTGTGTGTGTCGCAACGTTGTGATATGAAGCATTCTCTATTATCAAACACGACGTACTATTCAATGAAGTAATTACACGAATCACAATCCAAAAATGAAATATCTTGCAATTCATTTCTGTATGAAAATCCCTACTATCTGTGAATTCTTAAACAAACAAGAGCTTATTATTATTTAGAAATCCATGTCGGCTACTTTCTGCATGAGCAATTATTAGGTGCTGTCATTTGCTGCTTGCCACTAGTCTCTTTGTTGTCAAATCAGATGATTGCCGTTCGCGTTCATTACTGTGGTTTGCATTTATCCCAGTTTCCTCTAAATACACTATGTCATAACAATCTTTTCTCGTTTCTCTGACGGCATGTAAATATTTCCTTCTCATTGCAAATATGACGATGTTCGTCCGTCGTCATTGACGATGACCAAAAACTAAATAATAATAATAATAAATGATAAAAGATAATAACGTTAATATTGCGCTTTTAAATGACTAACAAGTCCAATGCGCGCACAAAATGTTTTTTTCGCAGACGCGAGTCCTCCATACGTACACGATAACCTTTCCAACGTGTTTGCGCCTTCATAAGGATTGTGTAGATGCTTATTGAGGCTGATCTTTCCAAGACTTCGTAGTCTGGTACTTTATCCAACCAATAAATGTTTAGTAGTTTACGTAGCTAGCTAAGATGGAAATGATTTAGTGTTCTTGCATGCCTATCATACACTGTCCTCATTTCACAAGCCTATAGTAGGGTTGCAAATATATAAGACTTCTCACAAATAAAGTTTCTACCACCAGAATATTTTCTAAAAGTGAATCCCGAACTCCTTACAGTCTTCCATAACGTAGATTTGGAATCATTGATGCCATTATTCTTTCTTAAACAACTTGTCAAAGACTTGTGAGTCACTGCAACATTATTGTGAAACATATTGAAAATTTCTCTACGGATCAATTCTCTGTGAAAATTATCAATCACCTTTGCCTAATTTTCGTGTGTAAACGACTTGAATTACATATTTCTGATTTCGCTATCCAATTGTGGAATTATCCTTTACTTATTCCAGTGGCATGACTACTCATCATTTCTGGATTTGAAATAGAATGAACATGGAGAGTTCATTATTGGTAGGGGTGACAGATCAACATATATAGAAGTAATTGTTATTCTGTGCGGCCTATTTTATACCAAAGAGAATTGGAGTTAAGTTAAACTAACCGCAAGACTGGTCAAGCCTAAATTTATTTCAAATTCACCAGAAGAGTAGTAAAAAAGTTACTGTCGTCAACAAAACACCCAAGATCTACATTCAACAGCAATGACCAGTTAGCAGAACGACAGCACATTATAAATTATATAAAATTGTCCCTAGACCACATTAAGCAAGTGTTTAGTTTAAATCCACATTTCTCTGACAACATCATTGACAGCAGTCGAGACAAAAGGAGCAGTCGCCGGAGCGGCAGAGTACGTGTTCTGTGGTCGATATCTGTTTCGTCAGATATACGCTTCTTGATGACGCCGTGATACTGTCCTAATGATGTGGGTCTTTGTTACCTCTAACCTCTCGTACCTTTTGTGGTAGTCTGTCCTGATATAACCTAGTTGGACTTCGTTATCTGCTGGTTGAAAGGGCCACGCCTCTCCAAAAGAGAGGCAAACTCAGTAACTACCGTGGTACTGTCCTGAAACGTCAATTCTCTAAAGTCAGAGTTGCTACTCAACATCTTTTAAAAAAACATACATCTTGAGAATAAACACATGAGTGGCAACAGTGTAAACGTACATATTCATGTAATCGATTCGTTTTTCCATTATACCATTGAAGATAACGCACCTTAATTGTAAAATATTACTTTCTTTTAAAGAATATGATGCTTGTGCAAAACAGTAGAAAAAATATAATGAAATCGGCTATGAAATCACTAAGAAATCGACTAAATCTTTCGTGACTTCTTACATGCAACGACTGATCGTTCAATCGGTTAATATAAAAGTCATGGGCGGTATCGTTTGTAGATTTCCGTAACATATCTAATAAATCAACGTCAACACTGGGTATAGAATTCGACTATCGGGCATTAATCTGAGGTCACTTGGCGATAGCAAACACTAAGTCGATATTTCACGATGAGTTGTGTCATGGAAGATGGTTGACAGATTTAGAAAGGGTATTGTAGATGGTTCGGATCTGTGGCGAAGTGGTACAGAGAGCGTCTGTGACAGCCGAGGTTCCGAGTTCGATCCCCACCACAGGCATTTGAGCATCCAGACTGTTCAGAAAGCAATTGTATACTACTAAACTATTTATATTGCCTAGAAAATCACTACAACCAAAGAATGCTTGGTTGATAACTACACCCTGAATAGGATACGCTACGAATTTATTTTGGATGAGTATCGGATGATGTTATAACATGTGAGGATACACGTGTAAATAGAAGACTGCAGTAAAACTGTAGACCAATAGATACGTAAACATTTTAAAAAGTATCGTATAAATAAATATCATTAAATAAGTATAAATATGTTTAAATAGAATTAAAACAATCTTATCGAAATTCGGTAAAGAAGGAAGAAGCAATGATCATGGAAATAAGATGCGAGAAGAGTAGTAAATAAGGAATTGTCAGAATACATATGAAACCAGTTGTAGAAATAATGCTGACGAACAATGTGAGCGTGCCGCCAGATACAACCTTAAACACCGTCTGTCTTGTGTTCGAGAATTCAAATTAGTGCAATTTCGCGCTTAAATCATGCAAATTATATGATATACTAATAATATTTAACAATAGAAAATACATGTCCGGAAATATTTGCAAGTACCACTGTTGACCACAATCTACAACCACTACAGATATTTGCTGGTACCACTGTTGACCACATTCTATACCACTACATATATTTCCTGGTGGAAATGTTGACCACACTCTATACCAAATATTTGCAGGTACCATTATTGACAACACTCTATACCACTACAAATAGTTTACTGGTATCAGTGTTACCTACACTCTATTGCACTACAAATGCTGGTAGAAATGTTGACCACAATCTGTAACATTGAACATTTTTGATGGTATCAATGTTTACCACACTCTATACGCCTGCAATGATTCCAATGCAGCTAATGATATAGTATTTGTGATCTAAATAATTTCAGATAACTTTCGTCTTGTTGACTGTGGCCACCATCTAGATTGAAAGACGCCAGTGTACAGTGCGAGGAATGCTGATAAATATGTCATCATGTATACTTGGAATACTATCTATGTGGGAACGGATGTCCATCGTGCAGTTTAACTGGTAAACGTATTAGATCCCCCATCGAAGAAAGATGTGTTGAGACATTGACACACATAGAACTGATACACACTCATCCCCATTATATCTACTACATCTTTCTAGAGTTCTAGTAGCTGCAAGAGATCCGGTGAAAGTATGGGAACGAACGCTACCATAAGATGACAAACGTGTCCCTCAATTTCCCCCAGTAGAGAACCACTGTGCTAAACAATTTCATTCTGTCTATCTGTCGAGGGAGCGATGAGTACAGAAATCACTTAAGGGTTTTAGAAAGAAAATTTAGAGGTTGAGATCTTAGTGGACGCTAGAGAGCTTTCTAGACCGTTTCAATGTCCAAATTCGTTCGTGACGGACCGCACTGTGCGGTAAAAATCAATTTCGTTTCGTGGTCCCTCTCTTAAGTATAAATACGTGAGACGAGTGGTGTAGTGGAATGAAGATCTGTTAGTTTGGTAGCCATATTTACTTTTGTTCAGACGATTCCGTTTATTATATTCTTTTTTGTTTTTAAAGAAATGACGAGAGACAAGACAATGCGATCAATTCAAAGATTTAACACGTTCAATGTCAAATTTGATTTCATTATCCGCTGATCTCGGACAAGAGGAGACGAGATCAATAATATAATTTAGTTCAGGAGAAGATGTGAAGTTATATCATTAGATACAGGAACAAGTTGTAAAGAGTTGACAAATATCTGAAGATTATATTGGCAGATACACACAATTTTGTACGGGGAATAATGAAAGAGGAAGTGTGGGCTCTGGAAAAAAACCATTTGGTGTGGCCAGCAGAAATGGAACGTGAATCTATGTTACTGCCATTGTTACACTGACATATAATTTATATAAGAGCTATAATTACACTGACATCTAATGTATATGAAAGCTATAATTACACTGACATCTAATGTATATGAGAGCTATAATTACACTGACATCTAATGTATATGAAAGCTATAATTACACTGACATCTAATGTATATGAAAGCTATAATTACACTGACATCTAATTTATATGAGAGCTATAATTACACTGACATCTAATCTATATGAAAGCTATAATTACACTGGCATCTAATCTATATGAAAGCTATAATTACACTGACATCTAATCTATATGAGAGCTATAATTACACTGACATCTAATCTATATGAAAGCTATAATTACACTGACATCTAATCTATATGAGAGCTATAATTACACTGACATCTAATTTATATGAGAGCTATAATTACACTGACATCTAATCTATATGAAAGCTATAATTACACTGACATCTAATCTATATGAAAGCTATAATTACACTGACATCTAATCTATATGAGAGCTATAATTACACTGACATCTAATCTATATGAGAGCTATAATTACACTGACATCTATTGTCTATTGTCTTTCCCCAGGTGGTTTGTGATCCACTCTTGCTGTTAAGCGTAGGAGTGATTGGAGCTCGAGCTTGCGTTCTAAAGCCAGATGTGTGGCCTCGGCTGTGCTATGACCGCGTCTGTTCAGGATGTCCCTGACGTTTTCAATCCATCTTTTCGGTGGTCTTCTTCTGGTTTTGTATCCTGATCTCATTTTCTATATGCTTGTACGAGCAACTTATCAACGGGCAACAATTTATGTTGCCAAACTACTTGATTTGTTGGTTTTCTATGTAACATGTACAAGGTATTATACCTATTCTTTCCCTGATGTCTTCATTTCGTAATGTATCGAACCTGGTAACCCCGGCGGCTTTCCTCAAGCATTTCATCTCACATGTCCCTATCTTTCTGTGATGTGAAGATGAGAGAGACCAGGTTTGGCACTGGTAACACAGTGTTGGTAGGAATATACTGTAAATCATTTGTCTTTTAACTTCCATCTCGATCTTGGGATGAAGAAGTAGTGGTGACAGTTGGTATGTTACTGCATTTGCCTTTTGACATCTCATCTTTATTTCTCTATCAAGGCTACCATTTTCTGTAAAAATACTACCGAGATATTTGAACTCTGTTACTTGTTTTACTCCTATATTGTCTATCTGTATGTTTAGTAGGTTCGGTGTTCTGCATGTTTTCATTGTTTCCGTCTTTTGTGTATTGATCTTCATGTTGTATTTTCTACATGTTGCAGATAGTGAGTTAACATGCTTTTGTAGTTGTTCTTCGTTTTCACATATATATATAGTTCGTCTGCGAAAAATAGTTCCTTTATTTCATTCTTTATTTGCTCTGAGTTATCTTATTCTGAGTCTGTGATCTTGCCCTCAATATTTATTGCCTCTGTTATTATTCTATGTATATATTGAATAGCAATGGTAAGAGCACGCAACCTTGACGCACTCCCGTTTTTGTATCAAATGCGTATGTGATACCATCTGATGTTCTTACCACACACTCAGGCAGTTTTTATACAAAACTCTTATACTTTCTAACAGTTTCTAATAATTGACATCTAATAATTGACATCTAATAATTGACATTTACTAATTTACATTTAATAATTGACATCTAATAATTGTCATCTATTAATTGACATCTAGTAACTGACATCTAGTAATTGACACCTAGTAATTGACATCTAGTAATTGACTTCTAATAATTGACTTCTAATAATTGACATCTAATAATTGTCATCTATTAATTGACATCTAGTAATTGACATCTAGTAATTGACATCTAGTAATTGACACCTAGTAATTGACACCTAGTAATTGACACCTAGTAATTGACTTCTAATAATTGACATATATTAATTGGCATCTAATAATTGCAAATAGTGTTCGGTTGCTGGTGATATCCGTGGTGTAGTGGTTAAAACGTTGATACTGTATTCAAGAAGTCGCGGGTTGGATACGCGCTCAAGATGTCTGGTTTACGCGGTGAATGTATCTTAAAGATACTCTCAGCAGGTAGGTAGGTAGTTAATGAGTTTGCCTCTCTCTCTATGCAGTGGGGAAGCTTCTCCGAGCTTTCTTTCATACCCTCGAAGCTTCAGCTTTCCGCTTAGTGCAATGCCTGTTAAAGGAGCCTTCTACTCAGAGGGGTACAACATGATACCAGTAGGACATTATGTCAATAACCCAATATTTTCATATTTTGCTTCTAAAGATAAAGGCAAGGATATTACACGAACCTATTTTTGAACCCACTTCCTATATTAATGTTTTCACTTCTTTCTGAGAATACAAAAACTGTTCTTAGAATTATTAATATTTTTTCTTGTCTGGCTAAAATTGTCTTAGAAAGACCAAACGTTTCATGAAACGTTTATTCCTTTATTAGACATATTGTCTCTGTTTGTATGTCTTCGGAGCACATATGGATGTATGTCTCTGGAGCACTTATGGATGTATGTATCTAGAGCACATATGGATGCGTGTGCCTGGAGCACTTATGGATGTATGTCTCTGAAGCACTTATGGATGCGTGTGTCAGGAGCACTTATGGATGTATGTCTCTGGAGCACATATGAATGTATGTCTCTGGAGCACTTGTGGATGTATGTCTCTTGAGCACATATGGATGACTGTGTCTGGAGCACTTATGGATGTATGTTTCTGGAGCACATATGGATGACTGTGTCTGGAGCACTTATGGATGTATGTCTCTGAAGCACTTATGGATGCGTGTGTCTGGAGCACTTATGGATGTATGTCTCTGGAGCACATATGAATGTATGTCTCTGGAGCACTTGTGGATGTATGTCTCTTGAGCACATATGGATGCGTGTGTCTGGAGCACTTATGGATGTATTTCTCTAGAGCACCTATGGATGTATTTCTCTGGAGCACATATGGATGTATGTCTCTAGAGCACTTATAGATGCGTGTGTCTGGAGCACTTATGGATGTATTTCTCTGGAGCACCTATGGGTGTATTTCTCTGCAGCACATATGAATGTATGTCTCTGGAGCACCTATGGATGTATGTATCTGGAGCACCTATGGATGTATGTCTCTGTAGCACATATGAATGTATGTCTCTGGAGCACCTATGGATGTATGTCTCTGGAGCACATGTGGATGTATTTCTCTGGAGCACATGTGGATGTATGTCTCTGGAGCACATGTCGATTTATTTCTCTGGAGCACATATGAATGTATGTCTTTGGAGCACATATGGATGTATGTCTCTGGAGCACATATGAATGTATGTCTTTGGAGCACATGTGGATGTATGTCTCTGGAGCACATATGGATGTATGTCTCTGGAGCACATGTGGCTGTATTTCTCTGGAGCACATGTGGATGGATACGAAATGTCAGGATCTGACTAATTAACTTATTCTTCTGCGTCTGTTCTCAAATTCCTGCTATTAGCCAAAAAATAGTCATGAGAACGGAAGGTGTTGTATCATTGTTTACAGCTCCGATGCCAGATATGTTGTACTTTTCGGTCTGACACATTTGACTTCAGCATGGCTTGTGGGTCACCTTGACCCTGTATGGGATAGTACTAATGTACCCCTTACGGCAAATCTAAATGTGGGCAAAATACGTTGGAAAAATATTTTTGTTGGATGATAAATTTCGAACACCTAATATTCTTGGCTACACTTAGAATACATTTGTCTACCTATTCTACAAATTTCTACACACAAATGTCTAATATTCTTCAACAAGATCTATGTATCCATTTACACAAATTATATGTTTTATTTCAATAACTTTGACACTTATTTATATACGTAAGTCGTGTGAGAAAATCCAAACAACGTGCGCCTATTGATAAAAATGTGTGCGCTAGCGCACAATAGCGCAGCTAAGTGGGAACAGTCGACGTGACTTCCGACTCAACCTCATAACCTCCTATGGTGCCTCTTACAACATGCGTGGAAGATACACAGTGTTGCAATTTATTTTTGCTCTTATTTCGGGCGAAGGAACACAAGGGCGTAACTATCTTCAAATTTCCACCCGTTCTTTAAAACTTCTTAACAGAAGAGCAAAGAAATCGAAGATCGGTGAAATGAAAATATCAGAAAAGAAATAAAGACTATCTTGACAAGATTACATAGAAATAGGAAGGTTATTTTGTCACATCATTAGAACGGACCCAATGCAATCAGTCATTCGTGCACACAAAAGTAGAAGATCGGGCACTAAGGCACGAGAAAGTCCAAGAACTATATGAGAGGGGACAATCATTATCATTAAGTGCCGTCTCCACAACGAAGGTTGGCTGCAACGGATCTCCAACATCCCCTGTCTCTTGTCTTGGTGGTGCATTCTGCTAGACTGTAACCTGTCCTTGGTGCGATGTTACTCTCCCACTTGTATCTCTGACTACCTCTTGCTCGCTTCCCTGTGACTTTACCCTCAAGTAAGGTCTTCAATAAGGTGTCATTTCCAGATACTGAGTGTTATATTGTATATTTATCTAAGGTGGGGCAGATAGGGGGAACGAGTCGAATACTATAACCCCTACGTAAATAACGGTTTCTCCATCCCCACCCCCTAAAGAATATAATAATTTCAAGAAACACATGGTAATTATTGTTAGATATATTATTAGGTACAGCACGCCATTACATTACGATATTCAAATCGACGGTCCTTCTTACAATGTGAACTATTTCTTGTTATATATATATATATATATATGTGTTTGTGTGTGTGTGTGTGTGTAACACATACTAGGATTAATACCCGGCTGTGCACGGGTGAAAGGTTTTTAAATAATACTGTTTTACATGCTTTTGAACTGCGACTGACAACGACTGTTATCGGGTTTCAATACCTAAACATTAAAAAATTAAAAAACACCACAGCCACTGGGATCAGACTCCGAAAAGAAAAATTAGATAGATGTCACATCGGCGGTTTTATCAACTAAGATATGAGAGACGGATGAAATTTGACGTACAATTGAACATTTATATATACAAATTTCAGTATTCACATAACACCGACCGATAATTGGAGAATCAGAGGGCTGATATAAATAATATTCAACGATTTACTCATAGACAGATATATATATATATATATGCGACTTTTACAAAAGGCAAGAATAAAGAATAGTGAAACTGTTGAAACACAGTAAATGTCGATAGAAATGGAAGAATATTATTTCTAGTTCTAATCCCTCAATTGGTTTATTTGAACATTGAGAACGCGTAAAAGATTAACTAATCATTTTCAATAACTTGGTACGCCGGACCACATAAGAACGTTCAAGATTTCTGATACCGACTACGGGGAAAGATTTGTGCCTAACTAATCGGCGTGTCACATTCTATTGCAATAAGTGAAGCTGTTAAGATTACCATTACGTGCGACACAAATATAGCGATACGGAGTTAGTCACAAATAGAGACTTATATATATATATATATATATATAAAGTGATATATATATATACTTTTAAGAACGGTGTCTTCGTCTTGGATACTCTGAACACCTCTCTGTTCCGGAAAAGAAGGCTTGCATGGCCAGAGAAATGTTCATTCATTCTTCAATATCTCTGGTCCATTGACTTCTTGGGCTGCCACTTCTTCTTCAACCTAACACTCTGCAACCTAGAATCAACCATTCGATTCTCTCATATCTCTTGTACATATCCACAATAGTGTAGCATCTATCATAAATTTAGCTATATTAGTGAAACATTTTTCAAATGCTTTATAAAGTGGTTGAAAAGTGTTCGTAACTATATCTCTGGAACCTATGAGAAATCTAACATAACCCGATCAGAAACCTACCAGAAACCTATGAAACGCCTATCAGAAATATATCATAAACGAACCAGAAACCTATGAGAAATCTATCAGACCCGATCAGAAACCTACCAGAAACCTATGAAAAGCCTAACAGAAATATATCATAAACGAACCAGAAACCTATGAGAAATCTATCAGAACCCGATCAGAAATCTATGAGAAGCCTATCAGAAATATATCATAAACCAACCAGAAATCTATGAGAAGCCTATCAGAAATATATCATAAACCAACCAGAAATCTATGAGAAGCCTATCAGAAATATATCATAAACCAACCAGAAATCTATGAGAAGCCTATCAGAAATATATCATAAACCAACCAGAAATCTATGAGAAGCCTATCAGAAATATATCATAAACCAACCAGAAATCTATGAGAAGCCTATCAGAAATATATCATAAACCAACCAGAAATCTATGAGAAGCCTATCAGAAATATATCATAAACCAACCAGAAATCTATGAGAAGCCTATCAGAAATATATCATAAACGAACCAGAAACCTATGAGAAATCTATCAGAACCCGATCAGAAATCTATGAGAAGCCTATCAGAAATATATCATAAACCAACCAGAAATCTATGAGAAGCCTATCAGAAATATATCATAAACCAACCAGAAATCTATGAGAAGCCTATCAGAAATATATCATAAACCAACCAGAAATCTATGAGAAGCCTATCAGAAATATATCATAAACCAACCAGAAATCTATGAGAAGCCTATCAGAAATATATCATAAACCAACCAGAAATCTATGAGAAATCTACCAGAAACATATGAGAAATCTTTCAGAACCCAATTATAAACATACCAAAAATATATGAAAAATCTATGAGAATACTATAATAAACCTACCAGAAACCAATGAGAAATCTTTCATAACCCAATTATAAACCTACCAAAAACATGAAATGCCTATCAGAAACCTATAAACTCCATAAACTCCGTCAATAATTTTTTACCAAATTGTCATCCGATCCCACTTTGTCAACAACTGCCAAGAAATCAAGGACACATCCCCCTCCCTTGCATAAGTTTGTCAAAAAAACCTTACTCACACCCACACAATTATGATTACGTCAACTTGTGTAAACCCCCTCTACCCATATGTCAATATCTATAAAAAAATTTCATACGTTCCACCTTGCTCTAGATGTTGATGTATTTTAATGATATCCCTAACAGCTGGAAATGTATTCTTGTGCAATCAACTCTTGACGTGACGTAAAAAATCAGTAACTCCTTGCACCTGAACAGAGGTCGGGAACACATGGCTCGCGAGTCAGATGTGGCTACATCTGGCTCGCAGATAACTGTTCGATTATAAAAAAAATGTTTCTTTAGACTCCTTTGATCAACATATTAATTGTACATCAATATTTCATTCTACAAATCAACTAACGTCTACTGCAGTTCAGCATCAGAAATCGTATTAATGGTAAGAAATACTCATTATTGATTAGCAACAGAATAACAATGTTATTAAAAAGAATTCAGAGACATAATTATTGTACTTTTAGTGTTGAAATTACACAAAATGCACACATTTACTTGAATTTTTAGTTTTAAACATAATGTATGGCTCTCACAGAATTACTTTTCAAAATACGTGGTGTACATGGCTCTCTCAGACAAAAAGGTTCCCGACCCCTGATCTAGAATTTGGCGAGTGCCTGCATCGTTACCCTCAAATATGAAATGCCCATCTGATGACCTCAAAACATTGGGCATTTTTATTTAACTACCAGTTCTAAACAGCATCGTCCTTCAAAATGAAAATTTAAATAGATTTATCCATGCAATTTCATCCTATCAAATCAGGTGTTAGAGGTGATCTAATCCCCTATCTATCGAAAGCTCGTGCATAACCAGGTTACGGAGATGGGGATGTTTACTTGCCTAGTTGCGTTTCATTTTCTTTGCTCTGACGTCTTACAATGTGCGTGCTCATTAAATTTGAATCATGCTGGCATATAATCCGAAAGATTCCACTTTCTTCAAGATCGATACCAATTTATTGTACTCATATTTGCCCGTCCACAATTACATCTATTTAAAATCGTTTCAGGCTTGGAGGAAAAAATGGAACAAATCGAGTATAACTTTTTAAGTGTCATTGACAAGAAGCAGACAACAAGACATCACGTAGGTTACAATGGGATGGTTTATATAAGGTTATTTAAATAATTTATAGAATGTAATTGAAATGATTTATAGAGAATAATTGAAATGATTTATAGAGTAATAGGCATGTTTTATAGAAAGTACATAGGAGAGAAATTACTAGTAGAACATTATCAATATATTGGACACATAATCATAAATGATTTCAGATGTGGAACAAAAGTTGAAAGGAGAATAGGAATGGCTAAGAGTTATTTCAATGCCACGGTGAAATTATTAACATATAAACACATTACAAACAATTTAAAAATGAGAATTATAAAATGCTACATCTATTCTATATTAATGTATGGCTCAGAAACATGGACAATAAACAAACAATTAGAAGATAGAATTGATGCATTTGATATGTGGGTATATAGAGGAATAGAACACCATGGAAAGATAAGAAAGCAAACAAAGAGGTTCTAACAAAATTTCGTATGAAGAAATAATTATTAAAGGAAATAAAGATCAAGCACATAAAATATTTCGGACATATTAAAAGACATGACACCTTGTTGAAGACCTTATTTGAGGGTAAAATCGAGGGGCGGCAAACACGAGGTAGGCAGCGATACCAGTGGTAGAGTAACATCACGAGATGGACATACTACAGTCTAGCAGAGTGCACCACTAAGACAGGAGACAGGGAATGTTGAAGATCTATTGCAGAAAACTTTCGTTACGGAGACGGCACTTAATGATCTTGATAGAAAGTCATTGAAATTATTTATAGAAAGTCATTGCAATGATTTATAGAAAGTCATTGCAATGATTTATAGAAAGTCATTGAAATTATTTATAGAAAGTCATTGAAATGATTTATAGAAAGTCATTGCAATGATTTATAGAAAGTCATTGAAATTATTTATAGAAAGTCATTGAAATTATTTATAGAAAGTCATTGAAATTATTTATAGAAAGTCATTGAAATTATTTATTGAAAGTCATTGCAATGATTTATAGAAAGTCATTGAAATTATTTATAGAAAGTCATTGAAATGATTTATAGAAAGTCATTGAAATTATTTATAGAAAGTCATTGAGATAATTTATAGAGAATAATTTACATTTTTTAAAGAAAATAAATACTTTTATTTATATAAGGTAGTCGTAAGTATTTAGGATTTATAAATCTTATAAAGATTATTTATAGAATGTAATCGGGATTATGTAGAGAAAGTAATTGAGATTATTTATAGAATGTACTTGGAGTTATGCATAGAAAGTAATTAAGACTTTAAACAAAGTAATTGAGATTAATTGTTTAAAGTAATTCAGATCATTTATAGAAAGTAATTGAGATTACTTATAAAAATTCAATTTCCCTTCTACGATCAGTATTCTAATGGTAAGTAGTCTAGTGGTCAGCAGTAGCGCACTCACAGTAACCACACATCTTTACTTTCAGATCTATCTCTTGGGACCACATTTTAGTCCTAAAGTAGCCAAAGAGTGGACATGTCTTCAGAATGTGCTCTGGAGTCTGGGAAGCCATTTTGACATGACAATTGATCTCTTTGGACAACTTTTATTTTGTGTGGATGTAGATGTGTTTGTATTCTGTAGTGTCCAGTGTATCTCAAAGATGTTAATTTGCTGTAATTTGTTCAACTTTCGTTTTTGGAGTCTTGTAAAAGCTGGTGCCTTTTATGTGACTCCACGTATGTTTGCATTTTCTTTTGGTAATAGTGTTGTCTTCAGATAGTGATACTCTGCGATGGAATTGTTCAATTTTTTGTATCTGCCTTTGCTAATCTGTCAGCTGCGCTATTTCCTGCAACTCCACAGTGTGAATGGATCTATGATAGCACCGCTTCGCTGTTAGTTGAGTTGTTTTAAACGTTCAAAGGTTGTTTTGTTAGACCTACAAGTCATTTTGAATGGTCTGGAAAATGTACATGCAATCGCACCCTATGTTTACCTATGTTTGCCCATATTTGCCTATGTTTGCCTATGTTTGACCATGTTTGCCTATGTTTGCCCATGTTTGCCCATATTTGCCTATGTTTGCCCATATTTGCCTATGTTTGCCCATATTTGCCTATGTTTGCCCATGTTTGCCTATGTTTGCCCATGTTTGCCCATATTTGCCTATGTTTGCCCATATTTGCCTATGTTTGCCAATGTTTGCCCATATTTGCCTATGTTTGCCCATGTTTGCCTATGTTTGCCCATGTTTGCCTATGTTTGCCCATATTTGCCTATGTTTGCCCATGTTTGCCCAAGTTTTCCCATGTTTGCCAATGTTTGCCTATGTTTGCCCATGTTTGCCTATGTTTGTTGCTTTGAAATTTAGAAAGTAAATAAAATTATTTAAATAAAGTAAATTAGAATATTTAAATACAGTAAATTAGAATATTTAAATACAGTAAATTAGAATATACTAGTATAAAGATAAAGTAAAGTAAAGACTAGTATATACTAGATAAAGTAAATTAGAATATTTAAATAAATTAAATTAGAATATTTAAATAAAGTAAATTAGAATATTTAAATAAAGTAAATTAGAATATTTAAATAAAGTAAATTATATTATTTATAGAAAGTAAATGGGTTGATTTATAGAAAGCAAACGAAGTCATTTATAGAAAGCAAATTAAATGATTTATAGAAAGTAATTGAGATAATTTATAGCCAATAGATAAGATGATTTATGGTAAGTAAATTATATGATGTATATAAAATATATAATGTAAAACTCATGTGGTTGCGTCTGTGGGTCTCACCAATGGCCCACTAGACAAACCCCCCATGCAACAGAAAAAGTTAGTAGATGCCATGCTGTTATATTGAGGTTATCTTCTTATAGAAGCTTCATGGCATGTCATCTATACAGTTATGATTTTGTTTTGTTGTTGAAATGTGTTTCATGTTTGCCTGAATATATATGTATGCACACTCTGTGGTTGGGAGGGAGCCAGAGATGCAGCACTGGGGAGGAGGAAACTGACAGCACTGTTTGTCTCCTATGGCTGAGACCCACCATAGGGGTACAGTGACTCAGGACATGACAATCCTTTTGACTTGAACATTTGGTTGCATGCCTGGAGCAATAGAGCAGTTCGTTATAACCAGTAGTCAATTGGTGGCGCGGAATGAGCACAGTGAACCCTATCGTGGCTACAGTGGCTCGGAGCAGTGCATAGGTTGAAACTCATCTTCCTGGAGGCGTGATAGTTATTCTCTGGCTCTGTCCTGGGGTGGAACGAAAATCCACAGACTTTCCAGCAATATAATGCCATCTAATGGCATTGGATCATAGGACATGAGCCCATGGACCGCTGGATCAGCAACCAACCACCAAAAAAAAAATTATTTATAGAAAGTAAATTAAATGGTATATAAAAGGTAAAAGAAATGAATTATAGAAACTAAATTATAGTAATTTATATAAAGTACGTAAAAGAAATGATTTATTGAAAATAAATGAGATTATTTGTATATAAAGGCACTGTATGAGGAAGATAACGGGAAGAAAAACAACGATGGTGGACTGGAGGAATACTTGATGGTATGTGAGGGAACTCTATATTCCCGATAGCTGTTGGAAGCGCCATTTAGATTCGTTCTCTGTTCTGCTAAAATGATCATTTGTCTATTTACGTTAATAAATGTATTACATGTGGGGGGGGGTCTGTTGCTATGTCGATAGCATTACTGTAAATTGGAAAAAAATAGCAAATTTCACTGTGCATAGGTATGAGATTGTTGATTAGTGTCATGTACCTGGTCGCGGGTAGCAAGGTACGGCTGGCCAACTGTTTGATGCTTGTCCATCAATGGTAGCAAGGTACGGGTGACCTACTGTTTGATGCTTGTCCATCAATGGTAGCAAGGTACGGCTGGCCTACTGTTTGATGCTTGTCCATCAATGGTAGCAAGGTACGGCTGGCCTACTGTTTGATGCTTGTCCATCAATGGTAGCAAGGTACGGCTGGCCTACTGTTTGATGCTTGTCCATCAATGGTAGCAAGGTACGGGTGACCTACTGTTTGATGCTTGTCCATCAATGGTAGCAAGGTACGGGTGGCCTACTATTTGATGCTTGTCCATCAATGGTAGCAAGGTACGGCTGGCATACTGTTTGATGCTTGTCCATCAATGGTAGCAAGGTACGGCTGGCCTACTGTTTGATGCTTGTCCATCAATGGTAGCAAGGTACGGCTGGCCTACTGTTTGATGCTTGTCCATCAATGGTAGCAAGGTACGGCTGGCCTACTGTTTGATGCTTGTCCATCAATGGTAGCAAGGTACGGGTGACCTACTGTTTGATGCTTGTCCATCAATGGTAGCAAGGTACGGGTGGCCTACTATTTGATGCTTGTCCATCAATGGTAGCAAGGTACGGCTGGCCTACTGTTTGATGCTTGTCCATCAATGGTAGCAAGGTACGGCTGGCCTACTGTTTGATGCTTGTCCATCAATGGTAGCAAGGTACGGCTGGCCTACTGTTTGATGCTTGTCCATCAATGGTAGCAAGGTACGGCTGGCCTACTGTTTGATGCTTGTCCATCAATGGTAGCAAGGTACGGGTGACCTACTGTTTGATGCTTGTCCATCAATGGTAGCAAGGTACGGCTGGCCTACTGTTTGATGCTTGTCCATCAATGGTAGCAAGGTACGGGTGGCCTACTATTTGATGCTTGTCCATCAATGGTAGCAAGGTACGGCTGGCCTACTGTTTGATGCTTGTCCATCAATGGTAGCAAGATACGGCTGGCCTACTGTTTGATGCTTGTCCATCAATGGTAGCAAGGTACGGCTGGCCTACTGTTTGGTGCTTGTCCATCAATGGTAGCAAGGTACGGGTGGCCTACTGTTTGATGCTTGTCCATCAATGGTAGCAAGGTACGGCTGGCCTACTGTTTGATGCTTGTCCATCAATGGTAGCAAGGTACGGCTGGCCTACTGTTTGATGCTTGTCCATCAATGGTAGCAAGGTACGGCTGGCCTACTGTTTGATGCTTGTCCATCAATGGTAGCAAGGTACGGCTGGCCTACTGTTTGATGCTTGTCCATCACAGTTGTGGATGACCAACTGTTACGTCCACTTTATGAAATTCAATTAGCGTTATGAAATTTTATATGCGTCCATAGATATCTAATACGCCCGGACATGGTATGATACTGATGCTAATGTATGGAGAAGAGAGATGAGGTCGCAGAGATGTCACATTGAGGTACTTGGTACAGAGAGGTAAGGTGGTAGAGATGTCACATTGAATTCCTTGGTACAGAGAGGTAAGGTGGTAGAGATGTCACATTGAGGTACTTTGTACAGAGAGAGATAATGTGGTAGAGATATCATTTGAGGTACTTGGTATAGAGAGATAAGGTGATAGAGAAGTCACATTGAGGTACTTGGTACAGGGATATATTGTGGTAGAGATGTCACATTGAAGTACTTGGTACAGAGAGATAAGGTGGTAGAGAAGTCACATTGAGGTACTTGATACAGAGTGATCCCCATGCATATCTATACTCTACCATCCTCATTAGTTTGGAGATTTCACACCTTGTCCAGTCTTTGATATTATCCAGCCATGCTTCCTTCTACCCTCCGCCGTACCTTGAATAAAATCTATTGTCATCGAGAAATGTGTCACCAAATGCTCATATACCACAGGAGTTTAAAAAGATTCACGATTGTTAACAATTTTTCTTGTTGACCGGTTACTATATTAATTCTATCATGCACAAACACCTTGTTCTTTGGACTACATTCTGCTGGGTAGTTGGTTCATTGACCTGCAATAAGGTAAGGTCCAATCCCAGATAGCGTGCCGATCTACTTATTTCTCTTTTGATTATTTCCCTTTGCTGTAACAGACAGTGGGTATTTATTTATTACTTAACATTAGCCCATACTAGACCCCCTACCTAACTCCAGTGTGTTGTCATCCACAGAACTCTCCGAGCCAGCTATATAACCGTCCTAAATAAATTGATAAATTAATAAACATAGATAAACAAATTCGAAGCCCTTGTGTTAATGGGAACGAAAGGGGAGCAAAGAATAGCAACACTGTTTACCTTCCACGCATGCCGTAAAAGGCGACTAAGGAGGTTATGGGATAGAGTTGGCTGTCCCATCCCATATATCGTCAGTGACCCAAAGCCATGCTGAAATCGGATGTGTCAGACCCAAAAGCGCTGATATCGCAGTAATGCTGTAAACCATGACACACCGCATTCCGTTCTCCGGACTATATCCTGAAAACCTGCAGGAGTTTGAGAACGAACGCAGAAGAAGAAGAAACAAATTCGAAACTGGTCAAGGGAAATAATAAAAAGCAAAATAAGTAAGTCGGCACGGGATATGGGATTGGATCCTCAATGAAAAATCCAGTGAGAGTTTGAGAACGAATAAGGAAAGTATGTTCATAAAAAGTCTTAATACACCAATAAATACTTTGGCAATTGTCGTATTCCTGAAAATATACACTTAGCAAATGTTCGCCACTATATTTTCGTAGTGTGAAATTGCTTTCAGAGGAAATCCGTTAATTGATCAACGATTTGAAAAAGACATTAATCTTTCCCCGACATTTGGTATCTCTTTAGAACAGACGCAAGCTATCAGGTGCTGAAATGTAATGAGGAAACATTTCCTTAATCAAAAATAACTTTCTAGACAAACTATTAGATAATTGAGCTGAGTGGTAAAGGGTTCACTTCCTAAAATAGAGAACTGTTTGGTTCCTAAACCCAGAGAATGAAAGGTTTTATACAAATAAATTTTACTGTATCTGAGCCGAGAGTTAAACTGTTCGGTATCTGAGCCGAGAGTTAAACTGTTCGGTATCTGAGCTGAGAGTTAAACTGTTCGGTATCTGAGCCGAGAGTTAAACTGTTCGGTATCTGTGCCGAGAGTTAAACTGTTCGGTATCTGTGCCGAGAGTTAAACTGTTCGGTATCTGTGCCGAGAGTTAAACTGTTCGGTATCTCTTCAAGCGATAACTGTTTCGATAACTAAGCAAGTGATAGTCGGTTCAATACCAAAGCCACTAATAAATGTTTCGATACCTGGCGAGTAATAAATAATTCGATACCTGGGCTAGTAATAAATAATTCGATACCTGAGTCAACAATAAATGATTCGATACCTGAGCCAAAAATTAACGATTCGTTATCTTAGACCAGGAATAAAGGGCTCGGTTTCAGAGCCAGAGAGATTGTGTTCGATACCTACTCCGAAAGATAAAAGGTTGAGTACATAAGTACAAAGATAAAGGGTTCAGTAACTGAGATTGGAGATAAAAGGTTCGGTATCGGATATTGGATTGAAAGGGTTTAGTAACTGAGATTACAGGTGAAGGGACACTTTGTTGTTCTGTAAGAAGTGTCTGCAAGGTGAGTGTCACAAAGTGTCTGCAAGGTTGTAGCCACAAAGTGTTTGTAATGTGGGTGTCACAAAGTGTCTGTAAGGTGGGTGTCACAAAGTGTCTGTAAGGTGGTTGTCACAAAGTGTCTGCAATGTGAGTGTTACAAAGTGTCTGCAAGGTGAGTGTCACAAAGTGTCTGCAAGGTGAGTGTCACAAAGTGTCTGCAAGGTGAGTGTCACACAGTGTCTGCAAGGTGAGTGTCACAAAGTGTCTGCAAGGTGAGTGTCACAAAGTGTCTGCAAGGTCGGTGTCACAAAGTGTCTGCAAGATGGGTGTCACAAAGTGTATGCAATGTGAGTGTCACAAAGTGTCTGCAAGATGGGTGTCACAAAGTGTCTGCAATGTGAGTGTCACAAACTGTCTGCAATGTGAGTGTCACAAAGTGTGGGCGCAAAGATATTCCAGACTTTCAGAATATGTTAATCAACATCATCAAAACTATCTTTATCAGAACCACCATCATCCTCACCATCATCATCATTATCAGAACTACCGTCATCTTCCTCGTATCCTCAATCATCATCCGCATTAACTTCCTCATCATCACCATCACCAAAAATAGTATTTATGTTTATATTTAGAATATACTCACCATAAAAATAACAACAAAATAAAGTTTTAGTTTGAAACATCCTCAAAGAATTACTAAACGTTTTAGTTTGACGCATCATGAGCAAATAAATAACGTTTTGGTTTGAAGTTTCATTTAAAAAAAATCTTAGTTTAAAACATCTTCAAAAAATAAATAAAGTTTTAGTTTGACACATCATCAAAAAATAAAGTTTTAGTTTGAAACATCCTCAAAGATTAACTAAAGTTTTAGTTTGACGCATCATCTTAAACAAAAATTACGTTTTAGTTTGAAGTTTCATCAAAAAATAAATACAATTTTAGTTTGACTCATCATCAAAAAATAAATAAAGTTTTAGTTTAACGCATCATCAAAGAATAACTAACATCAGAATATATTTCACACAACACTCTCAAGTATTACCCAAGTACACCAGAAGTATCGAACAAAGAACAGATCACATTATTATCGTATCCGTACTTAGGTGTTTGAGATTGACAGATAACGACATGTCAGACATTGTTGTCGTTTCACGAAATATGCCTAAGGAACACTCATCGATTATTTATGCTCCACAAAATCGCCAATCGATATCTGCTTTCCCGAGGTAGCCAAGATGACACGAGAAACATAATAGGAAGCACACGCTGGATTTGTATCGACCATCTCCTGACATGTCACACTGCTACCATCACTAGAACATACAGGATAAGAACACCCTAGAAAGGAGGAATAGGACGCCAGTCAAACAGAGCTGTGAAAGACAACTGTTTATTGTAAAATTACTGTACGTGTTACCAGGTCCCGACATGGAGTATTGATTACTTGATCTTCTGTTGGAAACGCATTCCTCAATACTGCCGTGGAACCAATCCAAACATTTAGAATGGAATTTATCATTATATATAACAAAGTCGGATGTGCCGGACCATTAACGCAAATAAAACAGCGGCTTCATGCATTTCTGTTACTTGAACTACATCCTACTACAAATCAAGTAGGACCACTGTCTTGCAACAGGAGACATTCGGTGGAGTTATAGTGGAATACGAACAACAACAAAATTAATTATATATTGGTTTTGAAGACTTGCAAAAGAAATGTTATAATTTTGATACAGAGCAGGTGTGGGACCTGCTTAAAGCAATTACGGGGGATCAACACATTTTGGGACTGGAGTTAACTAGAATCTGTATGTTGAATACATACACGGAATCGATATTGCAACCTAATATATTCATCAAGACGCGGATAAAAAAACAACAAAAAACATAATGGAACATCAAAGTAGCTAGATGATTACTTGAAATTATAGAATGAAAACTAGCATATATAGCAATTCAAGTAAATTCAAGATGGAAGGTAGAGAATAAATTAAAAATTCATGAGACTAACGGGAATTGAACCAGTCCGTACAATCGCACCAAATCTCCTAGCAACTCTCGTACACGGGATTTTCCGTACTTGACTAACGAACCTCCAAAAAAGTATGCAATTTTGTTACGACATTCAAACTGTGCAGTCAAGTCACTGAGAACGAGACCATTCGAGACAAGGACTGTTACAACAACAACAAATATCCCGTACAGGTATTGAAGTATCCTCAGTAACAACAAACATACAACATCCGTATTAGTTCTACAAGGACCAATAGGCCTTCTTGTAAACATGGACAACATATATAAAGAGCACACCTTTTCTCATGTATGGCAATAAGATAGTTGCATATAGAACAGTCTGGAATTGCGCAAGGAAGAACCATTTAAGGAAGAACATGTAATAAGAAAATATATGCAAATAGAATTAAAAAATCGTTATCAACAAGTACAGTGTTATCAGTGTAATCCTTTTGTCGTGCGTTGGGTTGGCGCCGCCCTGATGCACAGGGTTGTAGTTCTTAAGTGTGGTAACTGGATATCTACACCAACGGTTATTAGCCCTGGCCTGCAACAAGGATCGCCTCTATCTCCTATACTTTTCAATGTATACACAGTACATATCGCTGGCAATCAAATCACAGGTGTTGGCAGAACGATGTCATATGCCGATGATATCCTGGTGTATAGACAGGGCAGAAATCGAGAAGAGTGCGTCGTGGAACTACAGAAGGAGCTGGACAGACTGACAAATTGGTGTCGAGATACGGGAGCAGTGGTTAATCCGTCTAAGGCATTCGTGACGTGGTTTTCCTTGAACAATCACATGGTAAAGACACCCATGCCACAAGTTTCGTTGTCCGGGAAAAGTTTAAAAAGAACTAGCACAATGAGATATCTAGGTGTGTTTTTTGACAGAAGCCTGAGTTTCAGGGAACATGTTGACAACGTTATCATAAGGGCAGGCAAAGGCTTAGCAGCAATGAAGGTTATGGCTGCTGCGCAGTGTGAGCAAAGATTGTTATTTCTTTTGTACCAGGGTTTGGTTGTGGCTGTGGTGGAATATGCACTGGCAATTCTGACTCTTAGCCAAACTCAGATCGAAAGACTGGATAGAGTCCAGAATGCAGCAATGCGTATCATTCTGGGATACACAAGAGACACATCGACAAGAGCTATGCGATACCTACTTGACTGCCCAACAGCTGAGCATAGATTACAGTATTGCCGTGCACGGTCGTACCTTCAAATACATGCAGATAAGGAACACCCGTTGCATTCCGAAATACAGAAAGTTAAAGGCAGCAGACTCAAGAGAGGAAGGTCATGGCTGGGACGTGCTGAGGATGTAATACAAAGCGTGTGCAGATTACAGGATGTGGCAGCAGGTGCGGAATGGATAGGCCTACCCACAGATTTCGAAACGTGTTTGAGAGTAGTAATATCACTTAGCAGGGAATGCAGAGAATGGTGTCCCACAGCTGTGGAGAAAGAAGTGCAGGCTTTAATCGGTGAGAATACCAAAGAGGGGGATGTGATTATATACACTGATGGATCTGTAATTAGGCATGTTCGCAGTGCTTGGGCCTTTACAGCTCAGTGCGCAGGTAAAACGATCAAGGAGGAAAGTGGTGCCTTTGCGGTCACTACGAGTAGTATGACCATGGAGACTATGGCGGTGACCAAGGCATTTGAGTGGCTACGCACACAGAAGGTAATGCAGGTCTACATCTTAGCTAGTCTTAGTTTTCAGCCTCCGTTGAGTGCACTAAAACACAACTTCACCTCTAGACATGACTTTCACGGTACATAAAACTAGTGCACACGTGCATATATAACTAGTACACGCATAGAACTAATACGAACATAGAACTAAATACGAACATAGAACTAATAGGATCATATAACTGATAGCAAAATATAACTAATAGGATCATAGAACAGATAACAACATATAACTAGTAGGACCATAGAACTGATAGCAACATAGAACTAGTAGGATCATAGAACTGATAGTAACATATAACTAATACGAACATAGAACTAATAGGATGATAGAACTGATAGCAACATAGAAATAATAGACACAATAATAATTAGCTTATATACATACCCAGCGATTGAAAGTAACTACGTAAAGGGAAGTAATTATGTAAACACACAAAGAAATGATTGATTGGTGAATCTAACATTTCATGACAGGCAGTCAGGGGGGTACCAGATCAGAGCAGAACAAATATGAAAGAGAATCTGGGTCACATCCCTTACGGCAAATACTTCAGCTGAATAATAAAAAAATATCTCGAGTATTTCGTAATTATCACCAAAATACGAGACCTGAGCCGAGATGTCTGCCGTGTGCTAATTTCTCAGTTGTCGCCTCGGAAAATGGCAAGGAGCGGGCGCGAGCGCAATATCAAGTTTCAGATAACCGTGGATCTATTTAGTTCTGTCATTTTTCCCCAGCTTACATGGCAACTACTAGAGACATCAATATGGTTTTTGATTGCAACATTGAAGACAGTGTTATCTCACTCAAGGAGCATGCACGGAATCAATAGCTTAATGTGTACTCTGGGCGATATCTGTTCAACAGACATTTAAAAACATCATCGATATTCTCTAGATCGATATCAAGGCGGCTTGCTAACTGACTTAATGCAGACACTTCAGAAATTTATGTATCGGGAGTAGATGGGTTTACATTCACATTGTATAGCCTGGAATAAGGAGCTATACACTTTTGTAATTTATCCAAAAGGACATCCTTTCATGTGCTTCTAGGGATTGAGAGGGGTACACAATAGTAACACTGCCACCTGCCATGTAAGATGTAAGATACGAATAAGAAGGGTTGCATGGCAGGTTGACTGCCCCACAACCATTAACTGCGCTGTGATGAAACGTGCTGGCAACCCATGCTCAGCTTCTCTCAGTGAACTACAGCTCAATGAACTCAAAACTCGTCTTGGAATTTGCTCTGAAAATTCTTCCCATCAAAAAACACCACAAAATAAACACCACAAAATAAACACCACAAAATAAACACCACAAAATAAACACCACAAAATAAATACGACAAAATAAATACCACAAGAAAATACGATTAAAAATACCACACAAAATACCACAAAATAAATAACATAAGAAAATACGTAAAAAAATACCACACAATGAATAACACAAGAAAATACGACAATTGATTACCACAAAATACATACCACAAAATATATAACACAAGAAAATACGAATAAAAAATACCAAAAATAAATAACATAAGAAAATACGAAACAAATACCACAAAATAAATAACACAAGAAAATACGAAAAAAATACCACAAAAAAAATAACACAAGAAAATACGAAAAAATACCACAAAATAAATAGCGCTAAATAAATATCACAAAATAAATAGCACAAAATAAATGCCACTAAATAAATACCACAAAAATACCAATCTTGAGTTGAAAGTAAAACTATTCTGCATGACATAGGAAACCAGACTGATGAAATAGTAATTGCTAGGGTTCTTTCACTGTTCATCATTCGTAATCCATCATTCTACATTCTTCCTCCGTCATTCAACATCCATCATTCAACATCCATCATTCAACATCCATCATTCAACATCTATTATCCACCAGTATTGGTGGCATAGAAGAATTTATCTAATTTTATATGGAGAACACAAGACAAATGTGTAGTAAAGAAATAATGGTGAGACTCTCGAAGGTTCTCAAGATTCACAAATTTCGTTAGTAAACCGAGGTAAACTTGTATGGTTTGGATATGTGTCCCGATGTGATACTCTTTCGAAATTGACAATGCAGGGAACAATAAAAGGCGAAAGAAGCAGAGGAGGCAAACCAATCATGGGTAGACAACATCAAGGACATCAAGATAAGGTTGTTTTTTTTTCACACTCATTTGCAGCTCATTTGAAAGATAGAAACCGTTGACAGACTTGTTTTTCGACGCGACCAACATATTATTTCTACGCCCCTGAGGGGTTGTAGATTTATGCATGAATGCATTCACCATCACCAACGTCAGTGACGTTGCCACCACCACCACCATCATCATCATCGTCATCAGAATCAAAGATAAGATTGGAATTAATTATTATTAACTCCTTATTTCTGTGAGATGTTAAAACCAATAATTAAATACATTATCCATACTGGTAAACCAGCAAAAATCACTAAATACATTATCTTCCATAAACACTCCTAAATACATCAATGGCAAGACAGAAACACACACACGCAGATAATGAGTGAAAGAAAACTTAAAATGATTATGTTATCAGAGAAATATGGTTGTTGAAACTGTATGCCTTCAACGTCAACATCCACACAGTTTTAATAATCATACGCCATGTCCCTGTTATAACCAAGTCAAACACCGTATCCCTGTTATAACCAAGTCAAACACCGTTTCTCTGTTATAACCAAGTCAAACACCGTATCCCTGTTATAACCAAGTCAAACACCGTATCTCTGTTATAAGCAAAGCAAACGTGATGTCCCTATTATAACCAAGTCAAACGTCATGTCCCTGTTATAACCAAGTCAAACACCGTTTCTCTGTTATAATCAAGTCAAACACCATATCTCTGTTATAACCAAGTCAAACACCGTATCTCTGTTATAAGCAAAGCAAACGTGATGTCCCTATTATAACCAAGTCAAACGTCATGTCCCTGTTATAACCAAGTCAAACACCGTTTCTCTGTTATAATCAAGTCAAACACCATATCTCTGTTATAAGCAAAGCAAACGTGATGTCCCTATTATAACCAAGTCACACGTGATGTCCCTGTTATAACCAAGTCAAATGCCGTATCCCTGTTATATCCAAGTCAAACACCCTATCCCTGTTATAATCACGTCATACGGCTTGCCCTTGTTATAACCAAGATGAACCGACAGTCATAGTTAAATTGAACGCGTTTGACGTCACCTTCAGTAGACCTATGTGAGCCCCGAAGTAAACGTTTCGGCAAAATATAATATTGTAAAAAAATAATGAAATGATAATTGAATCTCAAATAATTTAACATATTATATATATATATATATAATTATTATTATTATTAACATCAGACTTTTCATATGGATAAATTTTGGAGTAATTTACCCGCCCCCAGACAATTTCTCTGTGCATGTGACGGAACATCCTACAGCATCCCTAAATATCCTTAGTCGTCCCGTACGACATGCATGGGAGGTGATAGTGTAGCTATTATGTTATCATCTTTCGAGTCTCGACAAGACACATGCGTGGTGATATTAAATCTGAGAGTGCAGTTATTCCCTAACATAACATATGATATCTGTTGGTTCCGAAGTTATACCTTTAATGATAGGCTTATATTGGTGGTTTCGACGTTATACCTTTAATGATAGGCTTATACTGGTGGTTTCGACGTTATACATCTAATTACAAATTTATGCTTGTGGTTCCGAAGTTATACCTCTAATGACAAACTTATGCTGGAAGCAGCATAGTTTGTCGCAGTAGATTAAACGTACATGATTCTTGTTTCTTGATTAGGAACAAGCGTCACATCACTGGAGACATTTCCATATATGCTCTGTTTGCTTTTCCGTCAGCTATCTAAAGGTGTATATAAGCTCACTGTCCCAGTCAGTTGCTCATAACGCGTTCTTCTGATCTTTCCGGAGAGGAAACACCGTCTTCCGTCGCCTCTAGCCACTCTCATTTTTACCATTCTCTGAATATGTACATTGTCTCGTTGGACCTCGTCCTTATCTTTTCGTATGGGATCCATGATTGCTATAATCAATTCAGTCATATCTCTTCTTATCTCCGTGCCAGGGCTTTACCTGCCAAAACACCGGCTTTTTCGTTTCCCCTGATCCCAGCGTAACCTGGACAGTAGATCCATGTATCCATAGATCCATGTAATGCTCTGTTAGTTAAACTCACTGTTATATATTAAAGGTAATCAATACCAGGTATATTCGAAAGACAGTCTTCAGTCACCTAAATTACAATTGGTATCCGGATTTTTGCTGTTCATGAAATGTTTGGATAAGTCGGCAAATCAAAGGTGAAATAAGGGTTCCAATTCGCTCTCCTTCAGGACCTATGAATCTGAACATGACATTTAGTAGTGGGATATAATCCACAATGAACAGTAATACTTTCCCATTTGATAGTTTACTCAAAAGAAACTAATAAGATCACCGAAACCATCAGAAAAACAACAAAAACAACAAAAGCACCAGAAAAACAACAAAAGCACCAGAAAAACAACAAAACCACCAGAAAAACAACAAAAGCACCAGAAAAACAACAAAAGTACAAGAAAAACAACAAAAGCACCAGAAAAACAACAAAACCACCAGAAAAACAACAAAAACAACAAAAGCACCAGAAAAACAACAAAAGCACCAGAAAAACAACAAAAACAACAAAAGCACTAGAAAAACAACAAAAGCACCAGAAAAACAACAAAAACAATAAAAACACCAGAAAAACAACAAAACCACCAGAAAACAACAAAAGCACCAGAAAAACAACAAAAGCACCAGAAAAACAACAAAAACAACAAAACCACTAGAAAAACAACAAAAGCACCAGAAAAACAACAAAAGCACCAGAAAAACTACAAAAGCACCAGAAAAACAACAAAAGCACCAGAAAAACAACAAAAGCACCAGAAAAACAACAAAAACAACAAAACCACCAGAAAAACAACAAAACCACCAGAAAAACAACAAAACCACCAGCAAAAATAACAAAACCACCATAAAAACGAATAAATGACCTACTTAATATACCACCGCCGCCCTTAAACCGAAGGCGTATATACGGTCCTGGTGACGAATTATCCACACTCTTCTATCACATACATTTAAACTAGCTTAAAAAGGACGGAGCACCAGTTGTAGAGCCCTAAGTACGTACTTTCTAATTATATTCATGAGTTGTACCATCATGGCTGTAACCAGCAGAAGAAGATTGTTATTACTCAAGACACGAGTTGAAGCATCAGATGGAAATTACCACAACCTTTTAGAAGATGGAAAACGCTAAAGAAAAAGTGAAAGATGGACACCATTTTTATTTATCTCTTCCGTCTTTCATTAGTCGTGTAATCTACCTGATCAATGGAGCATCGTGTCTGTTATACGCTTGATTGCCTGTTCTCATTCTTGTTTGCTACAGGTCAGGATTGGAGTCATGACAGAGGTCGCATCTGCCAAGTTCTGAATACTGTATTCTGGCTCGTCATTGGGCAGTGAATTTATTTCCTGTCCCCAGGGATTGTTTCTTTAAGAAAATTCTTTTTTAAAGTCGTGTTTCTGATCAGGACCCTTATATGAGATTAGGTACAGACTTTGCGCAGACATACTGACTACAGCCCAACATTAGCCATGTCTAGTTTTCTGCTTACTTCTACCATCTTGGTATGTCACGTTCATAATGCTTTTTTTCATTAAAAAAATATCTTCTCGACCCCTCGTTTCATTGCTTCTGTCACGCTTCCTCATTTTACTATTCTGTATGTATTTTTTATTTGTCCCTAGGACTACACGTCCTCTTTCGCGGTTTATTATGCTAATCTGCAGGAGTTTGAGGACGAACCGAGAAGAAAAAGATACAAATGCAAAGGAAGCTGAGAAATTATTCAGTAACATAAATAAATATTCATCAAATGCCCATTTTAATAGCCAGTGGCTGATCAGAAAGGACCTGGCTATCTTTAGCATAAATTCCGTAGCGTTTGGTGGCATCATTTGTGACATTTTTCACAATTCACAGTTCAGAGTCATTGTGCCATTTTTTTCTTGTGAATATTCTTCATTGACCCAGTGGCTACTATGTTTTTACTCGCAGTACCAATACCTTGCATAATATCAACAGTCCCAATACCTTGCATGATATCCGAAGTCCCAATACCTTGCATGATATCCACAGGTATAAAAATAGCATGTATGATATCTGAAGGTGTAAACATTTCTTGTACTATAACTACAAGTGTACCATATCACGTATGGTATCTAAGGGTGTAACAATACCATTTCTGATATCTGAAGATGTAATAATACCATTTCTGATATCTGAAGATGTAATAATACCATTTCTGATATCTGAAGGTGTAACAAGACCACGTATGATATCTGAAGGAGTAACAATACCACGTATGGTATCTGAAGGTGTCCCTATCTGAAGGTGTAACAATATCACGTATGGTATCTGAAGGTGTCCCTATCTGAAGAAGTAACAATACAACGTATGGTATCTGAAGGTGTCCCTATCTGAAGGTGTAACAATATCACGTATGGTATCTGAAGGTGTCCCTATCTGAAGGTGTAACAATATCACGTATGATATCTGAAGGTGTCCCTATCTGAAGGTGTAACAATACATAGCGTCCAGAGTCCGAGTCTCAAATCAGCGTTCAGAGTTAAAGTTTCAACACTGCTTCGATTAGAAAGTTAATCAACACTTGCTCCCCAATATTTGTTCAGTGATTTTCCTTTGTAAAATGGGCTATTTGTATTCAAAGATTTTATTCCATACCCAGGGGCACATGTTCAGGTTGGCGCATCTAGTACACCAGTCATGACTCCTACTGTGAATGGGGTCAGGTGTGGTGGGACGTGCGGCCTTCTGCGTGTTCTCAACCATGAACAACACCTCCGCTGACCGGTCTCGTGCTGGGCAGTTGTAACTTTGTTACCAGTCTATCGTTTCCCATACACATCACTGCCCTCTAGCGCACGTTATGTTCTCCAGATTCAATATGTACTCTAAGCCTCGATATATTGTAACGACATATTGTAACAGCATATATCCATATTGGAAAATCGCCATTGGTCGCCCTTCAATGCATCTGCATTACGGATGACCGAGACGGAATGCGGAACCCTTAGCACCTTACATTAAACACTTAGAAACAGAAAATGAAAACACTAACAAGTGAAGATTAAAATGCAGAAATATAAGACACTAGGCAGTAAAAACCACAAAGACAAGGCACCACACTAGTATTAGGCAGATAGTGAAGCCATTTTGTAGTAAAGAAGACAGCAGAAAAAGAAGACAAAGACAGTAAAAGGTAACACGAGAAGACACTATCACTTGTGGGCAACCTTTTAGTGAAATCTAGGGCCCAAGTTGATTATTTTTACTCACTACAAGGTTCAGATTAATCCATTGGAAATTTCAGATTAATCCCAGGAAGATACTTAGAATATCATGGAAGGATAAAATCAGAAACTCAGATATTATAAACACACTGAATATTCCAGAGTGTTGGTTACTAAACACAATAACAAAAAGAAAACTACGCCTGTTTGGTCATATAAAGAGACATAACTGTTTAGAAAGACACATAATGGAGGGAAGAGTACCTGGGAAGAGGAGAAGGTGCAGACCAAGAAGACGATGGACTGACGACATTAAAGATAACATGAATACATCGCTAGAAAATGCAAGCCACATCGCCCAAGACAGAGAGAGGTTCAGAAAGTTCATTCGGAAGACAACGTTCTGGAAGGAGACGTCACATGACACACACATACGTCACATGATGCACACATACGTCACATGATGCACACATACGTCACATGATGCACACATACGTCACATGACACAAGGTTCAGTAGCTGTCGTTGATCACTGAAAACGTTCTCTGTGCTGTAAAGTCTCTTGTGCCATATACCTAACAAAAGCTAGCGGAGAGCAGCTCGGTTTTCAGCTAGTAACATTAGTAGTAGTGATGTTACTTAATAACTTTCTTATTATTACTATTTATCCTTGCGTGTTACAGCTTGGATGAGATAGCTATTTTTTCTGAGCTTAGTGATAGGTAAGTGCAGTCTGATAAACCAGAAAAAAATTATTTTTGGGCCGGAATTGACAGATGGTCCATAATTCGTCCACCCCTGCTGTAGACAGCAAAAGACAGAGAGAAAATATATTAGACAGTTAAAGACAGAAAATGAAGACACTAGACAGTATTCTAACTGACACAGGAGATTGTCAACAAGGCGCACTAATAACGGCCATAAGGGCAGGAAGCCAGGCAGACAGGCAAGGTCATTACGTCAATCGACACGAAGCTTTGAGAAAGTGAAATACAGAACTAGACTACGTCAAGGAATAATGTTTCTAGTTGGAAAAACTATTTTTTTTTCTATAAAAATAAATTGTAAGTATGCGTTATATTAGATATATCTGCTATTTGTTGTAGAATGGTTATAGCATTACTTCGGAAAAACCCATAGCTTAGGGAACAATACTGTATTTTCAAAAATACAGGAAAACCCATACTTACGGACCCATACTGTATTAAATTTAAAAAAAAAAAAACCATTGTATAGGAATCCCCATAATTTATTCCCCAAAAAAGAAAATCAATTTATTTCAGAACCGATACTATATCCCACAATAAATGAAAACCCATAATTTATGGAGCCATACTGTGTACTCTAACAACATGAAAACCCATAGTTTATGGATCCATACTGTCTCTTTGCACACAAAAAAATAATGAGAGTATTTTATGATCCCAACGACGACGCTAATCATCATTATGATAATGATGATGATAATAATACTAATGATGATGGTGGTAATGATGATGGTGGTAATGATGATGGTGGTAATGATTATGGTGGTAATGATGATGGTGGTAAAGATGATGGTGGTAATGATTATGGTGGTAATGATGATGGTGGTAATGATGATGGTGGTAACGATTATGGTGGTAACGATGATGGTGGTAACGATGATGGTGGTAATGATGATGGTGGTAATGATGGTGGTGGTAATGATGGTGGTGGTAATGATGGTGGTGGTAATGATGGTGGTGGTAATGATGGTGGTGGTAATGATGGTGGTGGTAATGATGATGGTGGTAATGATGATGGTGGTAATGATGATGGTGGTAATGCTGATGATGGTAATGATTATGGTGGTAATGATGATGGTGATAATGATGATGGTGGTAACGATGATGGTGGTAATGATGATGGTGGTAATGATGATGGTGGTAATGATGATGGTGGTAATGATGATGGTGGTAATGATGATTGTGGTAATGATTATGGTGGTAGCGATGATGGTGGTAATGATGATGGTGGTAATGATGATGGTGGTAATGATGATGGTGGTAATGATGATGGTGGTAATGATGATGGTGGTAATGATGATGGTGGTAATGATGGTGGTGGTAATGATGATGGTGGTAATGATGAGAGTAACACTAGAATTTACTTCGCACTGTATCGTTTCCTAAGAACGTCTATAGCAGAGATAGTTTGAGTGAATTATTGCTGCACAGTGGTTTGCTATTAAAGAGAGGTCCGTGAATTATTGCTGCACCATTAATTGCTTTTACAGTGAGGCCCGTGAATTATTGCTTTACTATTAATTACTTTTACAGTGAGGTCCGTGAATTATTGCTGCACTATGCCTTGCTTTTACAGTGAGGCCCGTGAATTATTGCTTTACTATTAATTACTTTTACAGTGAGGTCCGTGAATTATTGCTGCACTATGCCTTGCTTTTACAGTGAGGCCCGTGAATTATTGCTTTACTATTAATTACTTTTACAGTGAGGTCCGTGAATTATTGCTGCACTATGCCTTGCTTTTACAGTGAGGCCCGTGAATTATTGCTTTACTATTAATTACTTTTACAGTGAGGTCCGTGAATTATTGTTTTACTATTAATTGCTTTTACAGTGAGGTCCGTAAATTATTGCTGAAATACTATCATCATATTCTTGCTTCACAATATTGTCTGTTTTAAGTTGTGGATTATAGTTTTACTGAAGTTTGCTCTCACAATGACTGGCAGTATTGAAGCATGACCGTTTTGGGTATAGAAGACCTGTGCAAAGCCCTAGTTAATTCTATACAGAGGTCTTATAGTACTGTCAAGATTATGATTGAAGCCACGGCCAAGGCTGTCAAAGGTGTTCATTATTGATAATACCAAAATAGTTATATGTGTAATGTGAATGTATTTCTGTGTACAGAATGGCGAAACGTGAGTGCTACGTGCTAGCATGCCTACGTCAATTACGCTTGGAGATATCTTTTCAAATTATTTTCTAGAATTTACTGATTCATATTTTTTAATTTAGAATTTACACATTGATATAATGATTAGAATGCACATATTGATTTATTTATTAGAATTTACACATTGATAGAATTATTATAATGTACATATTGATGTATTAGAATTTACACATTGTTAGATTTATTATAATTTACTCAGATATAGCGTAAATATGATTTTTTCCCTTGATATATTTACTAGAATGGGGCCGCTTAGGGCAGTGGTTAACACACTTACTACTTAGTGGTTCACATGTGAATGTCCTGGGTTCGTTCCTCAGTTGAGGCGGAAATGGCTTCCAGAGCGCAACGGTTCCCGTGTAGATCCAGCCTTAATTGGGTACCGGATTAATCCGATAGTAAAAACTGCGAGGGAGTAAAGATAGCTACCGCCTTCATATAGCAGACAGTTAAATGTGAACGCTAACATGTTACACTCCTACGGTTTTAATAAATGGTATGGGTTAACATTACTTTTTTAACGTTTTCATATTTGCTGGAATTTATCTATCATTTATAACTTTAGTTAGATTTTATATCATAAAACTTCAATGGAAATCTTCGTACATACGCTTTGCTAGAGTTTCAAGATTTATGAAATCAGAGACTCTTGTCAATTACACTTTCCTGTGGAATCATCCGGAATGATCGTTTAAAACTGATGATATTTGACTTTTCCTGTGAGTTTTATTGGTTATTCATGAAAAGAATACAAAAGGCGAATAATAAAAATCACGGAACGAGTCAGATAGCGTTAGTTCCTGAAGGATGCATTCGATGCATAGTTCAAGTCTTTAAAATTGACGAGAGTTCGAGAATTTCATAATTTATAAAATTAGAATAAAATTGTCTAACTAAATATCCAATTACATGATGTGGGAGTATAGAAAGCAACCATTAAAAACGCATCAGCATTTTTATGTCATTCATACTGTAGAAATTTGTAAATAGATTTCGAGCAGTCATCCATTGAAAACAGAATCCGAACCGTACATACATAAAAACACCCAATAAAATTTGAATTAGTGCGATCAATTACGGCCGTATATACACTCATAATAAATATATTTAGGAGTTACGTTTGTAAATATTTGTAATCACATTATATATGTTTGTTTGTTGTTTGTCTGAGAACCCAAGGAATTGCAAGCCATTAGCCAACAGTGGGGTGTTTTTTCTGAGATGTCTTTCATCCCTAGGAGACTTAGTTTTTGGCTTAGTGTTGCCGTCCATTGCAGGCGGCGATGACAACAGTTTCAGACTTGATATGTTCCATTTATCTAGTATTTTCTGTGTTGACAACAGTTTCAGACTTGCAATTTTGCATCTCTCAAGCATTTACTGAGATTACTGAAAAGTCAAACTCTGGTGTAGAATTCTCTGCCACGTGTGTAGTCAGTTATCTCTGTGACGGCGTGGCACAGAGGGCGTCTGTGACGACCTAGGTACCGGTTCGAATCCTGCCACAGGCAATTGTTCCTCTGGACCGTTCATAAATCATTGGCAAACTACTAAACGTATTAATAATTCTTATAAAATGCATTACAGTCACAAAATATTGGGTTGATGGCTACGTGGAAGTGTTGAAAAAGGCAAATGCGAAACGGACCTAAATCAATAATATAAGGGAAAAAAAACCAATCTTCATTTTTTGGCTACTTCATGAGACAGGGAGGTTTGGAAAACATAGTCACAACAGGCAAGATTGAAGACAACAGAGACTGAAAGCGACTATGTGAGAAAATATTAGACAGTTTGACAGCCTGGCACGGCAGGGAAACAACAACGATCTTGATACTTAATACTGTGGACAGAGAGTTGTGGAGAGTCATGATTGCCTAAACGAGTTGTCATGGCACCTGATGATGATGGCTACGCCCTGAATATCATTCGCTACCAATTTTCGTATAGAGAGATAGAGATGTGTGTTCACTGTTCTGTCCTTCAGGCCAGAACGTTCATCGTTTGGCTCTTCAATGTCGTTCTTCTAAAAGATGGGAACACATTACTCTAGTGCTGATGCGACACATTGACGATTGTCAGCAACGTATTTCAGGAGGAGTTGGCATCAATGTTGACTCTTTAGACACGCGTTGAGAAAGTCCCTAAAGTATTGCTTTTTGTCCACACCTCAATGGATTGCTCTTAACGATTTCACAATATATCATCAGTTGTGGGATTTATTAGTCAATCATATTCACAGCATGTTGGACACGTTTAAGTATGGATTTCCTCAGAAATGCACCAATGATTGTGATGTTGACTCTACTATGGCCGCCCGGTATCTAACACTTTATTTCTCCATTTTATTAGAGAAATCTACAGAAAAACGTATGTAGACGTGATTTAAATTTTTGGTATGTCTGTTGTCTACTGACCATGCCTATTGGCTGTGTCTACCGATCGTGTCTACTGACCATGTCTACTGACCGTGTCTACTGACCATGTCAACTGACTGTGTTTACTAATCATGTATGTTGGCCGTGTCTACTGACCGTGTCTATTGACCGTCTCTACTGACCATGTCTACTGACCGTGTTTACTAATCATGTATTTTGGCCGTGTCTACTGACCGTGTCTACTGACCTTGTCTACTTATCATGTCTACTGACCATGTCTTTTGGCCGTGTCCACTGACCATGTCTACTGACCGTGTATACTGACCGTGTCTACAGACCATGTCTATTGACCATGTCTACTGACCGTGTCTACTGCTTTCTACCTGCTTTCCATTATTGAATTGTTTATTTTCTCCTCTTTTCACAAGATGATGCGCGCTTTTGGACTTTGGTGCAACATGTAAATCTACTGTGTGCAAGTTTTTCCCATGTATCTTGGTCTATTTCAAAGATTTTTCTTGAGGTTTTTAACGAGTCATTGTACCGCTTCTTTTCACCACCTTGAGATCTTGTATACTTCTCAGTTGACCATAAAGAAGTATCTTTCGCAAGCGATGATCTGGAAAGACGTACCAGATGACCTACCCAACGAATCTGTTTCTGCATCAGAATAATGTAAATGAGAGGGATATGACATATGTCAATGTGAGGGATACGAAATATGTCAATGAGAGGGATATGACATATGTCAATGTGAGGGATATGACATATGTCAATGTGAGGAATATGACATATGTCAATGTGAGGGATACGACATATGTCAATGAGAGGGATATGATATATGTCAATGAGAGGGATACGACATATGTCAATGAGAGGGATATGACATATGTCAATGAGAGGGATACGACATATGTCAATGAGAGGGATATGATATGTCAATGAGAGGGATATGATATGTCAATGTGAGGGATAGGACATATGTCAATGTGAGGGATATGACATATGTCAATGAGAGGGATATGATATGTCAATGTGAGGGATACGACATATGTCAATGTGAGGGATATGACATATGTCAATGAGAGGGATATGATATGTCAATGTGAGGGATACGACATATGTCAATGTGAGGGATATGACATATGTCAATGTGAGGGATATGACATATGTCAATGTGAGGGATATGACATATGTCAATGAGAGGGATATGACATATGTCAATGAGAGGGATACGACATATGTCAATGAGAGGGATATGATATGCCAATAAGAGGGATATGATATGTCAATGTGAGGGATATGATATGTCAATGTGAGGGATATGACATATGTCAATGAGAGGGATATGACATATGTCAATGTGAGGGATACGACATATGTCAATGAAAGGGATACGACATATGTCAATGAGAGGGATACGACATATGTCAATGTGAGGGATATGACATATGTCAATGTGAGGGATATGACATATGTCAATGTGAGGGATATGACATATGTCAATGTGAGGGATATGACATATGTCAATGAGAGGGATATGACATATGTCAATGAGAGGGATACGACATATGTCAATGAGAGGGATATGATATGTCAATGAGAGGGATATGATATGTCAATTTGAGGGATACGACATATGTCAATGTGAGGGATATGACATATGTCAATGAGAGGGATACGACATATGTCAATGTGAGGGATATGACATATGTCAATGAGAGGGATATGACATATGTCAATGTGAGGGATATGATATGTCAATGTGAGGGATATGACATATGTCAATGTGAGGGATATGACATATGTCAATGAGAGGGATATGACATATGTCAATGACAGGGATATGACATATGTCAATGACAGGGATACGACATATGTCAATGACAGGGATATGACATATGTCAATGAGAGGGATATGACATATGTCAATGACAGGGATATGACATATGTCAATGACAGGGATACGACATATGTCAATGACAGGGATATGACATATGTCAATGAGAGGGATATGACATATGTCAATGAAAGGGATATGACATATGTCAATGAGAGTGTCATCCGGAATCGTATCTTGCCACTTGATATTCACAACTTTTCTGAGACAAGATGGTCCTCACATTACATCTATACACATCCCATGTTTCACTAGCGTATACCAGCTCTACATGTATCACATACGATAGTGAACTGGTCACAGTTGAAATCTCTGGCAATGTATCGTCTCTGGTGGATATTTCACTAACACACATACCAGCAGCAGCAGCTTTCGTAACGTCAGTCGCCAAAATTGATTAATTCTTGTGCCAAATTTCACCATTTATTTATTTTTAATAGTGTTAGAACTTTTGTATTTGCCGTTTTGCACATAGAGTGAGAAAAATGGAAAACAAACATCACACCAAAAAAACATTGCAACTGCATGTGAAGTATGAAAAATGCGAAAGAAACATCACACCAATAAAACAATGGGGCGGCATGAACCTCAAGACTTGTACGCGTTCTGGATGAAATAATCTCTCATGTACATAAACATTTTAAGCGTGAAAATAAATCACGTTACCGATGCTGTTTTAGTGGGTGCTCGTATATATGTCTGATATATATATATATATACGCACTGACTGATGGGAAACAAAATCTTCTTAATCTTCAAAATATTCTACAGCCAATGAACATAAATCCAGAAGTCAAATATATCATTCTCGAAGGTATATTTTCCCATTATTTAATAGGTCTTATATAGTGTAATCTTAATGTTGAATGTGTCGACTTATAGGAGACAATTGTTATTGAATTTTGATGACTGAATCTCGGTACTGCTCTCTGTGAGCAGGTTGAGACATCACCTGGGTAATCTTGGACAAAACAAACACGTCACAATCTGTAGATAACCTGGCTATACTGAATTAAATATACATGCCAAATCTAATCTAAATCACAGCAGGCACAAACAATCAACTAACCCACATCAGACAAACAACCAACTAAACCACATCAGACAAACAACCAACTAACCCAAGTCAAACAAACAACAAACTAACCCACATAAGACAAACAACCAACTAACCCACATCAGACAAACAACAAACTAACACACATCAGACAAACAACAAACTAACCCACATCAGACAAACACCATACTAATCCACATCAGACAAACAACTAACTAACGCACATCAGATACTACCACCAACTAACCCACATCAGACAAACAACCAACTAAACCACATCAGACAAACAACCAACTAAACCACATCAGACAAACAACCAACTAAACCACATCAGACAAACAACAAACTAACGCACATCAGATACTACCACCAATTAACCCACATCAGACAAACAACCAACTAACCCACATCAGACAAACAATCAACTAAACCACATCAGATAAACAACAAACTAACCCACATCAGACAGACAATCAACTAGCGCACATCAGATACTACCACCAACTTAACCCACATCAGACAAACAACCAAATAATCCACATCAGACAAACAACCAAATAATCCACATCTACCAACCACAAAATATCCCTATAACTTCCAACCCACTCATCCATCATCTGCCCCACAACTTCTCAATTTAACGAACGACTACTCAAACCGAGCAAACATCACGTTTTCAGTCACGATAAACCTTACCCTAAAGTTTCCACGAATAAAACATCTGTTTTCCTTCAAATCAAAACTCTGTTCTAAAACACTTATTTCTAATACTTTTCATATCTAATTCTAACACACCACAAACTCTATCTAAAGATAGACGGTCTACGCCGTTCTATGGCCGTCGAATATGGAAGACAATCTCAAATAAATATTATAACGACACGATCATTTATAAAAGTCATAATATCTGAACAATGACAAAATAATAATGTCCAACAAGCGAGGATGTTCCGAAATAAAAAAAACTTCCAGTGAATATAAGAACAGCTAAAGCATCAAGTTTAATTTGTGCAGGAGTCGATATGGTCACGACGGAGGAGCGAGTCTGGTGTTAGGAAACGTTTGGAGAGCGAGTGCACCCAGCGTTCCAACAGAGAAAAATAGAAATCAATAAATTGTCAGAGGGAAGCTGGAACGTACCCTGGGCTAGCTGTACCGGAAGGGCCGGTTAAGTTATTTTGTGTGCGGAATGCAGGACAGGATAAAAAGAGGCATTTCTTGCATGTGTGTATGTTTGTAGAGTTAAAGATAAATGATGGATGTGTGTATGTTTGCGCAGTTAAAGAGAAATGTTGGATGTGTGTATGTTTGCGCAGTTAAAGAGAAATGTTGGATGTGTGTATGTTTGCGCAGTTAAAGAGAAATATTGGATGTGTGTATGTTTGCAGAGTTAAAGAGAAATGGTGGATGTGTGTATGTTTGAAGAGTTACAGCGAAATGTTGGATGTGTGAATGTTTGTAGAGTGAAAGAGAAATGTTGGATATGTGTATGTTTGTAGATATCAAGAGAAATGGTAGATGTGTGAGTGTTTGCGGAGTTAAAGAGAAATGTTGAACGTGTGAATGTTTGCGGAGTTAAAGAGAAATGTTGAATGTGTAAATTGAATAGTGCAGTGGTTAACCCTATAAAAGCTCTTGTTTAAACCAGTTTCGTCTGCCGAAGACAAATGTTTTTGGGCAATGGGCGCAAATAAAACGACGACACAAAGTATTTCTAGTCTAGGTAGTAAATCCTGCTGGAAATCTAGTAGAAACATTGTCCTGCTATAAGAGATATCCAGCCAGAGGATGGGAATAAACTCTGAAAAAGAAATCCGTTTCGCGAAGTTTTGTTTACATAGTGACTTTTTTCGACAAATCCTGGTGATTATATATTGAATCTATGACCGTACATGCTGTGGTTGGAGCTATCGACAGGCCAAGTGTTGATTCATTGATAGGCACAGAGTACATATGGGGAATCCAGTAAAATTAACTCAGTGCTCCCTGACTTCTGAGTGGGAAGATGTGAAAACTTTAAGTTACTAATCAGGAGGAGTCCAACCAGAAATATTCAGAATCAAGGGAAGCACAACCAGAATTGGTAACTTAACTATCAAGAGCAACACAACCAGAAATGTTAACTTAGAAATCAAGGGAAATACAACACAAAATGTTAACTTAGAAATCAAGGGAAATACAACACAAAATGTTAACTTAGAAATCAAGGGAAATACAACACAAAATGTTAACTTAGAAATCAAGGGAAATACAAAAAAAAATGTTAACTTAGAAATCAAGGGAAATACAACACAAAATGTTAACTTAGAAATCAAGGGAAATACAACACAAAATGTTAACTTAGAAATCAAGGGAAATACAACACAAAATGTTAACTTAGAAATCAAGGGAAATACAACACAAAATGTTAACTTAGAAATCAAGGGAAATACAACACAAAATGTTAACTTAGAAATCAAGGGAAATACAACACAAAATGTTAACTTAGAAATCAAGGGAAATACAACACAAAATGTTAACTTAGAAATCAAGGAAAATACAACACAAAATGTTAACTTAGAAATCAAGGGAAATACAACACAAAATGTTAATTTAGAAATCAAGGGAAATACAACACAAAATGTTAACTTAGAAATCAAGGGAAATACAACACAAAATGTTAACTTAGAAATCAAGGGAAATACAACACAAAATGTTAACTTAGAAATCAAGGGAAATACAACACAAAATGTTAACTTAGAAATCAAGGGAAATACCACACAAAATGTTAACTTAGAAATCAAGGGAAATACAACACAAAATGTTAACTTAGCAATCACACTACTATCATTCCCTGGTACAGTCATTCTCAGTATATTACTACAAAGGCTAAGACATTGCATCGATGAGGCTCTCAGAGAAGAACAAGCGGGCTTCAGAATTAACCGCTCAACAATAGATCACATCTACACATTAAGAACAATAATAGAATAATCTAAAGAAAGACAATCAAACCTCATGATCAAATTTGTAGATTTCCAGAAGGCTTTCGATAGTCTTCACAGACCATCTCTCTGGAAAATTCTTACGCTTTACGGCATCCCGAGGAAACACATTAATATCATATAAGCTTTTTACTCCGATATGGCTTGCTTTGTAAGGCCAGAAAGTGGCTTTTCCAGCTGGTTTCCAGTAACAATGGGAGTACAATAAGGATGTGTTTTGTCCCCAGTACTGTATTGCATTGCGATTGACTGGGTGATGAAGAAATGGACAGACCACAAACAACTAGGAATCAAGTGGGTAAACAACAAGACCCTAGAAGATCTAACTTTCGCAGATGATATTGCTCTCCTGAGTTCAACACACCAAGATCTCCAAGAAAAAACAGAAAGACTCACATATTTTGCACAACAGATAGGCCTTCAAATAAACACACATAAAACGAAAATCATGAACTTTACAGTCTGACAAAATCAAGTAAACTAGATGATAATATACTAGACAGTATTTCAAATTTCGTGTATTTGGGAAGCAAGATAACAGCAGACGGGGATACCAACTCAGAAATAAAAACTCGAATCGCTTTCGCCTCCAACGCCTTTAACAAATTCTCAAACATTTGAAGGTCGAAGATCGCAAGTAAACACATCAAACTGCGACTATTCAATGCAAGTGTGATTCCATCAATGACAGATTGATGTTAAAGTTGGAAATCTATCGCAATAATGGAAAAAAATGTTAGTTGTCTTCGAGAATAGAGGCCTCAGAAAAATCACAAATACTTATTGGAAAGACTTCAAATCAAACGACATACTAAGAGAGGAGACAAAACAAGAATACACGAGGAACATCATCAGAAAACGCCGCTGGACATACATCGGCCACGAACTTAGAATGAAGGAAGACAAAATTCCATGTCAAGCCTTCACGTGGACACCAGACGGGAAAATAAAACAGGGAAGACCAAAAACAACGCTCAGAAGAACATTTATGAATGAATTAAAATCAACAGGCATATATGCACAAGACCTGCAATCCCTAGCAACTGACCGACAGGCATGGAGAACTATCACATCCGCCCTATGTGCCAAACTTGACAAATGAGGAACTGACTGACTAATGCTCGATGTTTCTCCCAAGACATTCAAATCTTCATAACAATCAAGTATCCTCGATGTTTCTCCCAAGACATTCAAATATTATAACAATCAAATATGTTTGATGTTTCTCCCCAAGACATTCAAATCTTATAACAATCAAATATGTTTGATGTTTCTCCCCAAGACATACACATCTTTGTAACAATCAAGTGACCTCGATGTTTCTCCCCAAAACATTCACATCTTTGTAACAATCAAGTACCCTCAATGTTTCTCCCCAAGACATTCAAATCTTCATAACAATCGAGTTGTATTTCGACTATAAGTAAAGTCTCCTGTGTAGGAATGACACACTATAACAGTATATCCTGAAGTTCTACTGACAATATAAGGGAGTACTGTTCCAATCAGATTCATATTCCACCTTGTTCAGAGGCTCAAATACATCTCCTGACGTTTCCTCAAACTCACATTCAGTCCAACTCTCTAATAAAGTGCTTTAGCACTATATAAATGATCAAAGCATTACAAGACACCATGAAATATTAACCAGCGTTAAAGATCAAAAAAAGATTGGAAACAATCTCCGGCTACTAGGAAATTTAAAGTCGTTGATCTCGTATTTCAGACGCAGTAGATTTTTCAGTGAAAGTAGAGGCCCAAGTGATATATATATTAATGGTTCTTTATATCTTATTGGCGTGAGTCCTTTTTTATACATCACACAGCAACATGTGTTAATAGGCCTCATGAATTCGCAGTTAAATTTCAATTGTTTAAGAAAGTCTATATATATATATATATATATATATATATATATATATATATATATATATATCAAGGGAGCAGCCTTCAGAAGCAGCCTCATTGATTATGTGTCTTATATTTGTCTTGGCCAGCTGCCTTATAGGTACGGTGTCTTATATTTGAATTAGCCAGTTGTCTTATTGGTTTTGTGTTTTATATCTGTCCTGGTCATTTGTCTTATTGGCCATGTGTCTTATATTTGTCTTGGCCAGTTATCTTATTGGCTGTGTGTCTTATATTTGTCTTGGCCAGTTACCTTATTGATCATGTGTCTTATATTTGTATTGGCCAGTTGTTTTGTTGGTCCTGTGTCTTATATTTGTATGGTCCAGTTGTTTTGTTGGTCCTGTGTCTTATATTTGTCTTGGCCAGAGGCCTTATTGGTCCTGTGTCTTATATTTGTCTTGGCCAGTTGTCTTATTGCACTTGTGTTTTATATTTTTCTTGGCAAGTTACCTTATTGATCCTGTGTCTTATAGTTGTCCTGGCCAGTTGCCTTATTGGTCCTCTGTCTTATATTTGACTTGGCCAGTTGCCTTATTGGTCCTGTGTCTTATATTTGACTTGTCCATGTGCCTTATATAAATGTACGTGCCTTGTTAAGTCACTGCTCCTGACTCATGGAAGAAATAACTCCTGTTTCATAGACAACACTGATTTTTGTCTCATGCAAACAATGGCTTCTTCCTCATGCACACCAATGAATTTTGTCTATTGCACAACAATGACGCCCTTTTTATGTACAACAAAGAAACCGATCTAATATACAACAATGACTCCTGTGTCATGTTACAACAATGACTCCTGCCCCATATACTACAATGTATCGTGTTTCATGTACATCAATGACCCATGTTTCATGTACAACAGTGCCTCTTGTCTCACGTACAACAATGATTCCTATTTCATGTACAACAACGACTTCTATTTAATATTGGATACAGACATGTGTCTAATATACAGCAATGACTCTTGCCTCATGCAGAGTAATGACTCTTGTCTCTGGTGTGAAGCACCCCTCCAAATTGTGCCTTGCTGAAAACATATGAGCTCTACGTCTGGTCAATATCGATCCAGAACCTGATATTCTGGCAGCTCGTGGGCGCTCCTGGCCGGTATAAACACACAAACCGACTAGGGAGGCTAATACACTCATAGGTTTCTAGGGGCTGAGTTCCTGCATCGTTAAATATAGCCAAGCAGGAGAAGTGAACTGCTGGCCAGGTCGATGCGATATCAGGACACATAAAGTGTTGTATTGTGAGTTAGGCGACATTTTCTGGGGGTTTTTTTTGGTGAGGTCTCAGTGTGGAGGTGGATTAGGTCGTTGGAGTGTAGGGGATAAACAAGAAAGAAAGAATGTGTAAGGAAGATACATTTGAATAAAAATAGATATAGTCAATCTAAAGAAAGATTGATAGAATTAGTCAATGAAAGCAAATGAGTGAGTGAGGAAAGTGAAATAGAGAATTAGGAACCGAGGAAGTGAGGCATAAGAGAAGACAGAGAGAGAGAGAGAGAGAGAGAGAGAGAGAGTGACGAATATTTAAAGCGAAGATGTGAGACATTGATTGAGATAGAAAGAGGGTTTAATTTGTGCATGTGGAATTTCGAAGAACGAAGAAGAGATATGTTTACATTGAATGAAGTAAGGGATACTAGGAGAAAAATCTATACGACGGCTTTCATTTTGTCCACTCCGTAAAGTGTATCCCATTCAGCATATAAGTAGTCGTGTCCAAGGGTGTAGCCGTGACCAAGGGTGTAGCCGTGTCCAAGGTTGTAGCCGTGACCAAGGGTGTAGTCGTGTCCACGGGTGTAGCCGTGTCCAAGGGTGTAGTCGTGTCCAAGGGTGTATTCGTGTCCAAGTGTGTAGTCGTGTCCAAGGGTGTAGCCGTGTCCAAGGATGTAGTCGTGTCCAAGGGTGTAGTCGTGTCCAAGGGTGTAGTCGTGTCCAAGGGTGTAGCCGTGCCCAAGGGTGTAGCCGTGTCCAAGGGTGTAGCCGTGTCCAAGGGTGTAGCCGTGTCCAAGGATGTAGTCGTGTCCACGGGAGTCGCCATGTCCAAGGGTGTAGCCGTGTCCAAGGGTGTAGTCGTGTACAAGGGTGTAGCCGTGTCCAAGGGTGTAGTCGTGTCCAAGGGTGTAGTCGTGTCCAAGGGTGTAGTCGTTTCCAAGGGTGTAGCCGTGACCAAGGGTGTAGTCGTGTCCAAGGGTGTAGCCGTGTCCAAGGGTGTAGTCGTGTCCAAGGGTGTAGTCGTGTCCAAGGGTGTAGTCGTGTCCAAGGGTGTATTCTCTTGTATTATATATAATCTGTATTATATATAAAATATTAGTTAGTTAGTCGTCGGATCATCATCACTGCAAACTGGACACATCCATAGTTGCTCCGATCTCTCCTTGAGTGTATCCACCATCACACTTCTGCTGACAGTACCGGTCCTATGCTGGTTGACCATCATTCTTCTGCGCCCTCCAAAATGTTCACCTCTAGCAACACTGCATTTCAATCCCTGATCTTTAATCCTAGTCATTGAAAAGGAATCATCATCCACATCATCATATAAAATATGATGTTTGTATACATTTTGGAGGAAACATCTTTGACAGATCCCGTGATTTCTGGTGGTCACTTTGATTATACTTTTAGTGACAGCCAATGAAAATTAAAAGGGACTAGTCAGACACGTAATGTTTGAAGGTTTGAGTTACCATTAGCCAATAAATCTTGATTCTTGATTTAAGAATTATTCAAAAATCAAGACTTATTGAATAAAATATCTCACGTCGCAGGAAGTCACAGTTCAGGTAATATACTCTTTCCTCAACCCTCTTAGTTTTCTATTACTACATTCATGGTAGATCACAGCTTTACACTTTTTTTCACACTGTTAATACGTTACTTCTTACATTCCATTGATTAACTATACGTGAAAGATAATCAGACGTTTCGTGTTGTGTTCACGTTACACCTTCATAATCAGTTTTCTTTCACCCAGCGTTAAATTGCGCGAAACCCATTGCAACATGGAATTAAACGTTGACATATAAATAGAGAAATCTTTAAAAACCAGTGATTCAATCGATTCATGACGTAATATAAATCGAGATTCAGAGAAAAGAAGGTTGTCACGTAGCGATTATTTTAATCTTTCTCTAGTCGAGATCTAATTTGGAATTAGAGAAAAAATATACCGAGACGACGTTCCGACAGAAGGAAGTATCTCGGAGAAACGTACATACAGACAATTTTGTCTTATGATTCCTTAAACATCATGTAAATAGAAAAACAAGTGGTTGTCCCAGTGAAACAGAAGGAACATCTTACCCACACCATGGACGATCTAGAAGTACAAATTTAATAGATGGACAGACGCACAGGCAGACATATATATATATATATATATATATATATATATATATATATATATATATATATATATATATATATATATATCTGTGCTGGGAACCCTCAGACAGACAAACAGGCAGGCAGACAGGCAGCCAGGCGGACCAGACAGACAGATATAGATAGATAGACAGACAGACAGACAGACAGACAGACAGACATACAGGTAGGTAGGTAGGTAGGTAGGTAGGTAGGTAGGTAGGTAGGTATGTATGTATGTATGTATGTATGTATGTACGTACGTACGTACGTACGTACGTACGCAGGCAGGCAGGCAGGCAGGCAGGCAGGCAGGCAGGCAGGCAGGCAGGCAGGCAGGCAGGCAGGCAGGCAGGCAGGCAGGCAGGCAGGCAGGCAGGCAGGCAGGCAGGCAGGCAGGCAGGCAGGCAGGCAGGCAGACAGACAGACAGACAGACAGACAGACAGACAGACAGACAGACAGACAGACAGACAGACAGACAGACAGACAGACAGACAGACAGACAGACAGACAGACAGACAGACAGACAGACAGACAGACAGACAGACAGACAGACAGACAGATAGATAGATAGATAGATAGATAGATAGATAGATAGATAGATAGATAGATAGATAGATAGATAGATTGATAGATAGATAGATTGATAGATAGATAGATAGATAAACACTCAATATAATGAATCATATTTAAAATCACTAAATTAAACAAGTCAGTAAAATGAACTAAATTTGGAAATACACTAAGCTCTTTAGAATATAAATTGAATAAAATTGCATACATTCTTGATTTTAGGTTTCAGGAGAATTGGGAACAATAAAAGGTTCAATCAGAAAACGACCATCTTTCTCAATTATAAGCTAGTTTATAATAGAGTGTCTGGGATTATGTTAGAGCACCACAATAAGGAATTCCGGAAAGTGCCGAGAAGAATCCAGTGATAAGAGACAGAATTAAAGTGGTCCATATTTTATTTAACGTTAAGAAGACTCACGAAAAGTATTGCAAGACCTGCATTGTTCTGAAACCAGCAAGGGATTATGAGAAAGTCAAAGAAACACTTTAGATTAGTTTGAAACGGATATGATACGGAATAAAATTGGATGAATCAATCTGGAATGATTATCTAAGACCAGACAAAGAAAAGGTAGCTATGGTAGTGATTATGTTAGTCAGTCACTGTCCAGACGACAATTGCATTTATTTTGCAACACTAAGAAAGCTCAGAATTGTACATCACTCCAGGGAACGAGATGAGGTTTGGGCCAGACCATAGTGTCAGCTGTACTGTAAACCCTGGTTATGAGCAGACGACGCATGGGGGCGTGGTGAAATTCAACTCTGTGTAGGGTGTGACGATTCAGTGGGAGTTCTCAGAAACATGTTATCTTTCATAGTTGGAGAGCCTCTGTGATGGCGTAGAAAGTAGGGATAAGGTGAGCGAAGTAAGAGGTAGGTGGAGATCATGTGGAAAGGGGACATCATGTGATTGAAAGGTTGCAGTCTAGCAGAATGCACTACCGAGGCACGTGACAGAGAATGATGGATGTATGTTTCAGAGAACCTTCTTTGTGGATACTACCTTTAGGGGTGATAAAAAGGCGTGCAAAGTATAGCTGGTTGCTGTGTCCATAACTTTGACATTCGTCCTCCAGATTCTGGAAAACTGTAGACAATTTGACATACGTCCAGATCTGACTGATTCTTCCATCACTTTGTCATTCGTCCAGATCTGGAAAACTGTGGACACTTTGTCATTCGTCCAGATCTGGAAAACTGTGGACACTTTGTCATTCGTCCAGATCTGGAAAACTGTGGACACTTTGTCATTCGTCCAGATCTGGAAAACTGTGGACACTTTGTCATTCGTCCAGATCTGGAAAACTGTGGACACTTTGTCATTCGTCCAGATCTGGAAAACTGTGGACACTTTGAAATTCTACCAGATCTAGAAAACTGACCACTTTGAAATTCTACCAGATATGGAAAACTGTGGACACTTTGAAAGAAAAAAAAGGCAAACAAAGAAAGGAATGCTATCCAGGGATCGTGACCTCATTTCTCTTCTTCTTCTTCAGCGTTCATTCTCATAATCCAGCTGGCTCTCTCTCTTGTAGCAGGACTATGATCCCACTAAATTTCCATCATAATGTAGCTTAGATAATGGAAATGCATTGTGTCGCCGTTTTATTTAAGGCAATGGGCCGACACATCCGTTTTCTGTGAAATCTCATTACTTACAGTATGTGTGTTGCAGATAGGTACAAACATCACATAACAACTACAATATATTCCTTCCTGCACGCACATAAGGAGCTGCAGTCTTCTGGGTATGGCAAAAAGTTCCACAATGCACAAAAGTATATAAAAGCACGCTTGCCTGTAAATACTGGGAATGAAAACAATCATGACGTTATAATAATAAATAACCAATGAATTTGGACTGGATATAATTTTTTTTAAACCATGATAATCAGCAAAGACACAGAAGAACAAGAGCTAAACGTAAACATACATGGAGAGAAACTACAAAAAGTTAAACATTATCAATATCTTGGACACATAGTCACAAATGAAGGCAGATGTGAAACAGAAGTTAAAAGGAGAACAGGAATGGCTAAAAGTACCTTCAATGACATGAGGAAATTAGTAACAGCTAAACAAATTACAAACAAGTTAAAAATGAGAATTATAAAATTCTACATACATTCTATAATAATGTATGGCTCAGAAGCATGGACACTAAATAAACAATTAGAAGACAGAAGTGATGAGTTGAGATGTGAGTATATAGAGGAATAGGGAGAGCATCATGGAAAGAGAAGAAAACAAATAAAGATGTTATAAAAACACTTAATATGAAGAAAGAACTACTAAGATAAATAAATATCAGGCAAATAAAATATTTTAGACACATTAAAAGACATGACACCTTGTTGAAGACCTTACTTGAGGGTAAAGTCAAAGGGAAGCGAGCAAGAGATAGGCAGAGATACAAGTGGGATAGTAACATCATAAGATGGACAGGTTAGTCTAGCAAAGTGCACCACCACAACAAGAGACAGGGGAAGTTTGAGATCAATTTCAGCCAACCTTCGTTGCGGAGACGGCACATTATGATATATATATATATATATATATATATATATATATATATATATATATATATATATATATATATATATATATATATATATATATATATATATATATATATATATATATATATATATGTCGATTATTTATGTAAAAAAGCGTCCCTATAATTAGTATTAGAGATCCTAAAAGTTCTCCTGTGGTATGGCGTAGCTGACCATTGATATGATTGGTGTCCCTTTTTTTTCTCTGACCGATGCAGAAAGGTCAACCAAACGTAAATAAGTATTGGTAACGGCTAGGTCTACTAAAAATTGCAAATTAATATTCTTCATTTTAATCGACATTTTCTCTGTTTCAATCGACGTTTACTATGCATTAACAGATTTACTATTGTTTTAATGAGTTAATCAAAGGAAACATTTCACATCTGCGTTACAATCCTTCACGTTTCTAAGAAAATACCGAGACCTCACCCTGTTCTGTAACATTTGCGTTACAAAATACGCGCCTATTTATAAAAGTTTAAATTTTATGAATCCAGTCGTGTTTCTCGTTTAGCAAAGTCGGTAAAGATGCGTGTCCAAAGGGTAATATTTTTGTTTTCGGAGTTTATTCCCAGAGACTAATATATTTTTTGTCTTTTAATTTGTAGATACGAGATAAAACTCGTTGTTGTATCGGCACAATACCACGTGCCTATACGTTGTTTGTTATTGACAGTCGGCCTACTGTAGGGACCTACTCATAATGGCGATTTCCGACGGGTCAGAATATCGAATTATTCATAAATTAAATTTTTACACAGATTATATCTCGGCGGTTTTAATACACGAAATATATGCTCTGTTTAGCTCATTAATTATAGATTGTTTTAAATCTTGGAAAATATTTGTTTGATTCACAAGAAGAGACATGTTGGTCACATGTATATAATCGTTTTTCTTTTCTTATTTTCACCCCGGGCAACACCGGGTATTCCATTCGTTCTAGTATTTATACCAGTCTGTCGTCATGTATGTCTTTGCTTTTGTCGCTAGTCTGATGATTCCATCCAGTTCTTCGTCCTTCTAGACAACATAAAGAACGACGTCCAACGACTCAGCACCGATAAATATCAGTGCTGGGAACCCTCAGAAACTATAAATACATAAGAATAGTACATACAAAATAGAAGAAATCAATGAAAACCTGGCCAGAGTACTTGGAACATTTCCCACCGTGCCATTGATCTTGTCTGGGTGCCATTAGAGGTCGCTTTCTTCAAGACCTTGTCAACACGCGAGAACAAGGGATGTCGAGTTTGAATTAAATCGAATTCAAAGAATGGAGGAAAAAAGGGCGAAACGAATTTGATTTCTATAAGTAACAAATGTGAAATATTTAATTCTAAATATGAAAATTTTTAACTTTTTAAAATCTAATTTTACGGTTTGGGCTATGTTAATTGTAACTTTGTGATTTTAAGGTTTAGGCAATATATTAATTGTAACTTAGTGATTTTACGGTTTAATCTATGTTAATTATATTACGGTTTAATCTTAGTGATTTTGACAAGTCATGCATCATTAACTTAATAACTTAATTTATTAATAGTGTATCTCTCCAGGGGGGGGGGGGGGTATCTTCAGCTTTATTATAAATGTTTTCTGCGCGTGTTCTCATACTCCTGCAAATTTGCAGAATGTAGTCCAGAGAACAGATTGCGTTGTGTCATATTATATTCTTACTGCGATACCTTTGGCCTGACACGTCCGACCTCATTACGGCTTCTGGTCCACTTTGAACTATATCAAATGTGACAGCACAATTCCAGCGTATAACGTCCGTAGTCTCCTCTTGCGACATACATAGAAGGTAAACAGTCTAGATATTATTCTTTACTCCCATTTCGGGCCCTCATAAAATAGACCATGATTCTATAGATTAAATCCGCCTGTAATTCATTATTTCATAATAGTTTCTCTGCCTGACAGTAACAGATTAAGAGTAGATTAAATATCGGTTGACCCCACTGTTTAGCGACTCTTATCGGAGTTAAGGCCGTGTTTTATATCGACTCAGTCGACCCAGCTGTAAATGGGTACCCGACGCATGAGTTAGGGAAGGTAAATACAGTAAGGAAACTGGCCACCCCTTCTAATAGTTGCTGTGGCTTAGTACATGAAATGATATCTTCAACCCAGACAGCAGGATACTGCCGTGGAACCTACCTTTATCTTGATATCACATTATTGATGATGAAGTAATAAATTAAATCTTGAGCAGGCTTTCCTTGACAGCAATAAAATAATTCCAATCATTTTGAGGTAATCATCGTTTTTTTGACAAGAGAGAACACCTCTCTAAAAAATGTTTAAAATGTGTCGAATATTGACGTCATTATATTTTGATTAAGTTCTATTCTTATTACTGAAGCGACATAGCTGTTGAGAGTATTACCCACAGAACTAACTCCTAAGCTCGAAAAGATAATCCCAGCTATTTTAAACAAATGCATTTTATAAATAAGACATGAGAGGGAATTGAACCCTAGACCTCTAGAAGATAAAGCAAACGGGTTAACCACTAAAACGGAGACCCACACAAAATATTGGAGATCTGGACTCGCGAAACATCACATATCTTGTTGTGACGGACATTCGAAACTGGCTGTCTCATTCTCAATGCAAGGTACTAATCACTATCAGGTCACAACTAGTAACCCAGATGACACCCGATCTTGTATAGGTTTGTTATATAAAACTGTGACCTGGATCCTGTATAACAGATCTGTTTACAGATGAACTGAACTGTCCTTATTGATTAATTTCATGGTCATCTTTGCCTAATTTTGGCAGGTGACTCAAAGTATATAAATAGTGACCAACGGGAATCTCGACAGTAATACAAATAGTGCGAAAATGAGTCTTAATTAATTCTGTACAAATGTGTTTAACTGGTGAATGTCACGCAGGCATTGTTGTGTTATGCGTTTTACTCGTGAATGTCACGCAGGCATTGTTGTGTTATGCGTTTTACTCGTGAATGTCACGCATGCATTGTTGTGTTATGCGTTTTACTCGTGAATGTCACGCAGGCATTGTTGTGTTATGCGTTTTACTCGTGAATGTCACGCAGGCATTGTTGTGTTATGCGTTTTATGTGTACATCTATCATCTACCTAGGGAGGTATTACAGTGCAGCAGTATTGTATGAACACCACGTCTTGTCTTGCGTAGCATGCATCTCTGTGTCAACTTCCAGTGCGGCAGTAAGCCATGATCATTACGCCCTGCCGTGCGTAGCATGCATCTCTGTGTCAACTTCCAGTGCGGCAGTAAGCCATGATCATTACGTCCTGTCTTTCGTAGCATACCTCTCTGGGTCAACCATCATATATAATCTCCGTGGCTAAGACATTTTCTATAAAGTCACCGATATTACAAGTTCGAAATCGGACAGCGAAGTCTGGTTCCCGAGTTGTTTATTTAGTTTGTTGTCTGATTATATTTTATCTGCTGTCTCGACAGGCATGTCGTCACAATAAAAATTTCAATGCAATAGCGACTGTTATCAGTAACTAGATAAACAATCAAAATTCAACATCAGTAGCTACTAATACAATCAAAATTCAAAATCAGTAGCTACTAATACAATCAAAATTCAACATCAGTAGCTACTAATACAATCAAAATTCAACATCAGTAGCTACTAATACAATCAAAATTCAAAATTATGTGTCACTTAATACAATCTTCATTCATCCATCATAATTGAATTCGTGTAATGAAAATACATCCAAACAGTATCGAATTCACGCAATTTATATACAGCAGTTGCTATCGAATTCAATTTATATTCAAATATCATATTGGAATTTCAGTAAACTTGATTCAGATATCAGTAGGGAATTCGTACACCACGTACACATTTGTATTTATCTATTTGCTGAGAATGTACACAAAAGTCCTTCAGCTATCAGTTAAATATCTAGTGTGTCAACCGTGGCCTGCACTTCAGAGTGCAAAGAATATGACCACCGTCTCTTTCTATGCATGTCATAGAAGGCGAATAAGAAACGTTGGGGGATTGACTGATGACCGGTCAAAAAATCATCATTCAAAAAATCATCATTCAAAAAATCATCATTCAAAAAATCATCATTCAAAAAATCATCATTCAAAAAATCATCATTGTGAATTCATGTATAAGTTTCTTACTTTTGTTATTAATCATCCCCATTGATGACGAATACAGGCAGGCCAGCGGTCATTGCACTTTTCTCTTGGCGAAGTCTCTTAGATGAAGTGGACTGTTCATATACCTTCCCTGGGGGTAGCTTAACACATGTAACAGAAGATTGATGAGGTAATTGGCCCAGATGTGTTTGCCGTGCTTCAAGGCAGGACGTGGTAATACAAGGATACTGCCACACTGGAACATCTTCCTTCAGAGACTAAACACACATCCAAAAGCCCTCTTTACACACCCATAAGCCCTCTTTACACACCCATAAGCCCTTTTTACACACCCATAAACCTTCTTTACACACCCATAAACTCTCGTTACACACCCATAAGCCTTCTTTACACACTCCTTAACATCTCTTTACACACCCATAAGCCCTTTTTACACACCCATAAGCTCTCTTTACACACCCATAAGCCTTCTATACACACTCATGCGAGTGCGACTTTATATGATCTGGTTGTCACTTCATTTACACAACTGACAAGAACATAAGCTTGTGTTAGAAGGGGGATAGCCTGGCATGAATTGCCTACTAATAGCAAACGGGATTATTTCTTCATCACCGTCATTACCTGCGAATTCACACAACCATCTTGCAGCTATAAGTAACACATTTTCATTCATCTACCAACTGTCAATTCACACAATCATTATTCAAATTAAGAATAGCGAATTCACACAACGATCGTTCATCTACCAGTAGCGAATTCACACAACCATCACGCATCTATCAATAACGAATTCACACAACCATCACGCATCTATCAGTAACGAATTTACACAACCATCGCGCATCTACCAGTAACGAATTCACACAACCATCTTTCATCTACCAATAACGAATTCACACAACCATCTTTCATCTACCAATAACGAATTCACACAACCATCTTTCATCTACCAATAACGAATTCACACAACCATCTTTCATCTACCAATAACGAATTCACACAACCATCACGCATCTATCAATAACGAATTCACACAACAAACACGCATCTACCAATAACGAATTCACATAACCATCATTCCACTATCCGTAAAATAATGAATACCACTACAGCTTCAGTCTTCAATATTTTCCTATCAGGTAAGATAAATGGAAGAGGTAATTACAGCAATCAGCTTACTGCCCCATGGTCAGTTCTCTTTCAGTAGGAGTAAAGAATTGTTCCCATAGGAAATGAAGGACGGTACTATAACCAAAATAGACAAAAGAAATTTGAATGAGTTTTGTGATAACAGGAAATATCAATGTGTTTACACGATGACAAAATAATATTTCTGAAATGTTTGATTGGGAGTTTTCAATAAGACTTGGGAATATTCAATAAATGTGTTTTATAGCAGGATTTTAGTAGGACATATTTCCGTTAAAATACAGTGACAAAGTGATTTTTGGTAGGAAATGTTTCAAATCAATCAATGTGTCAAACTAACTTTGGGAGAATATGTTTCCATTCAATCAATGAGTCAAACTAACTTTGGGAGAATATGTTTCCATTCAATCAATGAGGCAAACTAACTTTGGGAGAATATGTTTCCATTCAATCAATGAGGCAAACTAACTTTGGGAGAATATGTTTCCATTCAATCAATGAGGCAAACTAACTTTGGGAGAATATGTTTCCATTCAATCAATGAGGCAAACTAACTTTGGGGGAACAGGTTTCCATTCAATCAATGAGGCAAACTAACTTTGGGGGGAACAGGTTTCCATTCAATCAATGAGGCAAACTAACTTTGGGGGGAACAGGTTTCCATTCAATTATGAAGATAGTTTGATCTTTCATATGGCATAGTGGTTGCCGATCCAGCGTAGATAGTGGTGTAGATCCATCTCAGATAGTGGTTGCTGATCCAGCGTAGATAGTGGTGTAGATCCATCTCAGATAGTGGTTGCTGATCCAGCGTAGATAGTGGTGTAGATCCATCTCAGATAGTGGTTGCTGATCTAGCTTAGATAGTGGTGTAGATCCATCTCAGATAGTGGTTGCTGATCTAGCTTAGATAGTGGTGTAGATCCATCTCAGATAGTGGTTGCTGATCTAGCTTAGATAGTGGTGTAGATCCATCTCAGATAGTGGTTGCTGATCTAGCTTAGATAGTGGTGTAGATCCATCTCAGGTAGTGGTTGCCGATCCAGCGTAGATAGTGGTGTAGATCCATCTCAGGTAGTGGTTGCCGATCCAGCGTAGATAGTGGTGTAGATCCATCTCAGGTAGTGGTTGCTGATCCAGCGTAGATAGTGGTGTAGATCCATCTCAGGTAGTGGTTGCTGATCTAGCTTAGATAGTGGTGTAGATCCATCTCAGGTAGTGGTTGCTGATCCAGCGTAGATAGTGGTGTAGATCCATCTCAGATAGTGGTTGCTGATCCAGCGTAGATAGTGGTGTAGATCCATCTCAGGTAGTGGTTGCTGATCCAGTGTAGATAGTGGTGTAGATCCATCTCAGGTAGTGGTTGCTGATCTAGCTTAGATAGTGGTGTAGATCCATCTCAGGTAGTGGTTGCTGATCCAGCGTAGATAGTGGTGTAGATCCATCTCAGATAGTGGTTGCCGTTGGACAAAAGACATATAAGAATGCCTGCGCATGCCACTAAAAGATTAAAGATAACTTACTTAAGACTACGGAGAATTCAAGAGATCCATAGAGAACTCTACGCTATGGAAAAGTATGTCACCTGATGATGAATGAAAGTGCACCTAATCTTAACTATTCGAATACGAGGGCAACATCATGAGATGGACATGGTGCAATATAGAGAAGTACACTATCAAGGCAGTAGACAGATAAAGAAGGAGATTTGTTTGCTTCAGCCTAGCTTCAATAGATACTTCACGGCACTTGATGATGAGGATCAACATGGATCTTCCGGCGAGGAGGGCAACGCACTAACAACTGATCTAACACGGATTTCGAAGTTAAAAGTTAAGAAATTTCCGTTTCATAAATGTAAATTACATAACTAGTTCTGGACTAAATCGATAAACGGCTTCCCGACTTAAGTTCTTTTCGATTTGTGGATTGTCATAGTGGACTGTGTCTAGAGGCACTGTTGCAGACAGAATGGTGGTTGACAAGTCTCTATGAAATCGATTAAGCGGGAGATCATAGTGATTGTCTTGCTCTGTTCCATGAGGAGAAGTGGTCGGAGAGAATTGAATGAGGTAGAATGAAGTCAAGTGGAATTTGATAGCTAGTCCCCAGAGAAAGGTGGTCATTGGTAGTTAGAGATAAGGAGATTGGTAGAGAGAAGGAGAATGGTAGCTAAAGATACAAAGATTTTAGTTGAATAGGAGATTGGTAGCTGAAAAAAGGGAGATTGGTTGTGGGAGAGACGAAGATTGTCAGTTGGAGAGAAGAGATGTGAATAATCGGTTTTCCAACAACGAACATGTTTTATTGAGTTGGTCCTCACTAACCACTCTTCCACCGCCCCACACTGTTTGTTTTGGGGGCGCACTTAAACGAAAGATCAACTGGCCGACTGTCCTTCGGGGAAAACTGGAAACCTGCCCAAGCCGTCACTGGCATCTCTCGTTCATCAATCTATGCTAAATCTGTATATATTACCATCTTCTCTTGTATTCAGCACATCTTTTAATATATTTGCATATTAATGTACCATATATCTGTGTTTATGCGTGTATGTATTTCCTATTTATCCATTAGCAAGTCAATAAATCTATAACTATGTTCCCAAATACATTTATCCAAAATAATTATACGAGTATGCACATTTTCTATATCGGGTACGCCCTCATAAGTACGTTAGTGAGGTATACTTGGTGGTAAGACAATTCAGGTGGGCGTTAAAGTGGAAATGAATAATGTAAATCTAGAAACATTGAATTGTCACTCTCGAAAAAATTGAGCAGTCACAATAGGAAACATTGGACTGTCACAATAGGAACAAATGGACTGTCACAATACGACACATTAGAGTGGCATTATAGGAAACAATAGGTTGTCACTCTAGTAAGCACTGTCCCATCAATCTAGGAAGCACTGTCCCATAAATCTAGGAAGCACTGGACCATCAATCGAGGAAGCACTGTTCCATCAATCTAAGAAGCACTGGACCATCAATCTAGGAAACACTGGACCATCAAACTAGGAAGAACTGTCCCATTAATCTAGGAAGCACTGTCCCATCAAACAAGGAAGAACTGTCTCATTAATCTAGGAAGAACTGTCCCATCAATCTAGGAAGCACTGTCCTATCAATCTAGGAAGCACTGGACCATCCATCTAGGAAGCACTGTCCTAACAATCTAGGAAACACTAGAAAAATAAAATGAATTTTAAAATGTAGCAATTTCCTAGTTTATAAAAAGCACGAACGAAGACGTAATCGTGCAATCCTCATGAGCATTAAGCAATAGCTCAGAGGTGGAGAAAATACGAATGGGGGACCTATATAATCTATACGAAAGGTGGGTCTGTGTGATATTTACGGCAGGGTTCTATATAATCTGTATGGCAGGGCAATCTATATAATATTTCCGAGTCCTTTTAAGCATACGAAAGGTGTGTGTATAATCTATACGAGAAAGTTAATATAATATATAGGACAGTATATCTTCTATATGTATATATATATATATATGTCTTATATACATATATATATACACACACACACACACATATATATATATATATATATATGAACAACTCCATTGTTTCTTTTTGGTATAGCTATGTAGACGACTATACCTATTCGTATGAAATTTGGCACGGTGACTAGTTAGATATGAAAAATATTAGTTATCCTGAGATCCCGCAAAGCTGTTCATTATTGGTTAAACTTCTATCTCTGACCATTCTACAAAGATCAAATAAGCAAATTATGAGATTAGATATAGAACAAATATTATTGCAAGTCAGTCTATGTTTACTCTATTTTAGCAGGTTCACTATTCTTTCTCATTGCCTTTTGCTAATGCAGTGTATGTATTGTCTATGAAGCGATTACAGCATATTGTTTTAATCTGTCTTTTTATCTGTTCTTAAAATCGTATTTATCGATCGTCAAATTCTCCAGTAAACGCTGTTGTCAATACGCAACATTTAAAACGCTACAATCGTAAGCTGTTTTTCGTGTGTCCGGAATAGCTCAATTCGTAGGATTGCAAAATATATTATGCAAGGAACCATAGCTGTTCGATCCTAGAGATAATGGTTCTGTTTTTATATTTTATTTGGTTAATATGTAGAAACTGCAACATGTCAAAGTCATTGCTAACTCATAAAATGAATATTCGCATCTATCATACATTTCTTTTTTGTTTTATTCTCACCCTTGCTACGCCGCGTATTACCTCTTGTATAGTTATATACGACCTCTAGTATAATCTATACGAGGGGTTCTTTATGAAAAAGGGCCTATATAATATATACAAAACCGGTCTTTATAATATATACAAAAAGGCTGATACTAGTCTTTCATTACTGCAGGTTTTCCTGTGAAGGAGTGCAGAGAGGTTTTCTATAGGATGTGGAAATAAAGGTCGCTATGGCATAGCAGACGTCGTGACATGTACAGGAAGGATTTTGATTGTACCTCCGAAAGAAAAAAAACACTGTCTCAACTGTGGAACGAACCTGAGACCAATAAGGGTGTGAGAACAACGTTCTAACCAAACGGCCATGCACCCCCAGTCTAGAAAATAAAAACAAGACAGGAATAGAGTCTATCTAATCTACACCACAGTGGATGAGCTAAACAATATATACAAGAGGGGAACGCCTACAAAATCTATGCGACAGGATAAACTATATATAAACTATTCAAATGGAGGTTGTTTGAGGTATATAAATTCTATACCATTCTGAAGAGGAATATCATGTGTCTATTATAAAATATATACGCTAGGTGGGGTCTATATTACTTATACAAAAGTGATGAACATCTCTATAACCTGTACACAAGGATCGAACTGTCAATAGTATCAATATAACAGATTGTGAACGTCAGTACTATCTATATGAAATATATGCACAACTTGGCGTATGCATATATATATATATATATACCAGTGGTTCTCAACGCTGTCATATGCGTCACAAATACCTACAGAGGGCACGGAAACTAATTCTGTGAAATTGGGAGGGGGCACTAGAATGCAACTATTTGAGTGATAAGTAACACAATAGGTGTTGGTAAAGCTTAAAAAGCCTTGACTTTTCGTAAGGAAAGACAGCTATTAAAGTCAGAAGGTGGACAAGGAAGAAAAATTGTATAAAAAGGGGCACGGTAAAAACAATATTGAGAACCTATGTGTTATATAACCTATACAAATTGGGAGGTGGCGCTAATAAGAATGCTAAACAGTGACCAATATTAATTGTTCGCAGAGTGTGCCATTTGGAGTCACTCAGAGATACAAGAGTCACAGAGAAATATTTGACATTAGAAGACTCAGACCCCTCAAGGAGGGGAGGGAGCTGTAGGAAAGTGACCATTTAATGATTAAAAAAAAGAATAGCGAAGAAGCTTGAAAGCCATGGTGACATATACATAAAGTTTATGATTTATTTCTCAGGCAACACGAACATAAATGTGTTCCATATGGAGGCCATGGGTCAACTATAGTTTGAGAAGCACTGTTCTGTATGAAACAGCAAAGAAAATATAAGGCTCCAGTAATGACGTCATTATTCTCCAACCGCATTATTTACATTTTACAAATAACGAAAATTACCGACATTTACAACAACAGTTTTTTGGACATCTTTTCGGAAAAATTCGTGAAGTTTCCTACAACACAACAAATCTTCGAGTCACAACAAAGGTTCAAATAATGAGTCCTTCTGAGAATTGAGTCATTTTAAAGCCATTTTGGTTCCAGACAGACCAAATGGGGACGGTTTAGTAATGTGTAACAAATTTGGGCAAGATGGTCGATACATATTTAATCCGTGATCGGATAACCGGGGTTGCTGTTGCATGAGATTTGAGGATGAGGGGGTATTACGACAGGGAATGCGTATCTGGTGTCACAAAATTGGATGTCTGAAGTGTTTAATGTATGGACGCAATGTGGTATTCAGTGTATGAAATAAGATGATGCAACAGAAAGCTGTAAAGGGAGTTGTATATAATTTCGTGAAATTAGACAACAGGGAAAAAACTGGGACATTATGTATAGCGTCTTTGAGGTTATTCAGTTAAAAGAAAAAAGTGAGTGATGATGTTATACATTTACGTAAGGACATTATAAGGTATGAAATTGCGTGTGGTGTTGCGATGTTATTATATGGAGAGAGCAGCAGGAACATGATAGTGATATCTAAATATAAGATGTCAGTGAGAGGAGTAGGGAAATTATATGTATGCATCTTGAAATTAGTACTGAGAGGGACAGGGACATTATATGTGACTTGATGTCATGTGATATGGAAAGTAATACGGCACTTATCTGGAGTCACTTGATTTGTTAATAAAGGAACCGTGACATTATATCTGGTTATCGATGGATTTCTTCTTCTTCTTCAGCGTTCATTCTCAATCTCCCGCTGGATCTCTTTTGTAGCAGGACCATGATCCATTCTAGATTATCAACAGGATGTAGTCCGAAGAATGGAAATGGAAATTATGATGACCATTTGTTACATCCACTATAAGAGATTTAGTAAGAGTTATTAGTATTTATTCGTATACATATATCTAACGTCTCTGTTTTTAGTGCCACCCTAACTGCTAAGTCTCTTTAAGCCTTTGTAGAGTACTAGTAAGAAAGCTCTTGCACATTAGTTTCGGCAACGAATATAGGAAAACCTCAGCCTATCCATCTGAAAACCTTCATTTCTACATGAAAGTCTGATTACTAATTCTCTGGAACACATTCCAGAACACCCTAAGTCAGGTGTTCTCAAACTGGAGCTCGTCTGATTAATCTACTACTATTTCGGATCACAATTTAGAACATCTTAAGCCATGTGTTCTCAACCTGGTAATCGCCTGGTTACTAATATTCTAGAACACCTCCTTAAACCAGGTGCTTTCAACCTGGTACACGCCTGCTTGCGTATTTCTTGTAATAAAATTTAGAACAACTTAAGCGAGGTGTTCTCAACCTGGTACACGCCAGAACCTTGGTACTCTCGTAAGCACATATGCTCAGGCAATACAAGTTAAAAAATACTTACGAACACTAACGAATATATGGGGGCTACACAAATCTTTGACATACACACTCACTGAGTGAGGCATACACAAGTACAATTACAAACACACACCATTAAATATACACACACTCACTCATATAGACCGACGCAAGCACAATTACATACACACTATTACCCTTCAAGCGTGTGTTGGACACCGATATGAAAATTGATGACACATCTAGGCTGACATTAAGGAGATTCAGAATTATATGTGGTACTAGTATAGTTGTGGTATCCTGGATAGAATGATGCGACACACGTAAGATCAGAAGGTCTCAGCCATTACTCACCAATTCAACCATCAAGCAATGCTAAAGATCTAGAAGATAGCATACATCTCCAGTGAGGCCAGACTGAGTAAACATCATTTAACTAGCCTGGACTATATTCATATTTTATTATAAAGTAGTAGACAAGTTTCCGTCTTTCCAGATGATTGTGCTATTGTTCTGCTATAAGATATATTCTTTTTTTTTAATCAACATCTTCTTCATCGTTCATTCTCACACTCCCGCTGGATCTTCATCGTAGCAGGACCATGGTCCTACTAGATTTATTGTAGGATGTGGTCCTGAAAATGGAAATGCGTTGTGTCACCATTTTATTGTCGCCATTTGCCTGACACATCCGTCTTCGGTGAGATAAGATATATAATAGATATGGACTACACATGGCGATGATTGATACGACTCACAAAAACTATCTGAGCCACAAACTGTCTTTTGATTGCATATGCAAGGAATCACAGGCCCCACCTTGTAGCAACATGTACTGTAGTACGTCTTCTCAGTCGTGTCTCCCTTGAACCAATTTCTATCACTTTCTCCTTGGTCTTTATACAATTCACAATTGTTCCCTCCCATGTAACACTATCCATGATATCTTGTCCATGATTCCGTATCAATTCCTGTATCATTCTTATCATGTTTACATATATCTTTGTACTCAAGCACAGGTCTACCCTTATATATCTTTGTACTCAAGTACAGGTATATCCTTATATATCTTTGTACTCAAGTACAGGTATACCCTTATATATATGTGTGTACTCAAGTACAGGTCTACCCTTATATATATTTCTACTCAAATACAGGTATACCGTTATATATCATTTCCCAGACTGTAATTCTCCATAAAATAGACACTAGTATTATTCCATTTCCTATCGTTATATATATATATATATATATATATATATATATATATATATATATATATGAAGTGCTCGTTAGTCATGGAGGATTGACTTCACTGTATGCGAGATACGTCATATGTGTTATGTCCCTTTCAACGAAGCGGTACGTCGCTTCTGAAGAGTACCACTCGTAGCACGTACTCCATAAAGACAAACTATAATCCACAGGGATATTCGAAAACAATCCACTTCATCAAAAAAACGATCAGAGCAGCGGATTCGAACTCGCGACCACTTGAGCACAAACCAAATTGCTTAACCACAACGCAAAGAGAGATATTCATATATATATATTTCTATCACCAATGGACATCTCTAGCAGATATCACAGATAAGACAATGATACATCACCACGTGTATCACATCACCACGTGTATCACATCACCACGTGTATCACATCACCACGTGTATCACATCACCACGTGCATTGCACCATCAACTAACATAAACAATATAAATCATAAACAGGATTTATCTCTTATGTCAACAAGACACACAGATACGAGTATATTTTGTATTCAGTCAAGTGAAGTCACATTCGGCCACACAGAGTAACGTGCAGTCACGTTCAGCCATGTGCAATCACATTCAACCACAGATATTCACGTACGACCACACAGAGTACCGTGTAATCTCATTCAGCCACACAAGTTAACGTGCAATCTCATTCAGCCAAACAGAGTAACGTGTAATCTCATTCAGCCACACAAGTTAACGTGCAATTTAATTCAGCCACACAGAGTAACGTGCAATCACAGTTTGCCACACTCAATCACACTCAGTCACCCGTAGTTAAGTGAAGTCACAGTCAGTCATACTCAGTCACATTCAGTCACCAGTAGTTACGTGAAGTCACACTCAGTTATACTCCCTCAGATTCAAATAAATTCAAGTATTAAGCATAAGGATAAATGAAAAAAATTATTAGAGCTGAGGGAATTGAACCCGGTCCTTTCTAGCGACCTTGCACCTCAAGTAAACAAGTTTTCCGTGCTTGACCAACCTGTTTATTTGAGTTGCAAGGTTCGGTGCCGCTAAAACGGACATGATTCAATTCCCCTCAATACAATTCCTCAAGCAATACAACAGACTGTAGGAATCATTCACATTCATCCACACTCAGTCATATGCAATCAGATTCAGTCACACGCAGTCACGTGCATCAAGATTCAACCACATTCAGCCACATTCCGTCAAACTTATCATATTCCGCCACCTTCAGTCTCTTCTAGCCTCTACCACACACAAGCTTCACTCACTCACTAACTCACTCACTCACTCACTCACTCACTCCCATTTTAGAAAGTTATTACTAAACAATAAAAAGTCTCTCCCTTAGTTGCCCTTTCTCGACGCTGACGTTTCGGACTGAGAAAAAGTCATTCTCTTGATAGAAGCTTTATCCATTATTAAGCTCCTGGAAAATCCATCTCGCGTCAAAGCTCATGACCTGGCTTGGAACATATTGTCACCGATCAGAAGTGACAGGTTACAGATTGGCAAACATGTTTGCACTGTTATTTGAGACACACAATTAGGCAGACATTAGCACAGAAGATAAAAACAGAACAACCCGAGGTAATGTCAATTGTAAATACAGAAACAGCAGTATTCGCATCCATGACCAACAACTTAAGCTGTCAATACTGCATTTTTTCCGTTAAGGTGTTGCAGGGAGGGGGTTGAATAGCTGTGTGATAAATGCAGCATGCTCTTGCTGTCGTCACGTCATGTACAAGGTGAGCTTTTCATTTACCCTTCGACAGAAAAAAAAACCAGTCCTTACCGGGGATCGAACTCTAGACATCACTGTTGTTGTTGTTCGTCCATCACAAGTGATGATGACCATTTGTTACATCCACTTTAAAAAATTCAATCTTAGTTATGCCCTTGATTATGAGTTCGTAGATGGCTAATGAGCCCTATTCGAGCTGTAAATGTCCTTGGACAGTTTGGACATTGAATGACGGCTGTAGACGGATCTTGGTCTATCCGTGACTTTCTAGCTGCTCTCCGCTGTTGAGCTGCTGAATGTCTTTTCTTTTCACAAGATGATGCGCTCTTTTTTATTTTAGAACGCCATGTAGATCTATTTTGTGCAAGTTCTTCCTATGTATCGTGGTCTATTTCAAAGGCTTTCAGTGAGTTCTTTAATGAGTCCTTGTAGCGCTTCCTTTGGCCACCTTGAGATCGTATACCCTTCTCTAGCTCACCATAGAGAAGTATATACGCACCAAATGACCTGCCCAACGAATCTGTGTCTGCATCAGGATCGTATCAATGCTTGGGATACCAACTCTATCAAGGACAGTGGTATCTGTCCTTGACATCACTAGTGTGAGACCAACGATCAAACCTCTCGGCCATTGAAAAAATTCACTATCTTGGAAGCATTTATTTAGATATTCATATGCTGAGATCCGTTTGTGCCTCGCGGCGTAATGGGTAGACACGTTCTCTGGATATAGCATCCATGTGTGCTGTTTGTTTGCCTGCTCGTGGATATTGACATGGTACAAAAGTGCCTTCTGGCTGAATTAATGAGGCCTTCTTTCGTTACTCTTCTTGATTATTCGACGCAACTAATGATCAAATCTTCACTGTGACCTTTGTTCTAGTTTTTATGCATAACCTAATCTTTTGCAGTGTGATTGCAGAAGCGGTAAATAAAATTAAACTATGTTATATGAAACGAAATATTAATTTGGCATTAGCATTTAGATTAGGGAGGGGGTAAGGGTTAGGATCAGTTATAAATTAAAAAAATAAATTAGTTATAAAAGTTATAATTATAAATTTGGTTGATATTATTTGTATCGGGAGATGTGACGTCACAGCAGCCATTAATTTTAACGGCATCCATTAATTTCTTTGGTGTTACACGGAAATCCGTGACGACTTTTAGTTAAAAATGTAAACATTGTGTGATATTTATTTCACAGTAAAGAGTTGATCCTTATTTTAACCGATTATTTCTTATGTTTTTGTCGGCCAGTATCTATATACGTGAAATCGCATGCCAAAATTAGTCACAGCTACTTCAAGTACATAAATAGTGAACAATGGAAAGCGTGACAATAATAAAAAACGTACCGAATGAAAGCCTGTTTACGTTTAGCAGTTAGGTCATCTACTGCCGACGGTTACGGCTTGCTCCTTGGCCTCTTTTATTTTTGTGGTTTATTTCGTACATGGTCGACCTCTGGCTTTATAACCCGTGGTGTCTATTTGTCATGGCTATTTGTGGAATACTATCTGTTCATAATCTGGATGTGTGTGCAAACCACTTAATATGTTCTCTTTACGTAATCTAAAATTGGTTTTAGTTGTCTTTCTGAGGTTATCGTTTCTAATTATTTCTATGAATTACACTCCAACTATTTTTCGTATGAATGCCATTTCTGTTGTGACTAATTGTCTCTTGTTTTATTCTGTCGTTCTAGGTTTGGCACTGGTAGAACAGTCATGGGATAGATAGTCTCCTATAAGGCAACTTTAGTGTCTGTTTTTACATTTTTATTCGTAAAGATACGTGTCATCGGTTCTAGGATCTGGTATGTTTTATTTTATCTGTTTTGTATCTCTTCATTGTTTTTCCCTTTACTCGATATAATGCTTCCTGAGTACGTGAACTCATTTACCTGTTTAAAATGTTTATTATCGATAAAGCTAGTGATATTTCTTTCTTTCTTTGCTATTTCCATTATTTCTGTCTTTTCAATATTAATCTTGATGTTGAATTTTTGACATGGTCTATGTAGTCTGTTCATATGGTCTTGCAATTATTCTTTTGATGGCAGCGCTATTAGTACCTGGTCGTCCGCAAAGAGTAGTTCGTTCAATTATTCGCTCATGTTATCTTCTTGTTTGATTCTTGTTAGTTTACAGATGTGGTTTTATATGTTGTAAAAAGTAGGAAAGACAAGACACACCCTTATCGAACTCATGAATGAATTTGAAATTTATTAGACATTTCTGTGTATGTTCTTACTTCACATTGGCTATTAGTATACATTTCAAAGCATCATATCAATCAAATGGGAAAAACACAAACAAATTCAACATAAATGCTACATAGCATACGAAATATTTTCAAAAACAAACATGAGAGAATGAACACCAAAACGGCACTATATAAAACCATCATCATACCACCACTACGCTACCAATGTCAAACGTGGACATTAACAACAGAATTCACAAGAAAACTTGTAACAACATAAATGACTTGTCTTCGTGGAATCATTGGAGTAACAATAGGAAACAGAATCAGAAATTATCATAGTGATAATTATGGGCGATTTAAACGTCAGAATTCGAGAAAGTAGACTAGTCTATTGTCTATTGTCTTTCCCCAGGTGGTTTGTGATTCACTCTTGCCGTTAAGCGTAGGGGTGATTGGAACTCGAGCTTGCGTTCTATCGCCAGATGTGTGGCCTCGGCTGTACTATGACAGTAATATACTAGTAATAGACTAGTACGCGAGCTTAGGTACGCGAGCTTAAGTACGCAAGCTTAAGTACACGAGCGTAAGTACACGAGCTTAAGGGGTGAAAGGAAGATTCGATTTGGGAGAAAGAAACGATTAAGGAGAAACACTAATTCAATTCTGTTTTAGAAAACAACTTAGTCATTACATACACGCTGTTTACACAACAACCTCGGAAACTGTATACTTGGAGGTCCCCAGATGGTAAAACAAAAAATCAAGTCGACTACATAATGATTCTTCTTCTTCTTTCGTCTGCGTTCGTTCTCAAACTCCTGCAGATTAGCAGGATGTAGTCCGGAGAACGGAATGCATTGTGTCATGGTTTTCAGCATTGCTGTGATATCTGCGCCTTTCGGCCTGACACATCTGACTTCAGCATGGATTTGGGTCACTGACCCTATATGGGATGGGACAGCACACTCCATCCCATAACCTCCGTCGTCGTCTTTTACGACATGCGTGGAAGGTAAACAGTGTTGCTATTCTTTGCTCCCCTCTTGGGCCCCGGCAACACATGGGCGACATATTGATTCAGCAAAGATGGACATCCAGCATCTCAGCATGTAACACACCCAGGGACCGACTGACTGTGGTCACGAATTATTAGTAGCTCATGCTGAAGTTGGATGTGTCGGGCCGAAATGCATAGATATCGCAGCAATGTTGTAAACCATGACACAACGCATTCCGTTCTCCGGACTATATACTGCTAATCTGCAGGAGTTTGAGAACGAACGAAAGAAAGAAGAATTAGTAGCTAAATTCAAACAAAAATATAAAACAATTCAGAGGTAATGATACAGTCAACTTCGACTGCTGAAAAATTCCAACAGAACAGAATACAACTCAGAAATTACAAACAGACTCGAAACCTTATTAAAGGAACAAGAGAGATTACCAGTGGAAGAGTTAACCAATAAGATTAACGAGATTTACATACACGGTGCACAAACATATATACCTAAGAAAACAAAGAAGAGACAAACATATATAACGGACACTAACATGAAGCTAGCGGAAGAAAGAAGGAAAGTCAAGCCAAACAACAATAACAACATCCATATATTATACAAACAAGGAGGGAAATAAAAAGACAAATAAGAAAGGATATAAAACAATATATCTAGGACTCAATGCCAAAACGTAGATTACTTGTTCGAAGGTGGAAAAATGAAAGAGATGTTTCTCGTAACAAATACAACAAAGAGCAAAACATAGAACACATCTATGCAAGTCATCAAAGACAAATCAGGAAAACGCTTACATAGCAATGTGACATTCTAGAAAGGTTGAAAAAATACTGTAAAGAAATGTACTCAGAGCAACCCCGTAATGACCATAATCAAATAAACACAGACAGAAATACACAAGAACCAGAGCTTACAATAGAAGAAATTAGATCAGCAATTCACAGTTTGAAGAGTAGAAAAGCAGCAGATTGTGATGACATAACAGCTGAAATGATTCAAGCCGGTGGCGAAAGCTGAGTTCATATATTTTATCAGCTATGCAATAAGGTCTGGAGAATGACAACTTGGCCAATAGACTGGAAACGTTAAACATATATACCAATACCCAAAACCGGTGATATGCAAATATGTTCAATTTATAGAACAATCGTGTTGATCAGTCAAGCCAGTAAAATACTATTATAAATACACATTATAATGAAAAGAATACATAACAAGATGGAGGATGAGATCCATGAAGCGCAGCAGGGTTCAGAACTGGTAGAGGCACAAGACATCAGATTTCTGTACATTAGAATGAAGAAATGTAGAGAGTAAAACATCGAATTACATGCATGCTTCATAGACTACACCAAAGTATTCGACTTTGTCAATTACCATCAATTATGAGAAATAATGAACGACATGGGTTTCCCAAAACACATTACACAACGAATAGCAGAGATGTATAAAGACCAAAAAGCAGCGGTAAAAGTGAATGGTGCAAGATTGAGGTGGTTCATTGTATAGAAAGGAGTTAGACAAGGCTGTACCTTGTCTCCATACTTGTTAATATCTATGCGGAAAATATAATGAGAAACGTGAGACAACAAACAATGAAGCCTGATTTCAGACTCGTAAATGTAGCAAGACTAATATAAACAATGCGGGCGACTGCGCAGTTGAGATTAAGAGCAGAACGGCAATAGCGCGGTCAAAATTTAAAAAATTTAAAGACACCATTCATTTATTCACTTTTTTTTTGCGCTAAACTTAGCACGTAGGTCAGAGGTCAGATCTCTCCAATTCTGTCTGTTCAAAGCTATTTTGTGCAGCTCTTGAATAGTATGGATATTGATTGTTTTACTTTCTCTAATTATTGTTTTCTGAGTGTTTCTTTTAATCTACCACTGACAAATAAACTATGGCAGCGTACTAACATAAGAACCAAGTTGTGTTTACTACGAACTTGTGTGTTTCCTTTGACGAAATATGGATGTGAAGCGCAAACACTAAATAAAACTGGCTAAGAGAAAAACATCATTTGAATTAATATGCTATAGAAGAGTTCTGAGAATACCATGGACAGCAAGGAAAACAAATCAAGGAGTGTTAAAAACAACATCTGGAAAGGCTGGCTTCTGGCCAACATATTAAAGAAACAGCTAGGTTTTTTTCCGGTTACATTTAGAGACACGATGGCATGGATAGAGTGTTGCTGGGGGATGGGGGTGGTAGAAGGCAGCAGGGAAAAGGCCGCCCAAGACGACTTTCAAGAATGCCTGCGCATGTCACTAACAGAGGCGGGACAACTTGCTCAATACAGCGGAGAATTCTAGAGATCCAACGGGAAGATTACGTTCTGGAATGATTATGTCACCTGATGATGATGATAAGAATGAAAAATAAAAATAACACGATAAATATGTAGATATTTGAGTCATAATCGTCTAAAATATATGTATGTTACACATACATATTTAACATAAAAACGTCTTCACAAAACAAACAGGTATAATCCAAAAACGTTTAAAACCATACACGGCTAAAACAAAAAGTTTAAAACGTAAATGGATCTTCTTCTTCAGCGTTCATTCTCAAACTCCTGCTGGATCTCTCTTGTTGCAGGACCATGATCCATTCTAGATTTCCAGTAGGATGTAGTCCAGAGAATGGAAATGCGTTGTGTCGCCGTTTTATTTGCGCCAGTGGCCCAACGCATCCGTCTTCGGCGGGACGTAAATGGATAAACATAAACGTCTTAAACAAAAACGTTTCAACCCTAGACGATTAAAACAAAAATCTCTAAAACAGATATTTTTAAAACATATAACGACTAAAACAAACAAGTCTAAAGCCAGTACCTCTAATAAAACTTCTCATAACACAGAAACGATTAATGCCAATACTTCTGATAAATAAACATCTACAACAAAAACATCTAGAGCGGATAACTCTTTGACATAAACGTCTAAAGCAGACAATTTGAAGACATGTTTAAATTTGAAAAACTTCCTAGTGTCCACAATAAAGGCATCGCCTTGTTTATCCAAAATCGGTGGCGGAATCTGGCTTCATGCCATGTTTTGTGAGGGGGCGGGAGAGAGATTCTCGTCTGGAAGAAAGAAGCATCAGATATGCTGGAGACGCTAGGGGCATATAATGTATATTAAGGCATAATGTGGGAAGGACACACGGCAGAAATATGGTTAACGCTGGAACACATAACAACAAAATTAGGGGAACATAACAAGAAATTATTGGTGCAGGGGACAGAAAACAGTGATAAAAAAAAGGGGAAGAGAAAACATAAACAAATTTCTATTAAAATAATGTTGTTTTATGCGCGGTCAAAAAAGAAATTACAATACTAAAAAAGCAGAAGGGCTAAGAGGATGGTGAAAAGATGAGGAATTTGATGTGACACTAAGGAATTTGATGTGACACTAAGGAATTTGATGTGACATTAAGGAAGGTATATGGGGATTAGAACGATGAAACAGTTGTAATATATGACAGAAGGGATAAAGAGTGAGAGTTGCGAATGAAAATCAGGGTGTGGGACAGAAGGGAACAAAGAATAAAACACAAGCGATGTGGGAGAGAACACGATTAGATGGAACAAGCGATGTGGGAGAGAACACGATTAGATGGAACAAGCGATGTGGGAGAGAACACGATTAGATGGAACAAGCGATGTGGGAGAGAACACGATTAGATGGAACAAGCGATGTGGGAGAGAACACGATTAGATGGAACAAGCGATGTGGGAGAGAACACGATTAGATGGAACAAGCGATGTGGGAGAGAACACGATTAGATGGAACAAGCGATGTGGGAGAGAACACGATTAGATGGAACAAGCGATGTGGGAGAGAACACGATTAGATGGAACAAGCGATGTGGGAGAGAACACGATTAGATGGAACAAGCGATGTGGGAGAGAACACGATTAGATGGAACAAGCGATGTGGGAGAGAACACGATTAGATGGAACAAGCGATGTGGGAGAGAACAAGATTAGATGGAACAAGCGATGTGGGAGAGAACACGATTAGATGGAACAAGCGATGTGGGAGAGAACAAGATTAGATGGAACAAGCGATGTGGGAGAGAACACACAGTGTATTTTTAGTTGATTAGACATTGACCGCGTCTACTATTACAATGATGGGCGCAAGTTGCTTTTAATTATGTTTCACCGTGACGTCGGCTGGTTAAAAATGTAAACACAGTGCTATGTATAGCACAGTGAAGAATCAAAAGCAACTTCTATCCAACAATGTATCAACCATGTTTGCATAATAAATACCTGTTGAAGATTATTGATTCCTTATTAGAAACTGGCCTGGCAGCACGTGGGGCATTCCCATAAGTGCTCCGCCCTCTGTTCCAGCAGCCATCCGACTCGATGGTCTTTCGAGTCTAATGCCGCTGAAACAGGCGTCGACTTCAGGGCACAACTCTGACCTTTGCGACAGGTTTCTTTGTTGTTCCGCCCACCCACAATGTGCCTGTAAGTATTTCAAGCACAACGTCGGCTTGTCAGAACAACATGGTAACTGTTATCGAAGTTTGTGTCTACGGGATTGTATAGACCAGCGGTCGGCAACCATTTGCTAACTGTTTGCCAACTTAAGGTATCAAATTGTTCAGAGGGCCAACATCACTGATCAAGAAGAATTTGAAGGAGTCCAGATTCATCACATGTGAAGAGTCTGCGTGCCATTTGAAATTGCTTAGTGTGCCAATTGTGGCACGCGTGACATAGGTTGCCGACCCCTGGTATAGATGGCGTGCCATGAGGCTTCTATAAGAAGATAACCTCAATATAAAGGTATGTCATCTACTAAGGTTTTCTGTTGCATGGTTGGTTTGTCTAGTGAGCCATTGGTGCAACCCACAGACACAACCGCATGCACAACCTGTTGAAGATGATTTATTAAAATCTCTATATGCAAGATTCTATTCCTTTGCTTGTAAGAAGCATCTAGTGCGCAATAAAACTGTTTATTCTACGAATGAAGTGGATCAGCGCTTCTGAATGGTTGTTGGATGAAGAACGAATTAATCGATTGTTAAGCGCCCAATAATATTGTATTTAAATTACGTTTTTAACTGTTTTTGCAAAATGCTGTTTAAATATTGTTTTTAATTGTTTTTAAATAAAATTGTTTTTACGAGTCATCAGCTGTTTAAAAATCACCTATTGTCGAGGAGTAATATGGGGGTATTTTTGAACCACTTCATTCTTAAAGTGAACAAAGTATACTATACTGGGTCTCATACATTGATCTACATATGTATGTTGCTATTACCAATTTACGGTTTATAGATTTCAAACTGGAACGTTATTCTTCGAATAAGCCGGTCAATAAACGGTACGGCCATCTTTAAAGAAAGTAAACTTAATCCGAGTCATAATCAGATTTCTCTGAGAAAATGATAACCAATCTCAACTGAATGAAGGACAAATCATCATTCTTCCAATATGTCTCCTTCTCTTGTAACGCATGGTTCTCACATTTCTTCCAATAGTCCCCAGATATATTAAAGCTGACAGAGTGTGTATCTCACCATCTGATAATTTGAACTTTCTCTTTTCAATTGCTACTTTTTTCTTAATTTTAGCCCAGACTAATTCTATTGGGTGTAAGTGAGAATGGCAAGATGGTAGTCTTAAACATCTGTGATCATGTTTCTGGATTGATTTGTGTTAAATGAAATATTTTTGTGTGCTGTGTCTTTTTTACAGTTTCAGTTATTACAGGATGCGGTGAATATTTCATTGAATGGAATGTTGTTGTTGGTCATAAAAGTCTTTATTAGATCTTTAGTACTTGAAGGAATATTGAATTTTATCTTTATTAGATCTTTAGTACTTGAAGGAATATTGAATTTTATCTTTATTAGATCTTTAGTACTTGAAGGAATATTGAATCTTACTTTTATTAGATCTTTAGTACTTGAAGGAATATTGAATCTTACTTTTATTAGATCTTTAGTACTTGAAGGAATATTGAATTTTATCTTTATTAGATCTTTAGTACTTGAAGGAATATTGAATTTTATCTTTATTAGATCTTTAGTACTTGAAGGAATATTGAATTTTATCTTTATTAGATCTTTAGTACTTTAAGGAATATTGAATTTTACTTTTATTAGATCTTTAGTACTTAAAGGAATATTGAATTTTATCTTTATTAGATCTTTAGTACTTAAAGGAATATTGACTTATATCTTTGTTACATTTTTAGTACTTAAAGGAATATTGAATTTTATCTTTATTACATTTTTAGTACTTGAAGGAATATTGACTTATATCTTTATTCCATCTTTGGTAGTTGAAAAAATATTGAATTTTATCTTTATTACATCTTCAGCACTTGAAGAAATATGAATGTTATCTTCTGGTGACTCAGCGCTGTGATATGAATCATTATCTATTATCAAACACGAAGTTCTATCAAATGAAGAAAGTACGTGTACATGATTCACAATCCAGTATATAAATATCTCGCCGTTCATCTGTATACGATAATCCCTAATATTTATGGATTCTGAAAGACTTATGAGTTTAGTATTATTTAGAAGAGCATAATGGTTGCTACCTGCATGTGCAATTATTAGTTGCTACCCTTTGCTACTTTGTACTAGTATCTTAGTAGTTCCTTTCAAGAGTGTTCTGAGCATGAAACGCTGAGGCAGACATATTGGCCAGAGGAAACAACACAGGAATCAAAACTCTATGGGACACTGTATGAACTACAAAAGACAGTGAGTTTTATTAAGGAGACAGAATTACAGATATAGACATGTTTCAAGTGAACGAAAGAAGAAGAAGAAGAAGAAGAAGAAAAGTAGTTCCTTCAGATGATTGTCATTCTCGTCCAGTACTGCGGGGTGCATTGATAGCAATTTCTTCTCATTTCTCTGGCCTCGCGTAAATATTTGATTCTCACTGCAACTATATGAGGCCTCTCACAAATAAGGTTCATACCGTCAGCATATTTTCTAAAAGTGAATCCAAACAAGTGAGTCCTTCAAAACGAGTAGATTTCAAAATCTCAATGTCATTATTATGTCTCATCCTACTTTGAATTTTCTTAAAGTCACTGCGTCATAATTTCGATACATATTGCACATTTCTTTTCGTATAAATCCTCGTTGAAACTATTCACTACTCTTGATCTAATTTTCGCGTGTAAACGAATTAAAAATTTAAGATCTCGCTATTCATAGGTGCAATTATCATTTACTTATCCACAAGGCATGAAAAATCCTCTTTTGTGTGTTTGAAATAGAATGATATAGTTTTCGTCAAGTAGCTTTATTGCAGACATACTTGAAAATTGTATTTTTGATATGCTCTAATGTCGTAAATTTTACTCGTAAACTCATTTGTTTTCCTACTAAACTACACAATACATGTAGAAACACTGCAGGCCGACAATGTGAGCGTTACACTAGAAGTAACCTTAAACACCGTCTGTGTTATATATATATCGCAAATAAATGAAAATTGAAACCAATTAATACATTTGAATGAAAAAACTGCATATCGCCTATATAATTTAAAATGTACACACAAATTGTTTCATGTATAGACCATTGTCCTGCTACAAGAGAGATCCAGCGAGAGTTTGAGATTAAACACTGAAGACACACATCATGTTATTTTGGGCAGAGCTGTGCTGTGCGTGCAGCTATTATTGGTTGCTTCATTGCTGTTGGTATGAATTCTTTCGTTGTTGCTGTTATTACTAGTATTTAGACGTTGATGTTGTAATTAATATTGTTATCGTTGCAGTTTTTATCTTTATTTTTGTTGTTGTCGCTGTTGTTATTGGCTTTTTTGTCGTCGTATCTGTTATTGATTGTGTTATTATTGTTTTGCTGTTAGTTTTGTTAAAGCAGCTTTATTATTAGGTTCGACCACGGTGCTGTTGTCAATAGTTGTGTTGTCGTTGCTATTGTTATTACTTTTGTTGTTGTTTTTGTTGCGAATGCGGTTGTTATTCTTTTTGATGTTGTTTGTGATGTTATTGTCGTAATTGTTGCTATTGATTTTTCCCGTATTATTATTATTATCATTATTATTATTCCTGTTCCTATCATGCTGCTGTTAAAGATTATGGTGATGTTATAATGAATGCTGCTATTAGCCTTGTTATTATTACTTTGAATAGTACAGTTATTATTGCTACATTGTCATGACTGATATGTTCATGATTATTATTGCTAGTATTGCTATTTCTATCGTTATTTTGTGACTGCTGTTTGTTTTTATTGTGAAGGCGTAGTAGTATTATATCACTTTCTCTCTTCCACCTTTAATCACCCTTCTTTTCTACCACCCCCCCCCCCGAATCTAGGTTATGTTTTCGTATCATTCATTTTTCCTCATTTCCTCTCTCACTCTCTCCCTACCTCTATCGATCCGGTCATCGATCATTGACAAACACAATGTGCCCTTCACACAAATTGTAAATTAGATAAACGAGTGGAAGAAATTGCCAGTGACCTTGAGAATGGTATAGTAGCCAGGAGAAGTAACTCTCAACGTTTTCCTGATGATATTTTCATCGATTATCTCTCTTGATATAACATATGTTATTGGCTGGCATCTTGCTGGCGTAGAGTTTAGTACATTTGTCTGTGTTTCAGAGGGTTCGATAGCCCGCAGTGACGTTATGATTGCAAGTGTAGTTTTCATAAATCTGGTACTGAAAGTGTTTAGATTCCCTGGAAGGAGGTTTTTACTCGTGGAAACCACTTAGCTTTTATTCTATAAAATTATGTCTCACTTCGCCGTGCACCATTCAGAGAAAGAAGCAATTCATATCACTCTAGCTGAACCAGATGAACTCCAATCAAAAACATGCTCCGAAATGCCAACATGTACATGGTGCCGAGGTTATGAACTTGTGGTACATGAGATATGAGGAAAATAACTCTATGTAGGGAGTAACTTTTCACTAGGCGAGCTTAGAATCGGGCAAGCATGTTAGCACTGCATAAACATTTCGGAGAGCACACTGGATCGCAAGGAATATATTACTAGCTGCACAAACAATCTCAGTGTATATATTACTAGCTGCACCAGCCATCCCAGTTTATTTATTGCTGGCTCACCCAGACATTCCAGTGTATTTATTGCTGGCTGACCCAGCCACCACAGTGTATTTATTGCTGGCTGACCCAGCCACCATAGTGTATTTATTGCTGGCTGACCCAGTCACCATAGTGTATTTATTGCTGGCTGAATCAGCCATCACACTGTATTTATTGCTGGTTGAATCAGCCATCACACTGTATTTATTGCTGGCTGACCCAGTCATCCCAGATTATATATTTCTGAGTACCACAACCATCCGACTGTATATTTCTTCTGTGTGCCTTTAGTGCATCCGTGAAACGTCTCGAAAATCCATCAACTTCAGCGTGTAATAAAACTGTGTTGTTCGTCCATCACATGATGATGATGACCATTTGTTACATCCACTTTTGACAATTCAATTTTAGTTATGTCCTTGATTATGAGTTCGTAGATGGCTAATGAGCCCTATTCGAGCTGTAAATGTCCTTGGACAGTTTGGACATGGAATAACGACTGTAGACGGATCTTGGTCTATCCATGACTTTCTAGCTGCTCTCCGCTGTTGAGCTGCTGCATTTCTCTTCCTTTCACAAGATGATGCGCTCTTTTTTATTTTAGAACGCCATGTAGATCTATTTTGTGCAAGTTCTTCCCATGTATCGTGGTCTATTTCAAAGGCTTTCAGTGAGTCCTTTAACGAGTCCTTGTAGCGCTTCCTTTGGCCACCTTGATATCGTATACCCTTCTCTAGCTCACCATAGAGAAGTATCTTTGGCAGACGATGGTCTGGCATACGCACCAAATGACCTGCCCAACGAATCTGTCTCTGCATCAGGATCGTGTCAATGCTTGGGATACCATCTCTATCAAGGACAGTGGTATCTGGAATCTTGTCTTGACATCTGATGTTCATAACTCGAAAACTACCGCTAGATTCACAACCGATCTTAATCTATCCCTTCATGTGCTGCTATGGACACCACTGGCCTGGATGATTGTGGAACGGGGAGAGCTGAAGATCATGACTCACGTTCTGCATGTAGTGGAAAGGTACAAAAGCCACAAAACCGCTAGAATGTATACCCTATGAGTAGGAAAATGTATACCCTATGAGTAGGAGAATGTATACCCTATGAGTAGGAGAATGTATACCCTATGAGTAGGAGAATGTATACCCTATGAGTAGGAGAATGTATACCCTATGAGTAATATCATTTTTCTCAAAGCACTATTCACTACTGAGAGTTGGAATCATCTATAAAATATATCCCTGGACAAACCACTCCATTGCACATAAGGAAGTAGGATCTAATAAAACTAGAGAAACAACTCCATTGCACATAATGAGGTAAGATCAAATGTCTCGTACTTTCTAAGGATAAAAACAAGAAATGAGTGGGATGCCATTTAAAAAAATGATCCTGTTTTACTTACCGTCCACTGAAGTTAAAGTTGGTAGAATATCTTGAGGTACCCCCTTCCCCCACACTCCCGACTTGTGGACGCTAGACAATCATTCGTGCTAACTCTGAAAATCGAGTCGTATCGATCTTTTATTCACCCCCAGGTTCTAGCATAGGCTCATAAATCGTACTATTTCTCTCAGTCTAATCTTTCTATCTCTATTTCTTTCTTTCTTTCTATCTAACAATATGTTTAGCTAAGTGTATCTTCGTAAATCTGCTTCTTTGGTGAAAACGTATTCAATTTGCGGTGCGAATTGATGTTTACGGAACGGAACTGGTTCACATTCCATCTTAAATTCTCTTTTACTGTTCCCTATTATTCACGAAGCCTAGTTTTGCTATACACAAAGCCTGACTTGCTATACACGAAGCCTGGTTTGCTATTCACGAAGCCTGGTTTGCTATACACAAAGCCTGACTTGCTATACACAAAGCCTGACTTGCTATACACGAAGGTTGATTTGCTATACACAAATTCTGATTTGCTATATACAAACCCTGATTTGCTATATACGAAGCCTGATTTGCTATATACGAAGCCTGATATGCTATATACGAAGCCTGATTTGCTATATACAAAGCTGATTTGCTATATACGAAGCCTGATTTGCTCTATTTATGCGGGATCCATCATGAATGTAACATAATATTGTTTCACGCACACGGCGTTTCAATTACACGAAAAGGAATGGAAACAATGACTACATGTGTGTTCGAGTGAAGAGAAAGAGGAACAATGTATTATATTTGTGTTACAGAGAACAGAAAGGGCGACACGGATTATATTTGTGTTACAATGGGACAGAAAGAGGGCGCAAGTATTACATTTTGGTTACAAGGAACAGAAATGGAACCAAGGGGATTACATTTGTGTTACAATATACATAACGATGGCGCAATGATTAAATTTGTGTTACAAGGGACAGAAAGAGGACGCAAGGATTACATTTGTGTTACACAGACATACAGAGATTGTAAGGATTACATTTGTGTTACACGGACATACAGAGGTTGTAAGGATTACATTTGTGTTACACGGCCATACAGAGGTTGCAAGGATTACATTTGTGTTACACGGACATACAGAGGTTGTAAGGATTACATTTGTGTTACACGGCCATACAGAGGTTGTAAGGATTACATTTGTGTTACACGGACATACAGAGGTTGTAAGGATTACATTTGTGTTACACGGACATACAGAGGTTGTAAGGATTACATTTGTGTTACACGGACATACAGAGGTTGTAAGGATTACATTTGTGTTACACGGACATACAGAGGTTGTAAGGATTACATTTGTGTTACACGGACATACAGAGGTTGTAAGGATTACATTTGTGTTACACGGACATACAGAGGTTGTAAGGATTAGCAAAACTGTGATATCTCGTTGGATGTGACTAGGGATAATAGGTTTATTTGGGGGAAGGGGGAAATGAAGGCAAATATATGTACCATCCCGTAGGTCAGTGACCCATACTTTGCTGAAGGCGGATATGTTATATCGAAATGATCAGCTATTGCTACCAAGCTATAACAAAACTCATTCCGATGTACGGATTACTATCTGCGAGTTTGAGAACGATGGGGGAAGAAAGATAAGTTTTATTAAATCAATAGGAGAAGAAATCAATTGTTTTCTATCCTACACAAACATGAAAGCTCTCGATAATCATTCAACTTCAACATCGTTAGAACTTCAATTGATGTTCTAACATTTACCACTACATCATTAGCTATTGTCTACTACTACTACTACTACTACTACTACTACTACTACTACTAATACTACTACTACTACTACTACTACTACTAATACTACTACTACTACTACTAATACTACTACTACTACTACTACTACTACTAATACTAATACTACTACTACTACTAATACTACTACTACTACTACTACTACTACTACTAATACTACTACTACTACTACTACTAACTACTAAGATTACAACGCGTACATCTATTACTACTACAATTACTACTGTTAAAATTACTACTGCTACTACTACAATTACTACTGTTAAGATCACAAGTGTTACACCTACCAATACAACAAACACGACTGGAGCTGCCTACTATTAATGCACGAAGACATCATCTCAGACACATTTACACGAATCTAAGACAACCACCAAACATTAAGACATCATCTCAATCACAAGCTATAACTATCAATAATTTATCTATTAAACAACCACAAATATCAAGATTCTATCTCAGACAGAACCATAAATATCAAGATTCTATATCAAACAGAACCACAAATATCAAGATTCTATCTCAAACAGAACCCAAAAAAATATCAAGATTCTATCTCAGACAGAACAACAAAATTTCAAGAGGAAGTCGGAAACACAAACACGAAACATGGCGATGTCATCTCAGACACAACCGCTATACAGCATGACGTTATCTTAGACACAACCGCTATACAGCATGACGTTATCTTAGACACAACCGCTATACAGCATGACGTTATCTTAGACACAACCGCTAGACAGCATGACGTTATCTTAGATACAACCGCTAGACAGCATGACGTTATCTTAGACACAACCGCTATACAGCATGACGTTATCTTAGACACAACCGCTAGACAGCATGACGTTATCTTAGACACAACCGCTAGACAGCATGACGTTATCTTAGACACAACCGCTAGACAGCATGACGTTATCTTAGACACAACCGCTATACAGCATGACGTTATCTCAGACACAACTTCAAAACATAAATAGGCACTTCAGACAAAGTAAGCAAACATCAAAACGTCCTTTAGAACATAACCAGCAAATATCAAGATGTCCCTCAGAAGCAACCACCACACATCAATATGTCACTCAGACGCAACAACCACACATCAAGATGTCACTCAGACGCAACAACCACACATTAAGATGTCACTCAGACGCAACCACCACACATCAAGATGTCACTCAGACACAACTACCAAAATACAAGACACCTCTCATACGCAACCACTAAACATTAAGACATCATTTCATATCTATTGCCTCATTTCTTCCACCAAGAGGCAGTAACATTTTCATCTCTTTACCTCACTTCTACTCATTCTGTCTTCCCACCTTCTCTCTATCTCACTTGTACTCATTCTGTCTTCCCACCTTCTCTCTATCTCTGTTTAGTTATTGATCCTATCTCTACATTCTTTCGTTCTTACCAAGGAACTATTCTCTTCCGCACGCAGCTGTAACAACTATCGATTTTCATATTGAAATGAGAAATTCTATTCTCAGAAAATCGACTTAATTAGATATAGGAAAGTTGAATTTTAGAGTCTTAGACGTGGCAATTCATTCTTAAGCGCTGCCAAAGCAAAAATTGAAAGTGATATTATATTGAATGATAGAAAATTATCTTTTTCGTTTGAGAAATGAGTTATAAATGCTGTTATGTGTTGTGTTCTTTTGTCTTGTGATATGTAGGTGACAAGGTGTTAAGTATCCAGGTGAAAGAATATGGTCAGACTAGGCTGACCCACAGGTGAATTAGTTTAAACCTTCTTTGTGTTTGTGGATCGTGTTGAACATTCTTTGTGTGAGATTGGGGGGGGGGGGAGAGGGGTCGGGGGTGGGACAAGGATTGGTAACAAACTATTACTTTTCAGACCTTCGAAGTTTCAGAGGAGGACAAAATCATTGTCTCGAAGCAGTTAAATAAACTATCGGGACTTCATGAGACTGCGTGATGTTGATAAATATAATTTGTTGGATTTGGGAGGGATTTTCTAGGCAATATAAATGCATTCAGTAGTTTGCCATTCTTTTTGAGCGATCCGGATGCTCAAATGCCAGTGGCGGGGATCGAAGTCGGTACCTTGTCCGTCACAAACGCACGCTGTACCACTTCGCCACAGAGCCGGACATACGATGCTAAACATTAGTAAAATATAACGTTAAAAACCCCCGTCTGTGGCGAAGTGGTACAGGGCTCGTTTGTGGCGGACAAAGTACCAAGTTCGATCCCGGCCACTGGCATTTGAGCATCCGGACCGATAAAAAAATCAATGGCAAACTACTAAATTTATTTATATTGCCTAGAAAATCACTACAGAAAAATATGCTGTGTTGATGGTTATGCGAGAATAGGATACGCTACCAATTTTGTTGTACCAGCGTATGCGTACAGCTTGACAGGATACAAATCAAGAATACAAGAAAAGACGATTGATATATAGACAGGATACAAATCAAGGATGCACCCAGTGTCTAGCAGATGTGGTCTTAAAGGAGATGTCTAGACACCTTAACGTTGTGCTGGCAGCTCCCTACCAGTGTCTAACAGACAGATGTGTTCGTAAAGGAGGATTATATTAACAACGAGCAGCAGTATTTTGTATGGACGTTTGTATTAATTTACCAAAAACCATGTAATGAAGTGTTTGAAATAAATTTATATCACCATAGAGTTATAAATTTGTTCAAGCATGTGGTTGCGACTGTGGGTCTCACCAATGGCCCACTAGACATACAACCCATGCAACAGAAAACCTTAGTGGATGACATGCCGTTATATTGAGGTTATCTTCTTATAGAAGCTTCATGGCATGTCATCTATACAGTTATGCTTTTGTTTTGTTGTTGAAATGTTTTTCGTGTTTACCTGAATATATATGTATGCACCCTCTGTGGTTGGGAGGGAGCCAGAGATGTACTGTGCAGCACTGGGGAGGAGGAAACTGACAGCACTGTTTTATCCTATGGCTGAGACCCTTCATAGAGGCACAGTGACTCAGGATGTGACAATCCTTTTGACTTGAACATTTGGTTACATGCCTGGAGCAATAGAGAAGCTCGGCATAACCAGTAGCCAATTGGTGGCGGGGAATGAGCACAGTGAACACTATCTTGGCTACAGTGGCTGGTAGCAGTGCATAGGTTGAAACCTACCTTCCTGGAGGTGTGATAGTTATTCTCTGGCTCTGTCCCGGGGTGGGCCGAAAATCCACAGACTTCCTAGCAATATAGTGCCATTTAATGGCATTAGGTCAAAGGGCATGAGCCCACGGACTGCTGGATCAGCAACCATAAATATGTTCTTTTTAAATACATCGATCACAGTTACACAGCTGGCTTTAATGCACTGACAATGTTCTATACGCACATACACGCACACAGGCTTGCACACACACTTGAAAGCACGCACATACACGCACACAGGCTTGCACACACACTTGCAAGCACGCACATACACGCACACAGGCTTGCACACACACTTGCAAGCACGCACATACACGCACACAGGCTTGCACACACACTTGCAAGCACGCACATACACGCACACAGGCTTGCACACACACTTGCAAGCACGCACATACACGCACACAGGCTTGCACACACACTTGCAAGCACGCACATACACGCACACAGGCTTGCACACATACTAGCAAGCACGCACATACACGCACACAGGCTTGCACACATACTAGCAAGCACGCACATACACGCACACAGGCTTGCACACATACTAGCAAGCACGCACACATACGTATATATATATATATATATATAGTATATAATGTTTCCGTGTACACGCATGGAATCAGGTCATCATCTGATAACTTTCAGAGTAAAAAGGCCCATATTCATTGCACAGTAAGACCGTGCACTGGCTTCGCATATGAGTGGTCCTGGGTTCATTCCCCAGTTGAGGCGGAAATGTTTTCAGATCGCAACGGCTCCCAGGTCGACCCAGCCTTAAATGGGTACCGGATTAATCCTGGAAGTAAAGACTGCGAGGGAGAGGAGATCGCTACCGCCCTCATTTGCAGAGCCTGTGAAATGTGAGATCGCTAACATATCACACCCCTACGGCATTAATAAATGCTATGGGTTACTTTACTTTTACTAAGACCGTGCACAAGTACATCCAATAATTTCCATATTCACTCGAGAGTGAGACCGGGATGTGTACTATCCCCCATATTGATCATAACATACATAGATCACATCTGAAAAGTAGCACAGACAACGGAAGTAAACAATATGATGAATAACTTATAGGAATTGCTGTTTGCAGACGAACAAGCACTAGATGCATCATCAGACGAACAAGCACTAGATGCATCAAAAGACCAGCAACTACAAAGACAAATAGATTACATCCAACACGCTAAACCTTTAACATGAAGATACATATAGAAAAGAACAAAGTAATGAAGATAGCAAGACCAGAAAGTAACACCTATATATATATATATATTGGAAACATAAGACTTAAACAAGTGACATAATTCACATACCTAGGAAGCAATATAACAGACGGCAAGAGCAGCAGAGAAATACACAATAGATGTAGTAAAGCATACCAAACCCCTGGAAAAATGACGCCAATCTTCAGAAACAAACATGTAGATTTGAACACCAAAATAACATTATTACAAACGATTACTATGCCAACGCTGTGCTACTAAAGCCAAACATGGACAGCAACAGCACAAGACAAACATAAACTTGTGACAGCTGAAATGGCATGCTTATGCAGAATCCTAAGAATATCGCTAAGAGACAGTGAGAAATGAAGATAATAGATAAAGAACCGGTACCACTCCAATCTTGGAATATATTAAGAAACAACAGATCAAATGGTTTGCAGACATCAGCAGACTACCACCAGACAGCATACCACTGCAAGCTATGCTACACATATACAGTGAAAACAGATCTAAAAGCCGACAACAAAAACGATGGACCACCGAAATAAAAGAGACAACAAAGTCCACAATATACTCATCACGCACAAGGGCCATCTCCAGAAAACTCTTCTACCCCTGACACTGAAAGACAACAATTGTTTTAGCTAATACATGGAGTCTCGATTAACCTACAGCACTGATCCTAATTGGTCTGCCAGAACCGTATCACTGCAATATTACTAGCTAGTATTGACCACATAATTTTATTCTCAAGTCACCTAGACCACTTCGAGGAGACCGAAACTTAGCCCACTGATGACTTAATTATGACAATGGTTATGTTTCATCTTTACCTGTAATCTTCTTTTACACTAAGGGCAATAACTGGACAAAATATGCAGACATAGTGAAGATCAAGTTATCTTTGCTTAAATTCTATTGAAATTATAAAGGTTTACAAAGCACGATGCCGGTCAAGAATTTGGTGAGTGAGGACAATCAAAGAAACTTTAAAGAGGCACGGGCTGACCACGTTCTGTTCACGCCAAATGGTCAAAGATAGACAGCTCCAATTTCCCCCCACGAAGCTTAACGGCGCAAATGATAATAGATACATTACAATGCTTCTACACTGCTGGATGCTGGCATAAGAGAAAGCCGTTAAACAAGAACTTTACAGGAGCCCGGTCATCGCTAGAGAACTAATTCTATAAAGATATGAAGAAGTTTGATAAACATGAACTGTTATTTGTCCTTGGTGTCTCTAGTCCTGAAAGGGGGGTAAGGACCAGCAATGCTCCTACATGTCATGCAGGGCGCAAGAGGTCACTAGATGTGGAGTCGGGTGTCTCATCTGATAGAGGGCCAATGTAAACAATAGACCATTCTCTTGAATGTGTCATACCGAAAGGAGCAGCTCAGCTGTAAACCGTAACATAACGCAATCTTTTCTCTAGACTACGTTCTACTAATCAGCAGTAGTTTGCTAATGAACGAAGAAGAAGAAGAGGAATCGTGTACTTGTATCAAATGTTCCCGGTTTCTATTTGATGGTTGAACGTGTCACATGACAATACAAAGTTATTAAAGATGACAGTAGATTATTTATTATACTATGTGAATCACATCGCATATCATGGCAAGGTGGCACATTGCCTTTTCCGTCTTAGTAGTTTACAACATGCTCCGACAAGAGAGTGAGGTCGACGCTCTTCACAACTCCTCCTCACTTTACTCAAAATCCCTAGCGCAAGTCTTTTTCACATCCACGAAAATTCACCCGAAATGAAAAAGTTTTTCCACTGGCTAATTGAATTTTCAAAACTGGATTTTTAAAATAAATGATCATCACTTGCGATATACGAACACAGTGCATGTGTTCTATAGCCTGTTCCAGCTGTATGGGTGAAATATGGATTTACTGACAGGCTGGCATCGAGTGCACCTATACTCGGGGAATTGAAAATGGATATATCATCATCACTTGTGATGGACGAACACATATTTTACAACCATACAAAACTAGAACACGTCATATCAAAAACTGGAACGTGAGATCTGTGCAAACAAAGAAACAGAGAGAAAGAGAGATAGAGGAATATCATGCATTATACATTTTTGAAGACAGACAATGAAACTTGACAATCGTTCATCCACATTTATATACTCACTCAGGATAAGTCTTTAACTCCTTCAGTCTGGATTGTAAGATGGCGCAGGTTCGCAAATCCGAGGTATCCACTACTCTTCTACGAGGCGCAGCTGCCATCCTTTCCTCCTCACCCTCTGCCACCTGATCCAGATTAGGCATCAGCGACAGGGGCATAGTATTCGCTGATGCCAGACTGGCCCGCCGCCTCTGGTTTAAATGCCGGCTGGCTGTTGCCCCAATCATGTCGCAACCCTTGTGCCGAATCCGAGCTTTTCCTGTAGGACAAATTTAAAGTGCGTTCAATATATACTGAGTTGACTTCAAGCAAATATGGATTATAATGATGATTATTACTAATATGAGTATAAATATTGATTGATTGATTGATTGAGATTGGCCACAGCCTACAACAGACTCAAACGACATATGTATAGAGGATTTGGAAAAAAAACAACACCGATGTGTGCTCCTGTGGACAATCTGCAGAAAACACAGACTATATTTTACAGAATTGTCCATCGTGCTAAACCACAATAAGAAAACGATGATCATCTGAAACAGCCCTTTATGTCTTTTCTTCGGACTGGCTGGACAGAGTAGTGTTCAGCGTTCATTCAAGAAATCTGTATAAACGGATGACGATGTCAGTAACACGAAAAATAATCATGCTAATTATTATAATAAAAACAATAATAATAATAAAAATAACAATAATAATAACAATAGTAACAGTAATAATGGGCTTTGTGTGTGTGTGTGTGTGTGCGTGTGTGTGTGCGTGACAGAGAGAGATACAGAGAGACAGAGAGAGAGAGAGATGGCTTCAAGCACCTTGGCTAGTGAATTCTAGTAGCCGATAACATTGATGTTTCATATTAGGCTTTTTAAAGTTCACTAATACGATCCTTTCCTTGTTTTAAAAAAGTCAGTACGAATAACCTTTCCTAGTAAAAAAGTCAGTACGAATAACCTTTCCTAGTAAAAAAGTCAGTACGAATAACCTTTCCTAGTAAAAAAAGTCAGTACGAATAACCTTTCCTAGTAAAAAAGGACAGTAACAATAACCTTTCCTGCAGAAATTTGTGATTTGATTTTTTTGCTCTGTGGTGATCCAGGATGTTTCCATTGCATGCTGGCTGCTTTGCTGATGGTCCAAAGTGGTGACACCACTGCTATTATTCGCGACAGAAATGCAACACTCTCAGCGCAGTAGCGTTGAAAATGGTTCAAACTCCACCGCCATTCCTTCTTTCTTAAGATGTTCAGTGAATAATCGTGGTGACCAATGAGAACACGTATTCCGACAGGATAATTTTTTGAACTGACATATTGTCTATCTCCAGGAAGAAGCTGGTTGATAGCATCCACACTTGCCGTTAAGCATAGTGGTGAGAGCTGTAAGTTTCTGTTCAACGCCAGATGTGATGTACGGATAAATCTTCCAGTGTAGGGTAACAACTCTAATCAGGAAGTAGGTAGCTGGGGTAACACTGGGTAAATGTCAAGATATACAAAAATAAGTAGGTGTGTTACCAAAATAAAACATAAAACAACTTAACAACGTGTATCTCGTTGTTAAGTTGTTTTATGTTTTATTTTGGTAACACACCTACCTATTTTTGTATATCTTGCCAGATGTGATGTAAATGTATTTGAAAACTCACTTTTCCAACCTGGTTTAACTCATTCACTCATCCAACACTCTACGTTACAGATGACGAAGCACGGACTGATAACGTGTGAACTCGCATCGTAGAATACTCAAAGATAGTTATTTAAACCACATTCGGGAAAATGAGCACTTGTCAGTGAATGGAACTATCAAGTGTCTCATGGAACTATCAAGTGTCTCATGGAACTATCAAGTGTCTCATGGAACTATCAAGTGTCTCATGGAACTATCAAGTGTCTCATGGAACTATCAAGTGTCTCATGGAACTATCAAGTGTCTCATGGAACTATCAAGTGTCTCATGGAACTATCAAGTGTCTCATGGAACTATCAAGTGTCTCATGGAACTATCAAGTGTCTCATGGAACTATCAAGTGTCTCATGGAACTATCAAGTGTCTCATGGAACTATCAAGTGTCTCATGGAACTATCAAGTGTCTCATGGAACTATCAAGTGTCTCATGGAACTATCAAGTGTCTCATGGAACACGAACTAAATGAATGGTATTATCACCAGAACGACCAGAGTAATTAGTTAATTCAATAAGATAAGGTCGGTCGTTCCCAACGTTTCGACACATGGGACCCTCTTTAGGCACACATTATGTGACACTTTCCACGAAAAGAAATGACTTGTATTTCTTAGGCTCAAATCTCACTGTGGTGCGAGCCCCCCAAGTTTGAAGACACCGATTAGATAATATCATCAACTACTGAGAATTGTCAAATTACCTTCAGTCATAATTTTGAATACTCCCAATAAGTTGAAGTACATTCATTACACCCCCAATAAGTTGAAGTACATTCATTACACCCCCAATAAGTTGAAGTACATTCATTACTCCACAATAGTTTGAAGTACATTAATTACACCCCAATAAGTTGAAGTACATTCATTACACCCCAATAAGTTGAAGTACATTCATTACACCCCCAATAAGTTGAAGTACATTCATTACACCCCCAATAAGTTGAAGTACATTCATTACTCCACAATAGTTTGAAGTACATTCATTACACCCCCAATAAGTTGAAGTACATTCATTACACCCCCAATAAGTTGAAGTACATTCATTACTCCCCAATAAGTTGAAGTACATTCATTACTCCCCAATAAGTTGAAGTACATTCACAACCGTTTGAAATAATATTTTGTTCATGAAAACCGAACCAACTTTATGACACACCTAGAAATCCGCCAATAGCGCAGTAACTTTCAGCACTAAAAAAAGATTGTACATAGATATTTAGAAATATAAGCCAAGTACAATAATAACTGACCACATTTTACTGTTCTAATCCTAGTTTATTTAGACTGACTAAACAATTGTCGTTCAAAACACTAGATTAACTAAACAATTGTCGTTTACAAACATTTAGATTAACTAAACAGTTCCAGTTCAAAAGGTTTAGATTAAGTAAATAATTGTAATTATAAAACATTTAGACTAACTAAACAATTCTAATTAAAAAAAATTTATACTAACTAAACAATTCCAGTTTAAAAAACAAACATTTAGTCTAAGAACATTACTTACTGAAGAATTTGAATTTGATTAATGGATCTCTTATACTAGACATCATTTGATAAACTGCCAATCAAGTTTTATAAATCAAAAATAAAATATAATTGATATTCCGTTTCTTGCTAGTTCTGGTTGTTAGACTTGTACCTTTCTTTATATGGCTCACAGTCATGTGTGTTTGTGTGTCTGTGTTTTTTGTGTTTTTGTGTGTGATTGATTCGATCACCGTGAATTACAAGCAATAAAAATGTGTTATCATTTACGTGCGATGTGGGTCGATGTGGTGTGATTACTGAAACGATAACATGATTCGTATCAGTTTTTGTTTTAAAAACCAATTTTCAATATGTAACTTAGATAAATATGATTTGTTGGTGATTTATTAGTTTCTGATTTTGTCAATAAATCCGTGGGTGAAACCTGAGTCTTATACAGAGGTATCGGATTGTGCGTCTGAAGAGTATAAGTGTTAATTTATATATGAAGAGAGTTTGCTTCATTGAACACAGCAAGTTTCATCGTCAAAAATAATGCCTGACGAATGATATTTTAAGCAGGTGTATCAGGTGATATCTTTCCGACATTTGCATTGCAACTGTTGGAATCGATATCTGATGATACACAATCTCGCTCGATATATGAATCACGGTTGGAATCGATATCTGATGATACACAATCTCGCTCGATATATGAATCACGGTTGGAATCGATATCTGATGATACACAATCTCGCTCGATATATGAATCACTGTTGGAATCGATATCTGATGATACACAATCTCGCTCGATATATGAATCACGGTTGGAATCGATATCTGATGATACACAATCTCGCTCGATATATGAATCACGGTTGGAATCGATATCTGATGATACACAATCTCGCTCGATATATGAATCACGGTTGGAATCGATATCTGATGATATACAATCTCGCTCGATATATGAATCACGGTTGGAATCGATATCTGATGATACACAATCTCGCTCGATATATGAATCACTGTTGGAATCGATATCTGATAATATACTACCCCGTTCGCGATACGATAAGTCTGTATCTAAATCTCTATATCTGTTTTGTTAAGAACCAAATAAAATAGAGATGTGTAAAGATACACAAGAACCATTGCTTTCAATAGTGAAACGACAAAACTAGCATGGTTTAGATATGCATGCCAAGATGATTCCTTGTCAAAAATGAAACTAACTGGGAACGGTCGAAGGTGGAAAAAGCAGAGGAGGCCACAGAAAATCATGAAAAAACATCAAGAACCGGACAGGACAAGATTATTTCTCACCCGTCCACCTCATTGAAGATTGACAACGGTGGAGGACTGCGCATGATGATGCGTTTAATCGGGGACAACTACGACTGTGACGAGTTTATAGTTAAATAGATATTTATTTTTTGACAACTCACTTTTCCAATCCAATTTTTAGTAGTCATAATCCAATTAGTAATCCAAGAGTCACAATTTAATTGGTCATCGAGGAGTCATAATTCAATTGGTCATCGAGGAATCATATGGCTGAGGAACACATCTGTTAGTAGATGCCTGTGCAGTATTGTCACAGTTGGAGTCACTGTATAATGAGTCACGTTTTTAATCTCAAGCGTCAGAGTTTCCAGTCGGTATTCCGATTATCCAAAAATCATCTATCTCTATCTATACGCTGTGACCCTTATTTGCTATGCGCTGTGACCCTTATTTGCTATGCGCTGTGACCCTTATTTGCTATTCGCTGTGATCCTTATTTGCTATTCGCTGTGACGCTTATTTGCTATGCGCTGTGACCCTTATTTGCTATGCGCTGTGACCCATATTTGCTATGCGCTGTGACCCTTATTTGCTATGCGCTGTGACCCTTATTTGCTATGCGCTGTGACCCTTATTTGCTATACGCTGTGACCCTTATTTGCTATGCGCTGTGACCCTTATTTGCTATACGGCATCAGGGGTAGAAGAAATCTCTGGAGCTGGCCTCATTGGACAAATTCACTTCAAATTATGATTTTACCCCAATATCGTGTACATCCATTGGAAATTCACTTCAAATTAATTGATGATTGATGTTCTTCATCTGTGGTAATACAGTGAGTAATTGGCTTCTGCCGTTTGACCCAATTAGTTGTTGTGATATCTAACAAATTGTTTTTATGCAAATCAAGGTTTCCCAACGTGGGTTGTGTGACTCGTAAATGATGCTACAACAATTTCTAGAATGGTTACAAAGAACATTTTTGAAAAAAAAGAATGGGGTGGAGGTTGGTGCAGTACAGTTTGGTATGGATATGTCAATATTGATCCATATGGATATTTCCACCATATTTAATAAAATACACAGTATTAAGATTTGAAGTATACATTCAAACCCAGCTTTATGACGACACGGGGTTACGGGTTAAAATAAATTATCTTAAAAAGCGGCTACGAGCACAAACTTTGAGAATCACTGATGTAAATCAAAGGTGTTCAATGAACTGCTAAACACGTCTACAAACGCTGATAAGAAATCTTGTTTGTTTGATCAGTAAACGGATGTAGCTAACGTATTGATCAGTTATTGTTTGTTTTACTAATTATGTACATGCTTATTGTTACATGGAGGATGCAATAAAATGGCCACAGCTGCAGGTTTTTTAAATTGTAATCTCTACATTTTTTATGTGTCGCTCGCAATGTCTTTTTTTCTTAAAGTAGATGTTTTCGCGGAATCCTGTAGATTGTCGATTAAATCTACGGAGTTACGTGCTATGAGTGGTACTATCGGCAGACTCATACGCCTTTCATTCATTGAAAGAAATGGAGTACGTATAAGTTAACCATCTACATCCTTTCGACCATTTTCATCTTTTTCATCTTTTTCATCTTGTTGCTTTTCAATTTCCAGTATTAACTATATTAACAGCAGTTACCCAGTACGATTAAACAAAACATAATTGCAGTTTTTAAAACAAAATAATAAATAAAACCACTACCCCATCATATTATACACTGGGCGATTGAGAAAAATAGGGTCCATTGGACTCATTGTTACTGGCCCGCCAGACTGGTTTAAATGTATTGATTTCTTTGCCCCACATCTAACCGTTGACACTGAATACATTACCTGAAGCTACTACAGGACTCAGAAAAACAGTTTATTTTACCCCATTATGTATTAGAAATGCTTGGTCTGCCCCGTCAATCTGACAAGGTTGCCTAATTATGGTATAAAGTAATGTTAATGTATGATTCTTTTCGAATCATATATTTTTATTTTATTGTATTTATATGGAGTCTTTGAACTAATTCTTATCGTGTGGAAGTGAATCTTGGACACTCGGCAAAATAGTGAAAACGTATATCGCGGAGGCATTTACGTACCTTGTAAGAAGTTAATTTCAAAAAGAGAGCTTCTTACAGGAATCATAGAGAGACAGTCCGAATTGTTTGGACTCATCATGAGAAGAGAAAATATGGAACACACTGTAACAACATACACGTTAAAGAGCAAAGGGGGAAAACCAAGAGAGAAGAAGCTTGACGACATAGGATTGTGGCATGGGAGAATGTCGGTATTGGAAATAATTGCTATAAATGTTATAGCTACGCATCTTTGATAATTGTTAGGAAATCGCGTGACGTACTGGTGAGTTACCTCGTTATCACGTGGTTAATTATTCCAAACTCGGATCACTAAATCTAGATTTCAGTTGTGTTATATGAATGGATATACCGAGGATAACCGGTTGAGCTTCTCAGTTACGTGTTCTGAGTTTTACTATCGGTAGCCAACTTGATAATCTGTTGAGACTGACGGATAGCATATGTTAAACCCGATTACAATGAAGTCAATCCTCTTTGTGAATAATTTGGGATATATTAGAACCATATAGTCGTCACGTTCTTATAATCACAGGGCGACAACTGAATATTTGGTTAGACTGTGTTAGGCATGCATGAATTACCGGCCTTTTATATCAGGAACTTTCACTTTGTAGTTGGTCCTTGTACACGGTATCAGCTACACAGTATGAGATAGTACTGTGGCTTACATGTTCTGTAAATTTTATGTTATATTAATAATATATTAAAATATAACATAAAACTCTAAATAGGGGAAGTGTTGAGCAGGTTGTGTTAACACTTAGCGATCTCCATTGGTCCTATCGACTGCGGTGCCGACGAATGTGTAGAATATAAGACTGCATTCCTTGATGACATCACTTCATAGCTTGCGCTGTTCCCACTGCTTCTTCCACTTTCACTGTTCCCACTGCTTCTTCCACTTTCACTGTTCCCACTGCTTCTTCCACTTTCACTGTTCCCACTACTTCTTCCACTTTCACTGTTCCCACTGCTTCTTCCACTTTCACTGTTCCCACTGCTTCCTCCACTTTCACTGTTCCCACTGATTTTTACACTTTCACTGTTCCCACTGCTTCTTCCACTTTCACTGTTCCCACTGCTTCTTCCACTTTCACTGTTCCCACTGCTTCTTCCACTGTCACTGTTCCCACTGCTTCTTCCACTTTCACTGTTCCCACTGCTTCCTCCACTTTCACTGTTCCCACTGCTTCTTCCACTGTCACTGTTCCCACTGCTTCTTCCACTTTCACTGTTCCCACTGCTATCTCCACTGTCACTGTTCCCACTGCTTCTTCCACTTTCACTGTTCCCACTGCTTCTTCCACTTTCACTGTTCCCACTGCTTCTTCCACTTTCACTGTTCCCACTACTTCTTCCACTTTCACTGTTCCCACTGCTTCTTCCACTTTCACTGTTCCCACTACTTCTTCCACTTTCACTGTTCCCACTGCTTCTTCCACTTTCACTGTTCCCACTGCTTCTTCCACTTTCACTGTTCCCACTACTTCTTCCACTTTCACTGTTCCCACTGCTTCTTCCACTTTCACTGTTCCCACTGCTTCTTCCACTTTCACTGTTCCCACTACTTCTTCCACTTTCACTGTTCCCACTGCTTCTTCCACTTTCACTGTTCCCACTGCTTCTTCCACTTTCACTGTTCCCACTACTTCTTCCACTTTCACTGTTCCCACTGCTTCTTCCACTTTCACTGTTCCCACTGCTTCTTCCACTTTCACTGTTCCCACTACTTCTTCCACTTTCACTGTTCCCACTGCTTCTTCCACTTTCACTGTTCCCACTGCTTCTTCCACTTTCACTGTTCCCACTACTTCTTCCACTTTCACTGTTCCCACTGCTTCTTCCACTTTCACTGTTCCCACTGCTTCTTCCACTTTCACTGTTCCCACTGCTTCTTCCACTTTCACTGTTCCCACTACTTCTTCCACTTTCACTGTTCCCACTGCTTCTTCCACTTTCACTGTTCCCACTGCTTCTTCCACTTTCACTGTTCCCACTGCTTCTTCCACTTTCACTGTTCCCACTGCTTCTTCCACTTTCACTGTTCCCACTGCTATCTCCACTGTCACTGTTCCCACTGCTTCTTCCACTTTCACTGTTCCCACTACTTCTTCCACTTTCACTGTCCCCACTACTTCTTCCACTTTCACTGTTCCCACTACTTCTTCCACTTTCACTGTTCCCACTACTTCTTCCACTTTCCCTGTTGCCACTACTTCTTCCACTTTCCCTGTTCCCACTACTTCTTCCACTTTCACTGTTCCCACTACTTCTTCCACTTTCTACTTCTCTCTTCTTTCCATGATTATTATAGACAATGGGTGAATTGTATGAACCATATCAGATTTCTTCTTACACTGGTTCATGTTTAGTTTACGAATTGCTATTTGCAGATGAACAAGCACTAGTACCATCATCAAAAGTGCAACTAGAAACTCAAATAAACAGATTACATCAAACATGCCATCTTACCTTTAACATGAAGATAAATATAGGAAAGAACGAAATAATTAAGAAGAAAAAACAATATTCAAAAAAGAAATACCAATATATATATATATATATATAAAATTACTATTCTATTCTCATGTGCCGGGCCATGCTAACATATTGCCACCGTTGTTCTTATATCCAGAGGTTACATTCTTGAAGTCCATGCTATTTCATTAAATCTTCGAAATTGGGGATACGCTTCCATTCAAAGTTGTCCGTATAGATTATCGTATAGCATGTGTTCTTGTCTAGCTTTGAGTTAACATTGTCATTCCCGTTCAATAATTCACAAGAAATAATGGCGTGAGCTTACATTTGATGACTTAATCAACAGCTGTTTCAGTTTCCGTAATGGCCGTCTCGTGGCGATCATCTATCGCAATGAGGTTGTCTTGCATGTGTGTGTGTGTATATAACCTGTAGTCAGATGTGTGTGTGTTTTTTCCCCTTGCGCACACTTGTCCTATGTTGATGTTAGTGATTTTAGGTTAAATGTGTAGGTAACTTTTTACAGAAGGAAATTTGTAAGTAACTTTATACGGAAGAAAATGCGTAAGTAACTTTAGACAGTAAGAAATTATTAAGTAACTTTATACAGAAGGAAATTTATAGGTAACTTTATACAGTAGGAAGTGTAGGTAACTTTATACAGTAGGAAATGTAGGTAACTTTATACAGACGGAAATTTGTAGGTAAATTTATACAGAAGGAAATTTGTAGATAACATTATACAGAAAGTAATTTTTATGTAACTTTACATAAAAGGAAATTTATAGGTAACTTTATACAGAAGGAAATTTGTAGGTAACTTTATACAGAAGTAAATGTATAGGTAACTTTATATAGAAACTACTTTTGAGGTAACTTTACACAGAAGGAAATGTGTAGGTAAATTTATACAGAAGGAATGGTGTTTCTGTGTATATATTGGCAGGCGTAAATTATCCATACGTAAATCTAGGCACTTGTCCTGAAAGTAGACACTATTTAGTCCCCCCCCCCCTCTTTCTTCTTTACAGTTTGACATTAGATATCACTTTTATGTTGAAAAATGTATTTTTACATCAAAATACAACAGAATTTGCATTTCTTGTTTGATTTTTAGGTTTATTGATCTTCCTTCAACGCCGAATACGATAATGCATGAGACAGAAAATCAGAGCCCTCCAGATTAACGATGCTATGCCGCTGTGCGTGATTTTTCTGTTGTTGAGACTTGCACTAATTCTCTCTTTTATGGTTCTTCTGTGAAGAGATTCTCTGTGTCGCCATCTTTTTATTTTGCTATCTGGAACCAACTTTAGTGCTTGTAATTGCAATATATTATAACTAACTCTAATTTGATGCCCGACATATGATGCCCGACATATGATGCCCGACATATGATGCCCGACATATGATGCCCGACATATGATGCCCGACATATGATGCCCGACATATGATGCCCGACATATGATGCCCGACATATGATGCCCGACATATGATGCCCGACATATGATGCCCGACATATGTCCGACGATTTCGTATTATGCACACTAGCTAATTGTTAATTTGTTTATTATCACCGGGCTACAGCGTGCCATTTGAAACCATGTCTGGACCCAAAAAAGAAATCATATCAGGGTCATGTTTTCTCGCCTGACAGGAACACTCCTCCAGTCGACCCAACTGTAAATGTGTCCTTGACACATGAGGTAGGGCAGGTAAAGAAATAAAGAAAGGGAACTGCACAACTAATAGCTGTTTTGGATTAGTTTATGAAGAGTTGCCTTTGTGCCCGATGGCAGGTTGCTGCAATCACACCAACCTTTACCTTTGTGCCCGATGGCAGGTTGCTGCAATCACACCAACCTTTACCTTTGTGCCCGATGGCAGGTTGCTGCAATCACACCAACCTTTACCTTTGTGCCCGATGGCAGGTTGCTGCAATCACACCAACCTTTACCTTTGTGCCCGATGGCAGGTTGCTGCAATCACACCAACCTTTACCTAGAGACATATTGCTGTTCGTAGAGTTGTATTCAATATAAAAACAATATTTCAAACAATATAACACACAATATAACAAACAATATAACAAACAATGTAATAAACAATATAACAAACAATATAACAAACAATATAACAAACAATATAACAAAGAAATCATTTTTTTACATAAAGTATAAACAAATTTGTAATAAGCAATTATCAACTTCCGAAAAAAAAATAAACCTTTTTCGAAGGAACTAATAGCCAGGATTTCCCCAACATGAGCATCTAAAACAATATATCAGCCATGGGCGTGTTTATCTACATTCGCAAAAGCTAGATCATTACTGCGCAGATTGCATAATTTTGTCTGCTTGAAAAGGGTGTTGAGATATTTTTTGTTTGGCAATATATTTTTTGTGTGTGACGTCTGTATTTAGCTGTGCTAACTTCAGGACCGGTTTAAATATGGGGAAATATTGTTCCTTTTCTCGACAGAAAATGTATGCACATTTCCATAGTTTGTTCTTTCACAACAAGATATATATGACCCTTTGAATACGTGGTCATTAAGGAATTGACCAAACACTTGCATGTAATATGTGAAAGTAAGCCAACTCAGGGTTACAGCATAAGGTTTCCTAATAGGTACTCAGCTGTTTAGTAATAAGAGATTTTAAGACTTCTATAACAGCACCTTTAACAACACCGATAACAGCTCCTATAACGACACCGATAACAAAACCCATAACAACACCGAAAACAGCGCATATAACAACACCTATAACAACAGCGATAACAGTACCTATAACAGCACCTATAACAACACCGATAACAGCACATATAACAGCACCTATAACAACACCGATAACAGTACCTATAACAGCACCTATAACAACATCTATAACAACACCGATAACAGTACCAATAGCAACACCGATAACATTACGTATAAAAACACCGATAACAGTACCAATAGCAACACCGATAACAGTACCAATAACATCACCTATAACAACACAGATAATAGCACCTATAAAACACCTATAACAACACCGATAACAGTACCAATAACAACACCGATAACAGTACATATAACAACACTGATAACAGCACCTATAACAACACCGATAACAGTACTTGTTAAGTAGATGCTGCATCATTTCTAGAACTCCAGAACAGAAGATCTGGGTCTCTATGTCATTGTTTCAAACTGCGAATAACAATGTTTGTTTACAGCAAACTCTTGTCGTGACGAGTTATAATCCCGTAGCATATCGTCATAGCTAGAAGTCCGTGTAACATCCCATTATATCAACGCGGGATTCACATGAACGCAGTGGATATCATCCACAATTGTCAAATCCCATTCATCATTATGTATCCAGATTATCTGTAATCTTAGCAACAATATCTATGAACCGACCAATATTCTCTGTCACAAATATCCTACATTTATAGGATAAATGAGACGAGGGGTAAATTATTCATAGCTCACCGCCGGTTTTATTGCATTAGAAATAATTACAGCAGAACTGCTCATCTCCGTCCGGTGTTCATAGAATGAATTCGCCGTGTTGTTATCACCCAGAACCGAAATTGTGCTCTGGTAATTGGTTCGCTGGTTCGGTAATGTGATACACTCCAGTGACACTTAGGGTGAAGTCTTGTTCCGTGGGACATCATCATTCGCCTCAGAACGTTTGTTACATCGTGATCTGGTCGCAGAGGCTGTTATTAGACATGTGTCTTAATGTGTTGCAATTTTTAGGATTAAGAAGAGTGAAAGATTGAGTCAGAGAGAGAGAGAGTGAGTGATTGAGAGAGGGAGATAGGGAGAAAGTGAGAGGGAGAGAGAGAGAGAGTTAGCGAGAGAGGAGAGATTTTATTTTTTCACACGGACACGTTTGTTGTGGTGTAGTCATTTCTACTCGTCGTCTATTTATGTTATGGGCGTATCTTGATAAAGGTCTTTTGGTTCGAAACGTCGGTTATGTCCTATGTATTGTTATTTGTATAATTATATCCTGTGGTTTGTTGTTATTCCCCGTAAGCATATTACAGTGATAGTATAGTGTGGTAATCGTTGTCTAGTAACACTTCATTACCTGTTTCCCACGTGAGTACTATTTTCGTACAGTTTTACTAGCTGTTTTATTACCTTTTATTGATTTAGATACGGAGAGTTAGATGGGGGAGAGGGACATAGGGAGAGAGAGAGTGTGAGGTAGGGATAGCGAGTGAGATAGGTAGTTAGAGAGTAAGATAAGGGAGAGAGTGTGTGAGCGATAGAGAGAGTGAGAGATAGGGGAGAGACTGGGGTAGGGAGAGAGAGTGGGATAGGTAGTTAGAGAGTAAGATAGGGAGAGAGAGTGTGGTTGCGATGGAGAGAGTGAGAGATAGGGGAGAGAGTGGGGTAGGGAGAGAGAGTGGGATAGGTAGTTTAGAGAGTAAGATAGGACGAGAGAGTGTGTGAGCGATAGAGAGAGTCAGAGATAGGGGAGAGAGTGGGGTAGGGAGAGAGAGTGGGGTAGGGAGAGAGAGTGGGATAAGGAGAGAGAGTGGGATAGGGAGAGAGAGGTGGGATAGGGAGAGAGAGTGGGGTAGGGAGAGAGAGTGGGGTAGGGAGAGAGAGTGGGATATGGAGAGAGTGGGATAGGGAGAGAGAGTGGGGTAGGGAGAGAGAGTGGGGTAGGGAGAGAGAGTGGGATAGGTAGTTTAGAGAGTAAGATAGGACGAGAGAGTGTGTGAGCGATAGAGGGAGTCAGAGATAGGGGAGAGAGTGGGGTAGGGAGAGAGAGTGGGGTAGGGAGAGAGAGGGTGGGATAGGAAAAGAGAAAGTGGGGAGATATATCGATAATGACATCAAGAGATAGATAAGGAGAAAAGGGGGACAGAAGATATCTTATATACAAAGATGTTAGGTGATGCACAACCGACTGCAGTAGAAGACCTCTGCTGTGACCATTTTAGGCCTAATTATGCCTCCGTTCGTTACGTTGTAAAAGTTATTTCGGGTTTTCCGTTGGTCACTATTTATATACTTGGAGTGGCCGTGACTATTTTTAGCATGCGACTCCAAGTATGTAATGAGTGACCAACAGAAAACACCACATTAAGCAGAAAACGTAACGAATAAAGTCCTAATGAATTATGTGCAGAGGTATTCTATACTGCAGATGGTCATGGCTGATGGAACTAGACCAGTGGTGCGCAAAATACTACCGGTCACGCCATTTTATCTGACCCACCAGGCTGATCTTACAGCACTGTATCTGATGATGACAGAGCTGGTAAACATTAATTACAAACCCAAAGGACCAAAAAAGAGGGTTCTTTGGCCGATACCACATAGAAATAGCTCAATCCGACCCACCGTTCACAAAAAGTTACCAAATTCTAATACGGCGCAAGAGAGAGAGAGATAGAGAGAGAGAGAGAGAAAGAGAGAGAGAGAGAAAAGAGAGAGCGAGAGAGAGAGAGGACTAAAAAACATTAAGGCAATATATAAAGTTAGTAACTACATTATGAGGAGACAAATCCGTGGGAAAGATGAAATAAAGACAGAGAGGGAGAGAGAGAAAGAGAAAGAGACGAAGGTTTTATTGAATGAGATAAAAAGAAAAATGACGGGACGAAAGCTTGGAAAGAAGAACATGTGGCCGAGAAGAAAAACGAGAGATAGGTATTTATGACTTTCTCATGTGTGTGTGCACACGACCTGGCATCAATGTTTTCATGACTTTCTCATGTGTGTGTATGTGGAAAGCGGCACGGGTGCCACGACTTACCTCTGGTGGCGTATAAGCGCGGCAAAAATCGGAAGGACATCTTGGTCCATAGCCACCTTAAGTTTTCTGTTCCCGACAATTTTGGCACTGTTCGTTGCTCACGTGGCCGTTGCTATACATGTCCTTATGTGGTTCATATGCGCTCCATGTCATTTCCCAAGGCCACTTTCTCCATCGGTGAGGCCTTTATGTGTGAATCCTGTAATGTTATTTACGTGAATATGTAAACGCTGCGGCAAACAGTACATCGGGGAAACTTGCTTAAGATTGAGCGATCACTTTTGTAACCATCTTCATGCCATCAAGCACAGAACACCTACTCCTGTTGTCATACACTTCAACGGCAATGGTAATCATGGTGTTCTTGATATTCAGGTCACTGCCATCAGATCCTGCACCACTGATGATAGATCTAGGTACGCTCTAGAAAATCGTCTTATTTTTTTAATTGGGTGCCCTCAAGCCATTTGGACACAATTCCGACCACTCTTTTCTCTAGTACTGGGTTGGTGTGGTCTTTGTCTTTATTCATTTTGTTCCGTTATTTACGTCGTCCTTTTGTTAGCTTCGTTTCCACATATATTTACGTTTGTCCTGTCCTTCCGGCATCTCATTTCCATATTTCCGTTGGATATGTTTGTGATAATTGCCATTTGTCGTCTTTTGATGTTTTGTTTGATAGTGTATCTTGATAAAGACCTATTTGTTGAAACTTTGAATATGTTTTGTGTATTGTAATTTGTATGTTTTCTTGTGTGCACATCATTACCCACTAGTTTTATTGATGGTCCGTCGTGTCTGAGTGAAACTATTATAAAAACCTGTGTTTTACGGAAGTGCAATTGTTGTTACGTTTCACGCAGTTAATTTATAGTGATTGTCGTATTTTCAAGTCTTAGCTCTACAACAACCTTAATCAGCGCGAAGATCAAAGTTAAGATCATCAAACCCGCGTTCATTTCCGTTAGTTCCTCCTACTTTGGCATACTTTACCTTTGGCATGACAGTTTGGCGTAATTTAACTTTGGCATGAGTTAATACCGATATTAGTATTTGCTCCCGGCATCACACTAGTCCCTTCTTTGCTATATGGACAATCAATGCGTATAGATGGCGAATATCGGCAGTCACTGCGTAGAGATGGCGAATATTAATTTAAAACAAAATACTATAATTGCAGCAATTTAAACCCAATATTACTATTCTGAGACCAAAAACCCAACACTCGACCAATTCCTACACTGTGTCTTCAACGTGGAATATATGGACCCCTTTGGGGTACTTAGTGTTTCATTAGGGCTACGAAGAAAGAAATTGGGTAGGAGGAGTGTAACGAACTCAACTAGTGCACCATAGAAAGATAACTATTTTACAGAATTTAGCGAGATATATGATAGCAAGTCTTGCAGTTCACAGGAAATGTATGGGTTGGGGGATGGGAGAGGGGAGAACACACTGTTTTACAATTTAGCCTCTAAAATAAGATTATGGCAACCAGTGACCTCCTCGTAATTTTAGTGACGGTCCCGCCAGTTTCTTCTATAACTAAAGAGATGCTTTTATCATTGTCTGTGTTGTTTTTTCACACTCCTTCTGACTAGCCATGGTGTACAGTGGGTAACAAAATACTTTTCTCTAATATGAGACTTCCTAAAAATGGTTCCACATTATTTACTTACGCGGTCGCCAGAGTAGGCCGGAACATCGCATTTACATGTTGCAGATACATCTAATTATCATCACAGAGTTTGGTTGTCACTAGGGAATTGTTCCATATACATATTCTATACCATTAGACTAGAACTGCCCAAAGGGATGTACATTGCTCTCAAGTAAATTTCAAATAGATTTCATCCTGAAATTCCATAGCCACTCGATTATGAATATTGAGACTAGTTATAACCTTCTACATATAGCAGTAGATTTGAAAGAAAATATATAAACGAATTTAAAGATTATGTATACATATTTAATGTATATGCTCAAATATTATGTTTGTAAAAAACGAGTTTTTCATCTCGGCTTAACTAACGTATTTGATGTCTCATACATTTGATCAAATATTCTAGGTCGATCTTTTTGTGTTTGTCAAATATACATTTAAAAGCATGGTCCTTAATGTATGCATTATCTAAATACATTTAAGAACACATTAATGACTGAACTTTCTTTTAAAATACCAGAAATACAAACATTTACAGATACCTTTAGCAGTCACTAGAACACTTCACTGTACGGATCTTTAAATCACAGTCAGAAGATCTGCATTTTTTAAAGAATGAGCTGCCAAAAGTAGAACTTCTCAACGACAAAAACAACAAGTTTTCCATGAAGATCGACCATATTAGAAGTAATCACTAAAGATGAGTGGGTAAGGTGAAAATAACGCAACATATTTTAGGTTAATATAATGTTACATTTTGAAGGTTAATAGAATGTTATTGTCAAAGATCAGTGTGACAATATGCACGAGAATTCAAGAGAAGAATAACATCTATAATATAATAGCCTTCTTCTGTCAGTACCTCCGGAACGCTCTATAAATAGCGCATTTACGTTACGGAATTCCATGCGACATCCAATCACAACGATTGGTGTCGTGACGTTATTCAAAGCAGACGACATATTTGTATACACATGTTACTAATGGAAACATCTGTAACGGCTTGTGGTTAAAGTTATCAAAAATGCAATATATTTAAAATATACATATAATTTGCTTGAAATGATGGATGAAGATGATCCAATGGTAAGATTGCTTCAAAAAACAAAAGCTAGATAGTTGAATCGTCAAAGTCAAGAGTTTCGCTCAGATTTCTGCCGCAAATACTGCAGAGCATAGACATTGAATTGAAAGAGAATGTAATGAATTGATAAAAAAAAAACCTCAAAAAAAGGCAAACACGACTTACTAAGAATGTTGATTTGCATCGACGTCGAGGTAAGATAAAATTACCAGCACAAAGATAAAATTACCAGCACAAAGATAAAATTACCAGCACAAAGATAAAATTGAGGAGCATGGATAGAGAATATCAACGCCGTCACAGACAGTATGAAACTGTTGAGCAAATTCAGAGACGTTTAGCTGACATTGTGGCTCATTGTCACAAATACGTCAAGTGAAGCAAGTTTACATGAAGCAGCGAACTTTGTCTCCATGTTTTACATGAAGCAGCGAACTTTGTCTCCATGTTTTACATGAAGCAGCGAACTTTGTCTCCATGTTTTACATGAAGCAGCGAACTTTGTCTCCATGTTTTACATGAAGCAGCGAACTTTGTCTCCATGTTTTACATGAAGCAGCGAACTTTGTCTCCATGTTTTACATGAAGCAGCGAACTTTGTCTCCATGTTTTACATGAAGCAGCGAACTTTGTCTTCATGTTTTACATGAAGCAGCGAACTTTGTCTCCATGTTTTACATGAAGCAGCGAACTTTGTCTCCATGTTTTACATGAAGCAGCGAACTTTGTCTCCATGTTTTACATGAAGCAGCGAACTTTGTCTTCATGTTTTACATGAAGCAGCGAACTTTGTCTCCATGTTTTACATGAAGCAGCGAACTTTGTCTCCATGTTTTACATGAAGCAGCGAACTTTGTCTTCATGTTTTACATGAAGCAGCGAACTTTGTCTCCATGTTTTACATGAAGCAGAGAACTTTGTCTCCATGTTTTACATGAAGCAGCGAACTTTGTCTCCATGTTTTACATGAAGCAACGAACTTTGTCTCTATGTTTTACATGAAGCAGCGAACTTTGTCTCCATGTTTTACATGAAGCAGCGAACTTTGTCTCCATGTTTTACATGAAGCAGCGAACTTTGTCTCCATGTTTTACATGAAGCAGCGAACTTTGTCTCCATGTTTTACATGAAGCAACGAACTTTGTCTCTATGTTTTACATGAAGCAACGAACTTTGTCTCCATGTTTTACATGAAGCAGCGAACTTTGTCTCTATGTTTTACATGAAGCAGCGAACTTTGTCTCTATGTTTTACATGAAGCAGCGAACTTTGTCTTCATGTTTTACATGAAGCAGCGAACTTTGTCTCCATGTTTTACATGAAGCAGCGAACTTTGTCGTGGAATGTGCTGCTGCACATAACTGTGAAATTGTCGATTTTGTTTTAATGATGGCAATTTTACAAGTTGTTGCCGAAGGGGAAAGATTATGCTCCCAAATCAACAAAACATCAATGGTAACATGCTGGAGTATCCCGAGTTCCTGCGCTTGATGCTCTTTAATAATACACACCCTAAATACGCACATTTTCGCGAGAATATTTACTCTTGCAATATAGCTCTTTCTTTTTTTCCTATAAATGGAAGCAAAAATTACGCATTGTCAAAGTCGAGATTCATATGTTTTAAACTTTCATGGAAAATTTATCATTGACCTTCTCATATACAATCGCCATACCACAAAGTTCCACAGTTCGTTCAGTTGTATTGTTTCGGACAGTACTCAATCAACAGACGTTCGACAAGTACACGTAGCAAAGACTACATACGAAAGAGAAATTCTTGATAAATCGATCGATTTTTTTCGTCGACACAATACACTAGCACAGCCGTATCAGTTAATGCTGATATCGAAACAAGAGAGATTCAGAATGCTGCTTAAACTGGAAGAGGAATCCCAATAGTAAACATGGTCTTCAAGCGGGATCGTCAATCTGATCAACGTCGCTATAATGAACCAACAACTACCGATGTTGCAATTGTTTTATTCAACAAAGATGGCGAACCATCTTTTAACCCCGACATTCGCATTTACCCATTGAATCCAGAGAATGCAAAAAATCAGTTCATTAATATCAATATACGTAGCTCAAATATGGATCCAATGCCCTACTCGCTTTCGTACCAATACGGTGAGCCAGGTTGACAAGCACATTGACAATGTAAGGGATATCAGGGTATGCAACCCAATAAATACCGTCCTGACGGGACGACGGGTCCAGGCGGTATCCGAACGAATCTAGTTTTTAATAAATTGTCACCAACTTTTGTTGGGAAGGCGCAACTAATCTAAATTCAAATTAAAGTGAAGTGGGTCTATTATTTCACCTACAATTTATAAATCCGGGATCAACAATTGAAACAAGTTCAAGCCGATAATAAAAGCATCATCACAAATATAAATAAAGAAAAAGCAGAGACATTAATTTCAGGAATCCCGTCGCTTCTCTGGATTTAAAAGCGATCAGTGGATTGTCGTATTTATAGAAACCGCAATAAATTGTATGTGATTTAATTTAACAAACATCCAGCTCTAGAGTTGCCATCGACTATGTTCACAAAAGCATCCTGAAATTCTATTTGTTTCAGGAAATAAAATGATCCTTGACGTGTGTTTTAAGCATTATTTGTTCCCGGACTAAACCCTCGGTAGATCCAAAAACTCACGCTTTATCATGCGCTCGGTTATAAATATTTCACAGGAAAACCGTGTCTTTCGTCAGTTATACAGTCCTGTTTGCGGATCGGTTTCATCATTATAGAGCGACACATTCGATTTTTCATGTGATTTTCATTGGCCACTTTATGTAGGGCCAATACTCTTTGTATCGACAGCCAATTAAAAAAACGGGGAAAACCTAATGCATCACGCCAGAAAGAAGATTCTCTAGCCCACGTGTCGTAATAAACTATGGTCACGACGAAATCACAGATATGTCACGATGAAAATGGTATCAGAAAACTGAGAACTATGGATAAAAATAAATGTGCAGTCAATAAATATGTAATTAAGTTGTTGGTAAATAAACTAGTGAACTAAAGTAAACTAAACTGGCGATAACTTATTTTCAACATAATCCTGGAGATTTCGTTGACTTTGTTTGATTGTAGCAAAACTACGGTTTCGTAAATGGTGGTGAGGTGGGGTAGAGGGATTGGGGGTTCTTTCCATAAAAAAGAAGGAGACTTTCAGTTTCACTTTTTATCGATGGTGTGTTCAGCTAGCTAACATATACATACATAATATATCAATCAATCAATCGATAAACCCGTAACTCTTCAGGGACGTAGGGATACCACATTGGATGCTTCAGCACACAGAGTCCTCACGCGAACTCTATCCTCAGCGCTGCGGATGAGTCTGGAAATATCTTGCCCTGTCCATTCCTTGATGTTGTCTGTCCATGCATTTATTTTTCTCCCCTCTGCTTCTTCCACCCTCGACAGTTCCCTGCCTAATATAAAATAACCGTCCATCTCAGACGATGGTGACAACAGTTTCAGACTTGTGTTGTTACATCACATTGTTGTGTGTGGCCGTCCATCGCATGTGATGATGACAACAGTTTCAGACTTGTGTTGTTACATCACTCTGTTGTGTGTGGAAATGACTGAAATATCAAATCGTGGCATAACATCCGCTGCAACATTTGAGACAGTATGGAGTCGGTCGTCTGTGTGTTTGTTGTTTGGATTCTGGATAAGAATAAAGCTACATACAAGTTTTGAACCTGAATGTCCATAAGGAACTAAGTTCCAGAATACCGGCTCGACGATAATTCGTATAATGCGTATCGTGATCACATCAGGGAGAAAGGATGTCGCTTTTATCAAGTCTCCTACACGGATTTCTGCAACACTCCCAACCGTACAGTGCCGGATTTACCTATAAGCTAAACAAGCTATAGCTTAGGACCCCAACTTTGTTGAGGACCCCCAAATTGTTTTAAAATTTCACTATCTACGAGGCGTGTTCAAATGAAAACGGGACTTGTGGATTTATTTAAAAAGTATCATACGCAATTTAATATTTTCAACGGAATTGAACAAAGCAACCACTTGTGAATAAGAATGCACCTGGGTTCATCCGAAAAAATCTCCGTATGCATTTAGGCAAGCATCCCACTGTTTAGGTAGACGTCGAATGCCGTCCGAGAAAAAGTTGCGTGGCTGTTCTCTGAACCATGTGGTCACCGCTGTCTTCACGTCTGCGTCGCTGTTGAATCGCTGTCCCTTTAGTGCTTTCTTCAACGGTCCGAACAAATGGAAATCACACGGGGATAAATCGGGACTATAGGCTGGGTGATGAAGAACTTCCCAATTCTTCTTTGCCAATGTTTCCTGCACAATTTTTGCGACGTGCGGACGAGCGTTGTCGTGGAGAAGAATCACACCTTGAGAAAGTCTGCCTGGTCGCTTAGCCTTGATGGCCTTATGCAGCTTGTCTAAAGTGTCTTTATAATGGGCGGCATTGATGTTGACACCAGGTTCCTTAAAATCAGTCAACAAAAGCCCTTCATGGTCAAAAAATGCAGTCACCATAACCTTCCCAGCAGAAACCTCCGTCTTTAAACATACGCACCCACTCCATCACTCTGGTCCTCGACAAACATTTGTCACCATATGCTGCCTTCATTCTCCGATGAATGTCTACTGCTTGACATCCTTCAAATGAAGGAAACTGGATCACAGCACGCTGATTCACTTTGGACGGGTTCGGAATCACACCCGCCATATTGTTAACAGTCTTCTGCAGCACATATGCATGCTGGGAAGATGAACACGTGACCGTATGTAAATTATTGGATACTCATTACTAGTGCAAAATGTCATCAATATCAGTGCGCTCTATCACGCGTGGTGTAACAAGTCCCGTTTTCATTTGAACACGCTCGTATATATTCTTAATCGTTAAAGGGCCCAATATCTCAAATAGCTTAGGGCCCCATATCTTAAATAGGTTAGGGCCCCATATCTCAAAAAGCTTAGGGCCCCATATCTTAAATAGATTAAGGCCCTATCAAGTCTAAATCCGGCCATGCAACCGTGCACCATTGTTTGACTAATAACCACATACAGCAAACATGTTACACATATGTGTAGATTTATAGAACAAACACAATCATACAAGTTACACACATGTGTAGATTTATAGAACGACCACATTTATACAAATTACACACATGTGTAGATTTATAGAACGACCACATTTATACAAGTTACACACATGTGTAGATTTATAGAACGACCACATTTATACAAGTTACACACATGTGTAGATTTATAGAACGACCACATTTATACAAGTTACACAATGTTTAATTAAATAGTATTTCTTAGATTCTCGTCTTTCTCCAATATATGTCCAAACTAATAATTTATCTGTCAGCGTGCATAAGAGAGCTCCGAGTTTATTCGCAATCAATTAGGACTATACACTTTATTATGTATAATATGTACTTAGGCTCTCACTATCCATCGCTTTCTTTATTGATCTAATGTCCAAACGAACCGTGGACATCTGGTGTGAGTGGCCAGAACGACCGTACGAATTATATGGTTGTTAATTAAACTATAGTTAACAAATGCATATTACAGAATTGTTATGCGCTCAGATTCTGAACAACGTCACTTGACTTGGCTGATGTGACTAACATTTGATCAATTTTCTTGCACTTTGTGTCGCCAGCCATTGCATTGCACGGGACGGGACAGGTTTAATCACACAAGATAGGTGACGCTATCTATAATCTACGCGCCGGACTAAATTGGAGAAGGACTAGACTGATTAAACTATGAATGACTGTCTATAAGTCCGTGTGCACATCTGTCAGTGTGACTGTTCATCAATGTGATTGTCTGACTCGTATGTGTCTGCATAATTTTCTGCTTTCTCACAGGGTCATAAACTAGGAAACAACCGTCCACAGAAAACATGGAATCGATCCACAAAAAATCTGGCTTAGATACGATCTACTTAGGTAATTGTAATTTTATTGTCTAGCACTCATGCCGGTAATTTGGAGGTGGCAGATGGCTGTGGAGCAGATGGTTGTGGAGCAGATGGCTGTGGAGCAGATGGCTGTGGAGCAGATGGCTGTGGAGCAGATGGCTGTGGAGAAGATGGTTGTGGAGCAGATGGCTGTGGAGCAGATGGCTGTTGGAGCAGATGGCTGTGGAGCAGATGGCTGTGGAGCAGATGGCTGTGGAGCAGATGGCTGTGGAGCAGATGGTTGTGGAGCAGATGGATGTGGAGCAGATGGCTGTTGGAGCAGGTGGCTGTGGATCAGATGGCTGTGGAGCAGATGGTGATTGTTCATGTTATCGCTGAATTATATGGAAGGCATCTATCCGTCTTCTCGCTAACGTAAGAAAGTTCTGCAGGACTTACCAGTGACCTACCACCCCTACAATCAAGCAACATCAAAACTTCAGTAGACAATATGATGTTCTTATGTGTTTGGGCAAGATGGGGGGGGGGGGGGGCTTCGTGGTTATTTTATTTAAATTACGTAAAACAATCAAAAGGGCGAAAAATGCAACGGATTATTACATAATGCGGCCTTTAAGTATGGAGGTAGCCACAAATTCCAAAGAAAAATAAACGAGGAAGGAATTGAGAAATTCGAAAATATGAGATGGAAATCATGTTAAGAACGGCAGGGATGAATGGACCTAGGTGGTTGGAGGACGGGGTTTTTTTGTGGGTTCAATCAGAGAGTATTATAGATATGATTTATCGTTCACTTCATTTTGAGGGCATAAGTTGATGTTGTTTGATGGCATACGTTGATGTTGTTTGAGGGCATAAGTTGATGTTATTTCGTGATTAAGATGGAAGATGTTTTAGGAGAATGTGAGCGTATAACGAGAGAACATCAGGAACGTAAGGGTATAAGAAGGGAATATGTAACATGTAGAGAGAGAGAGAAAGAAAGAAACAGAGAGAGAGAGAGAGAGAGTAGCAGTATAGCGCATCATCAGTAGTAGTAATAACAACATCAGGAGTATTTAGAGAAACAGAAGTAATAACAACATCAGGAGTATTTAGAGAAACAGAAGTAATAACAACATCAGGAGTATTTGGATAAAGCAGAAGAAGTAATGACAGCAGCAGCTGTAGTAGTAACTGAAGTAGTAGTAGTTCAATTAAGAAATATGGCAATAGTAGTCGTTGTAGTATCGGTAGGTGTATCTGTAGCTGTGTCGGTAGAAGTAGTAGTCGTTGTAGTATCGGTAGGTGTATCTGTAGCTGTGTCGGTAGAAGTAGTAGTCGTTGTAGTATCGATATTTGTATCTGTAGCTGTGTCGGTAGAAGTAGTAGTCGTTGTAGTAGAATCTATAGTAGTATAAGTGAGACTATTAAATGAACAAAATATTGACATCTAAACAAATTACAAACAAGTTAAAAATGAGAATTATAAAATGTTACATCTATTCTATATTAATGTATGGTTCAGAAACATGGACACTAAATAAACAATTAGAAGACAGAATTGATGCCTTTGAGAAGTGGGTATATAGGATAATAGGGAGAACATCATGGAAAGAGAAGAAAGCAAATAAAGAGGTGCTAAAGACACTTAATATGAAGAAATAATTACTAAGAGAAATAAAGATCAGGCAAATAAAATATTTTAGACACATTAAAAGATGTGACACCTTATTGAAGACCTTACTTGAGGGTAAAGTCAAAGGGAAGCGAGCAAGAGGTAGGGAGAGATACAAGTGGGAGAGTAGCATCACAAAATGGACAGGTTACAGTCTAGCGGAGTGCACTACCAAAGTGCACTAGCGCACAGCGCAAAGTGCACTAGCACCAAAGTGCACAGAGTGCACTAGCGGAGTGCACTAGCGGAGTGCACTAGTAGTAGTAGTAGTTGTAGTAGTAGTTGTAGTAGTAGTAGTAGTAGTAGTAGTAGTAGTAGTAGTAGTAGTAGTAGTAGTAGTAGTAGTAGTAGTAGTAGTATCCATAGCGGTATTCGTAATAGTAGTAGTCGTAGTTGTATTATGTGTAGTATTAGTAGTAGTAGTGGTCGTAGTAGTAGTAGTAGTAGTAGTATTTGTAGTACTAGTAGTAGTAGTGGTTGCAGTAGTAGTAATACCGATTCCGTTCCTGCGTCTTATTCTACCGCAGATATTTCGGCAGTATCTTCTCATTGTCGCCTTTCTTTACTCATCCATTGTCTTTCTAGTACAGCCTACCTCTCAACCATCTCTATATTGATACCTTACTATGACGTGTGTTTCCGGAACGTTTAGTGGTGCCTTTCTGACATCCTTCCATTCTCGTCATCTCCGCATGTTAACCGTCTGTAGCATGACTCTGTTATGTTTCTTGATCCATCACCGATTCGCTACAATGGTTTAAGATTCCATCTTTCCTTCTCTCACTTTCTGTTTTCTCCTCCTCTATAGTTGCTTACTGTCTGTTATGTTTCTACACCTTCATGTCGGTTCACTCACATCTCCGGTTCCTTAAGTTGGTAATAGGTATAGATCTTGTTCGATAAACGTCGTATTCGTCTCTACAAGAACAAGATTTTCCAAGACAATTACGTCTTCTTCAACTCTAAATAATACTCACGTGGAAGACATGTAATGAAGTCCTACTGAATGACGAATAACACACTACACACTATCACTAACGGATGTAAATATGGTACATACAACAAAACAAAACACAGAATATAATCATACAAATGACAATACACAGGACAAAGTCGACGTTTCGGACAATATGCCTTTTTCAAGATACGGACATAACATACAAACATAAAAAACCAGAAGTAGAAATGAATGCGTATCCGAGTGAAATATGCTAGTTAGATAGATAACGGAAGCATACGAATAGGAAGTACACAAAGACGATAATACAGGTGGAACAAGAGGAACAAAACGATGACGTAACAAAGACCAATACGACCGAGAACTAAGCGAAAGAGTGGTCCGAATTGAGTCCAAATGGCTTGATGGTTCCCAACTCGAAAATGAGACGATTTTCTAGACGATCTATCGTCGGTGGTGCAGGATCTGATGGCAGTGACCTGAATGTCAAGGTCAGCACGGTGGCTATCGCCGTTGAAGTGATTAGCCACAGGAGTGGGTGTTCTGTGTTTGATAGCATGCAGGTGGTTACAGAAGCGGTCGCTCAGTCTAAGGCCAGTCTCACCGATATATTGCTTACCACAGCGTTTACATATGATAACGTAAATAATATTACGGGATTCACATGTAAAGTCCTCATCGATGGAGAAACTGGCCTTGAGGAATGAGATGGGGCGCATCTGAACCACATAAGGACATGTGTAACAACGCCCGCGTGAGCAACGAACGGTACCAAAATGGTCAGGTGCAGAGGACCTGAGGTGGCTGTGGACCAAGATGTCCTTCAGACTTTTGTCGCGCCTATAGGCCACCAGAGGTAATTTGTGGAAAGCGTCACGGGAACATTTTTTTCGATCAGATCAGTGGTGTGGCCATGGGCACTAAGATGGGGCCTATCTATGCTTGTCTTTTCATGGGACATCTAGAACATCTAGTTTGGTCTACCTACGATGGCCCATTCCCATCTCTTTTCCACAGATACATTGATGATGGGATAGGTATTACTGACATGACAGAAGCAGAACTGTCTCGCTTCATCAACTTCATCCAAAAATTTCAACCCCGCTATTAAATTCACATTTACCATTTCCACCACCTATGTCCATTTCCTGGACATCATTGTCACTATTCATCCCTCATACCTCAGCACATCAGTCTACTACAAACCCACTGATGCACATGGCTTTCTGCTCTACACTTCTTCTCATCATCCCGCCTGTCGTAACTCTCTACCTTACAGCTTCTTCGCCTTCGTCGCTAATGTAGCGATGACGACGATTTTCTCGACAAATCCTCTGAGATGATTTGAGTTCTTCCGTAGACGCTCCTTCCCTGACAGCATTCTTTCATTGGCTTGGCTCCGTGTACGCCAGCTATCTTGCCTTGATACCTTGAATAATTTCCAGGGTTCTCCCTCCTCCTCTGATAGGGTTAAACTGGTTCTTACCTTCCATCCCCATAACTCGACTGTCCGTCGCATCCTGCTTAAACATTATTTCCTTCTCCAGTCTGATTCTGACACCCGTGACGCTTTCCACAAATTACCTCTGGTGACCTATAGGCGCGACAAAAATCTGAAGGACATCTTGGTCCACAGTCACCTCAGGTCCTCTTAACCTGACCATTTTGGTACCGTTCGTTGATCACGCGGTCGTTGATATACATGTCCTAATGTGGTTCAGATGCGCTCCATCTCATTCCCCAAGGACAGTTTCTCCATCGATGAGGCCTTTACATGTAAATCCCGTAATGTTATTTACGTGATCATATGTAAACTCTGTGGTAAGCAATACATCGGTGAGACTGGCCTTAGACTGAGCGACCGCTTCTTTAACCACCTGCATGCTAACAAACACAGAACACCCACTCCTGTGGCTAATCACTTCGATGGCGATGGCCACCGTGCTGACCTTGACATTCAGGTCACTGCCATCAGATCCTGCACCATCGACGATAGATCGTCTAGAAAATCGTCTCATTTTCGAGTTGGGAACCATCAAGCCATCTGGCCTCAATTCGGACCACTCTTTCGCTTAGTTCTCGGTTGTTTTGGTCTGTGTTACGTCATCAATTTGTTCCTCTCGTTCCACCTGTATTATCGTCTTTGTGTACTTCCTGTTCGTATGCTTCCGTTATCTATCTAACTAGCATATTTCACTCGGATACGCATTCATTTCTACTTCTGGTTTTTTTATGTTTGTATGTTATGTCCGTATCTTGAAAAAGGCCTATTGGTCCGAAACGTTGACTTTGTCCTGTGTATTGTCATTTGTATGATTATATTCTGTGTTTTGCTTTGTTGTATGTACCATATTTACATCCGTTAGTGATAGTGTGTAGTGTGTTAGTCGTCATTCAGTAGGACTTCATTACCTGTCTTCAACGTGAGTATTATTTTCAATTATGTTCTACTAGCAGTACCACATTCTATTAATTATTCAACTCTACAAGAACAAGATTTTGACAATTTCCCTTTTTTTCTAATCTCTGAAGTGGCTTCCTTGTGTGGTACTCGGGCCAAATGCAGGTTTGTTATACACATTCCGGCGAGTCAATTCTCCCAATCAATCAATAACGAACATCTATTTTGACTGCCATTTTGACGGAATGCGCTGTGTCATAATTTACAGCTTTGTTGCAAGGCGCAAATATCGATCACAGCTGTAAACCATGATACAACTTATTCGTTCTCCAGACTACATTATGCTAATCTACAGGAGTTTTAGAACGTCCATAGAAGAAGGGTAAGTCTAAACAAGTACTTTTAAAAATGAAAGCTGTCTTTTGTTTGGAGTCTCGACCTTGATGTGCTCTTTGTGCTGATGGGACTAGACAGGGGGGTAACAATAGCAACGTCTCAGTCTGCCATGCATGTAGTAACAAGCAACTAAGGAGTTTTGAGGGTTGAGTTGGCTGCTTCGTCGAACAGGCACATGTAACACGGTAACCATGTTGTAATCGGATATGAAGGTATTATTAGCGCAGATGTCGCTGCCAAGCAGTAAACCATGACACAATACTTCCCGTTATGAGTCACTGTAAACCCTCTCTGAAATGAAACATCAAACTTCACCCTTAAACATACTTAATCTCCTCTTATAACATACATGGCAGGTTAGATTGTCGTTATCATTTGCTCCCTTTCGGGCCCTGGAAGCACACAATGACAACACGAAATATAACCTTCTTCGTGGATTTATTTTAACCCATATTGTACTCTAAACTTTCTCTCTATCTGTTTTTGTCCATTGTACTCTAAACTTTCCCTCTATCTGTTTTTGTCCATTGTACTCTAAACTTTCCCTCTATCTGTTTTTGTCCATTGTACTCTAAACTTTCTCTCTATCTGTTTTTGTCCAGTGTACTCTAAATCTCCTCCTCCCTGTTTTTCCCATTATACTCTAAATCTTCTCCTTCCCTGTTTTCCATTATACTCTAAATCTTCTATTTCTATCTATTCTCTATTCTACTCTAAATCTTCTCTTCCTCTCTTTTTACTTCCTCCTGTTCTAACTTTTCGTTCTCTCCTTTTCCAATCCTTCTTTCACATTCAAATTTTATTTCCTTCTTTCTTTCCGATTTACTCTCTTGTGTCCCGTCAAACTACTCACCACAATTATTAACTTCATCCAGAGGTAATGATACCTTGCGTCGAAATGTACTTTAGGAGGTAATTATCTCATAGGGTCACCGTGGCATTGGGTTTCAGTATTGGCTATACGCCAAAATAGTACCGAGTTCGATTCAACCTCTGAATTTATAAAGAAGTTTCGGCAAGTTTTGGTGACATATTAGCCTGAATTTCAACATGACATATTTGAAAATAACGAAATGTCCTGATATATAATTAAGATGGAGATGTGAACGTTGCGTGCTTCACAACAAGTCGTGATTCATCTAACCACCTTGGCTTTGACTTGATCCATTAAATACTTGGAAGTGTACTCAAGTCGCTTGTTACTCGGGTTCATAATCCAATCGACGACTCACGATAAGCTCGGCGATAAGTTCAACATTATCGTGCTGCGCGAGTAAACCGAGAAATTAGTTTTGCGTCAATAATACCTAATGCACATTTAAAAAACAGCGAGGAATCAAATGGGTAAACAACAAGACCCTAGAAGATCTAACCTTCGCAGATGATATTGCTCTCCTGAGTTCAACACACCAAGATCTCCAAAGAAAACCAGAAAGACTCAACTATTTTGAACAACAGATAGGTCTTCAAGTAAACACACATAAAACGAAAATCATGAACTTTATGGCCTTACAGAATCAATTAAAATAGATGATAATATACTAGACAGTATTTCAAATTTCGTATATTTGGGAAGCAAGATAACAGCAGACGGGGATACCGACTCAGAAATCAAGACTCGAATCGCTCTCGCCTCCAACGCCCTTAACAAACTCTCAAACATCTGGAGATCGAAGATCGCAAGTAAACCCATCAAACTGCGACTATTCAATGCGTGTGATTCCATCATTGACATATGGATGTGAAAGTTGGAAATCTACCGTAATAATGGATAAGAAGTTAATTGCCTACGAGAATAGATGCCTCAGAAAAATCACAAATACTAAGTGGAAAGACTTCAAATAAAACGACATACTAAGAGAGGAGACAAAACAAGAATACGTGACGAACATCATCAGAAAACACCGCTGGACATACATCGGCCACGAACTTAGAATGAAGGAAGACATAATTCCACGACAAGCCTTCATGTGGACACCAGACGGTAAAAAAAATAAAACAGGGAAGACCAAAACCAACGCTCAGAAGAACTTTTATGAATGAACTAAACTCAACAGACATAAATGCACAAAACCTGCAATCCTTGGCAACTGAACGACAGACATGGAGAAATATGACATCCGCCCTATGTGCCAAACTTGGCAAAAGAGGAACTGAATGACAATAATACTGGCTAAAATGTCACTGAATTCTCGTGCAAGAAGATCAGTTTAAATTTTGACAGATGGAACACAAACTGAAGTTGGATTCAGTAATCTATATATGTGTACTATAACGCCAGAGGCAGACCATGTAAAAGAAGGATCACAGAAATTAAAGAAGTCACAGGAAGAAGTTTACAAACAACACACAAGAAGGCAATCTCCACTAAACTCTTCCACTTCTGACGCCGCAAGGTAAAAAGGGCCACAACGTTTATATATATATATATATAGACAGACAGACAGACAGACAGACAGGCAGGCAGGCCGGCCGACCGACCGACCGACCGACCGACCGACCGACCGACCGACAGACAGACAGACAGCTAGACAGACAGCTAGACAGACAGACAGACAGACAGACAGACAGACAGGCAGGCAGGCAGGCCGGCCGACCGACCGACCGACCGACCGACCGACCGACCGACCGACCGACCGACCGACCGACCGACAGACAGACGGACAGCTAGACAGACAGCTAGACAGACAGACAGACAGACAGACAGACAGGCAGGCAGGCAGGCAGGCAGGCAGACAGGCAGTCAGACAGACAGACAGACAGACAGACAGACAGACAGACAGACAGACAGACAGACAGACAGACAGACAGACAGACAGACAGACAGACAGACAGACAGACAGACAGACAGACAGACAGACAGATAGATAGATAGATAGATAGATAGATAGATAGATAGATTACGGGTTATGGGTTTATTATTATTATACTAATATATATTTACTAGAAACCACATGAAATTGCTGCAAATAATCATTTCTCATAAACAGTGTGTACAAATGTGGTTTGAATGTTTGAATACTGAGCGTGAACAATTATAAGTATGTATATAAACATGGAGATTTGCACAGATGTCTCTCACTGAATGTAAAGTGTTTGAGCACAGCTGATGGTATGTTCATGTGCTATAAATACATCGGAATACACATGAACGGTGAACTAATGTCCCCTCTCATCGGAAACCACATGAAGGGTGAACTAATGTCCCCTCTCATCGGAAACCACATGAAGGGTGAACTAATGTCCCCTCTCATCGGAAACCACATGAAGGGTGAACTAATGTCCCCTCTCATCGGAAACCACATGAAGGGTGAACTAATGTCCCCTCTCATCGGAAACCACATGAAGGGTGAACTAATGTCCCCTCTCATCGGAAACCACATGAACGGTGAACTAATGTCCCCTCTCATCGGAAACCACATGAAGGGTGAACTAATGTCCCCTCTCATCGGAAACCACATGAAGGGTGAACTAATGTCCCCTCCTTCATCGGAAAATACATGAACGGTGAACTCATGTCCACTACTTCATCGGAATACACATGAACGGTGAACTAATGTCCCCTCTCATCGGAAACCACATGAAGGGTGAACTAATGTCCCCACCTTCATCGGAAAATACATCAACGGTGAACTAATGTCCCCTTATTTATCAGAAAACACATGAACGGGGGACTAATGTTCCCTTATGTATCAGAAAACACATGAACGGTGGACTAATGTTCCCTTATGTATCAGAAAACACATGAACGGTGAACTAATGTTCCCTTATTTAACAGAAAACACATGAACGGTGAACTAATGTTCCCTTATTTAACAGAAAACATATGAACGGTGAATTAATGTTCCCTTATTTAACAGAAAACACATGAACGGTGAATTAATGTTCCCTTATTTAACAGAAAACACATGAACGGTGAACTAATGTTCCCTTATTTATCAGAAAACACATGAACGGTAAACTAATGTTCCCTTATTTATCAGAAAACACATGAACGGTGAATTAATGTTCCCTTATTTAACAGAAAACACATGAACGGTGAATTATGTTCCCTTATTTAACAGAAAACACATGAACGGTGAACTAATGTTCCCTTATTTAACAGAAAACATATGAACGGTGAATTAATGTTCCCTTATTTAACAGAAAACACATGAACGGTGAACTAATGTTCCCTTATTTAACAGAAAACATATGAACGGTGAATTAATGTTCCCTTATTTAACAGAAAACACATGAACGGTGAACTAATGTTCCCTTATTTAACAGAAAACACATGAACGGTGAATTATGTTCCCTTATTTAACAGAAAACACATGAACGGTGAACTAATGTTCCCTTATTTAACAGAAAACATATGAACGGTGAATTAATGTTCCCTTATTTAACAGAAAACACATGAACGGTGAACTAATGTTCCCTTATTTAACAGAAAACACATGAACGGTGAATTAATGTTCCCTTATTTAACAGAAAATACATAAACGGTGAATTAATGTTCCCTTATTTAACAGAAAACACATGAACGGTGAATTAATGTTCCCTTATTTAACAGAAAACACATAAACGGTGAATTAATGTTCCCTTATTTAACAGAAAACACATGAACGGTGAATTAATGTTCGCACATTATTTGTACACCTGGTACTCATCTTCTACTACCTTCATTCCAAAACTCATTACGGCAGGCAACACGATGCTGAGAGAATGCCATTTGTCATGATTTATAACTTGGATGCGATTTCTCCGCCTTTGATGAAAATACGTGACTTGTGAAATCAATATATCCGATCTGTCAATGTCACAATTCTTGAGTCGACTCTTGAGACATACATTGCAGATAAGATTATGTTATAAGGTTTAATTCCACTGATACAACTTCCATTTTTTAAAAAGAAAGTAAATAGAAACATAAAACAGAAATTTAAACAACTCGGCTTTTTGTCAGACTTTTGATGAGGTTTTTTTGTCAGAATTTTTATGACGATTTATTCAGACTTTTGATGAGGTTTATAGTCAAACGATTTAAGAGGTTTTAGTTAGACTTCTGATGATATTTTTTTGTGTCAGAATTTATATGAGATTTTTAGTCAGACTTTTAAAGAGGTTTATAGACAAATATTTAATGAGGTTTTTTTAGTTAGACTACAGATGAGATTGTTATTTTTTGTGAGAATTTGTATGAGATTTTTAGTCAGATTTCTGAAGAGGTTTATAGACACATTTGATGAGGTTTTTAGTTATTTTCTGAATTTCTGAAGAGGTTTTATTTTATTAGACGTTTGCTGCAATTTGTTGGGAATATTATATATAACAGGGTTGATGGGATCAATATAGCACTTTTTCTGGTGTTTTCTAGAAATAGAATGCCATGTTGTAAGTTATGACCACAAGTTACGATCAGCGCACACAAGCGTCAGCCTAAAGGTGCTCTCGTCAAAGCCTCAATACATTCATCAGAGTTCACCTATTATGTCTCTCTTTAAGGGTTCTTCCAATCTTTACACCAATCTCACGCAGTCTTTGTAGCGACTATGATTCATACTTTTGAAATTCTTCTGAGCGGACGAACTTCTTTGCGCTTAACAATTATGCATAATACAGTAAGGATAATATTTTGATGTACTTATTGACACTATCCATGCCCGCCTTGTAAACAAGTGACGAGTTAGGAGAGGTGAATTAAGTATTGATTTTTGACTCATTTATTGACTCATTTATTATTATATTTACTCATATAAAAAATCATTTATTGACTATAGACAATAGCCGCCTTTAGGTGATAATGGGTAAGAGAAATAACTCGATAAAGAAGTTAGAGATAATAAATACGAGTTATCTACAGCTGTTCTGAGATTGTTGACGGTTTTGAGGAAGCACGCAGATTGAGTTTGCAAGGGAAAAATATGAGCACGTTGAGGACGTATTTTGGGAAGATTTAATTCTGGGCGAGAAAAATCATGATTTTCAGTGAGGATAAATATATTTTAGGCAAAAGTGAATTTAAATAGACGGGTTTTGTACCTGGCTAAATAAATAGTGGCAGCAGAGATAGTGAGCAGGGTTGAAAGGGCAGTAGAGAAAATAGCTTAGTGCCGTGTGTGTGTGTGTGTGTGCGTGCGTGCGTGCGTGCGTGTGTGTGTGTGTGTGTACGTGCGTGAGTGCATGTGTGCGTGTGTGTGCGTGCGTGAGTGCGTGTGTGTGTGTGTGCGTGCGTGTGTGTGTGCGTGCTTGTGCGTGTGTGTGTGTGCGTGCGCGCGTGTGTGTGTGCGCGTGTGTGTGGGGGGGGGGATAATAAAGGCTGTACAGTGAAATACATCTTATTAATAATCAGTTTTTCTGAAGTATTTTCATCTGGAAGGAAGCTCAAGAAACAGATGTCAAGAATGTAGAAGAGGGAATTGCTGCGGATCGCCTTCATGCCTAGGTCTGTTTTAATGTGAAATACAAGTTGTTCCAAGACGTTACAGGAATAAATGTATGTTTTCATAAATGGAAGTTTTCATAAATGGAAGTTTATAATAGAAAGTGAGTAGAGGCATCATCATTATCATGTGCCAGGTAGAACTTTAATTTGGAGATAGTGTAAATCTCGTCGCAACGAATGCACGTTCGTAAAGATGTGGTCGACTACACTTTCTAAGTGTGAGTGAGTGAGTGAGTGAGTGAGGGAGGGAGTGAGTGAGTGAGTGAGTGAGTGAGTGAGGGAGGGAGTGAGTGAGTGAGTGAGTGAGTGAATGAGTGAGGGAGTGAGTGAGTGAGTGAGGGAGTGAGTGAGGGAGGGAGTGAGTGAATGAGTGAGTGAGGGAGTGAGTGAGGGAGGGAGTGAGTGAGTGAGTGAGTGAGTGAGTGAGTGAGTGAGTGAGTGAGTGAGTGAGTGAGTGAGGGAGTGAGTGAGTGAGTGAGTGAGTGAGTGAGTGAGTGAGTGAGTGAGTGAGTGAGTGAGTGAGTGAGTGAGTGAGGGAGTGAGTGAGTGAGTGAGTGAGTGAGTGAGTGAGTGAGTGAGTGAGGGAGTGAGTGAGTGAGTGAATGAGTGAGTGAGTGAGTGAGTGAGTGAGTGAGTGAGTGAGTGAGGGAGTGAGTGAGTGAGTGAATGAGTGAGTGAGTGAGTGAGTGAGTGAGGGAGGGAGGGAGTGAGTGAATGAGTGAGTGAGTGAGTGAATGAGTGAGTGAGGGAGGGAGGGAGGGAGTGAGTGAGTGAGTGAGTGAGTGAGGGAGGGAGGGAGTGAGTGAGTGAGTGAGGGAGGGAGTGAGTGAGCGAGTGAGTGAGTGAGGGAGGGAGGGAGGGAGTGAGTGAGTGAGTGAGGGAGGGAGTGAGTGAGTGAGTGAGTGAGTGAGTTCACTCAACTGTTACTGTTAGCTCATTATGTCAAGAAAGCTGCTCATTATTGAAAATCTACATCATGTATGCATCTGAATTGAAGCTACCAATCAAGAATATGAATGTTGAAGTGAACCACGCCTTTTGGAAACGCATTCTATTAAGAAATGGAGCAATGCCTGAATAGATAGTAGGGTTATCAAAATATGTGTTGCAGCCTAGTAGACGGGATGGTTGCTTCAATCATACATATTCTACGTAATGTTCTTAGAAATCAGTGCTGAGAAGGAGCTAGAAGCTTCAGTCGATGGAAGTTCGACAAAACTGAATATGTCAAAGAAGTCAAGTTAGTGACAATGACATTTTGTTTATTGAGTCTGGTCAATGAAATTGTGGAATCGCCAAGGTAGAATGTGAGAAATTATTGATTGACGAATAGAAGTTCAGGAGAAAAAGTGAAACTTTGCAGAAATTTTAGAAGTATGACCCTTATTGTTGTTTTGGCAGAATATAAAATTATGAATGATGACATTGTACATCAGGCAAACCCTTATCTGAATTTAACTCGTGAATTTGAGAAGAAATGAACTTTGAATCAAAATAAGTGCAAGGTCATCAACGTTAGCTACTAGTTAGTTAGTTAGTTTGTTCCTTTCGTGCCGCAAGCGACACATAGGGCAGATGTTTTGGTTCTCCATGTGATGCGGTTCGCTGCCTGCAGCTTTAGTTCCTGGATGGTCTTACAGCCTATTAATTCCCCTTCTTTAAGAATGGTATTTTGAAGGGTTGTTTTAGGTCTTCCTCTTTTTCTTGTACTCACATGTGACCACATAAGGGCTTGTTGGTTTATTCTGTTTACATCTAGTCGTAAAACGTGGCCAAGGTATTTCCATCTTCGTTTTATACTCTTGGTGTGTTTTGTCTCTTAGATCACTATTTGTGACGAAGTCGCTCCATTTTATGTTCATCAGTTTTCGTAGACATTTGTTTTCGAAGCTGTTTAGTTTGTTGTCTGTTGCTTGAGTTGATTTCCAGCTTTCACTACCATACGTTAACACTGAGACAATACATGAGTTAAATAGCTTTAGTTTGGTGTTTGTGCCTAGATCTTAGCTACTAGTAGGACAGCAAATTAAAAGTGAAGTTAAACTTTGAATGTCATCTACAGAAGCCAATGAGAATTAGGGGCGTGGTTAAAAGAACTTAGAAATTAAATGAAAAACGAAATTTAATTTTGACAGTATACGAGCAGTCATTAAACGTTGATCTTCAAGATGAGATATTTTGTGGTAACCAATCATCATTTGAGTGTCAAGTCATGTAGGAATGTGTCAAGTCATGTAGGAGTGTCAAGTAATGTAGGAGTGTCAAGTCATGTAGGAGTGTCAAGTAATGAAGGAGTGTCAAGTCAAGTATGAGTGTCAAGTCATGTAGGAGTGTCAAGTAATGTAGGAGTGTCAAGTCATGTAGGAGTGTCAAGTCATGTACGAGTGTCAAGTCATGTAGGAGTGTCGTCATGTAGGAGTGTCAAGTAATGTAGGAGTGGCAAGTCATGTAGGAGTGTCAAGTCATGTAGGAGTGTCAAGTCATGTAGGAGTGTCGTCATGTAGAAGTGTCAAGTCATGTAGGAGTGTCAAGTCATGTAGGAGTGTCAAGTCATGTACGAGTGTCAAGTCATGTAGGAGTGTCAAGTCATGTACGAGTGTCAAGTCATGTAGGAGTGTCAAGTCATGTAGGAGTGTCGTCATGTAGAAGTGTCAAGTCATGTAGGAGTGTCAAGTCATGTAGGAGTGTCAAGTCATGTAGGAGTGTCAAGTCATGTAGGAGTGTCAAGTCATGTAGGAGTGTCAAGTCATGTACGAGTGTCAAGTCATGTACGAGTGTCAAGTCATGTAGGAGTGTCAAGTCATGTACGAGTGTCAAGTCATGTAGGAGTGTCAAGTCATGTAGGAGTGTCGTCATGTAGGAGTGTCAAGTCATGTAGGAGTATCAAGTCATGTATGAGTGTCAAGTCATGTATGAGTGTCGTCATGTAGGAGTGTCAAGTCATCTATGAGTGTCAAGTCATCTATGAGTGTCAAGTCATGTATGAGTGTCAAGTCATGTAGGAGTGTCAAGTCATGTAGGAGTGTCAAGTCATGTAGGGTGCTCTAGATCATAACAGAGGAGACTGACACCTGTCTGGAACTTTAAATGACATCAACGTTTAGCATATCTAAAGCGCAACTATCTTATTCGGTAACTAAACCAATTAACTGTCACACAAGACTGTCACTCAAGACTGTCACACAAGACTGTCACTCAAGACTGTCACTCAATGTTGTCACTCAAGGCTGTCACTCAGGAGACGTTCACAAGAGGAAAGACTGTTTTTGAAATCATTGACAATAGAATAGTTTATAGATCATTTTTGATAGGGTGTGACAATCGAGGATTGGATTGTGACCACGCCTCTTGTTTTCCAAATCAGTCAATGTCAATCACTGTGTCATCAATTGTGTGTATTAGTTGGTAGTCGCTCCTGTGTTGCCGGGGACCGAAAGGGGAGCAAAGAATAGCAACGCTGTTTACCTTCCATGCATGTAGTAAAAGGAGACTAAGGAGGTTATGGGATGGAGTTGGCTGTCCCATCCCATATAGGGTCAGCGACCCAAAACCATGCTGAAATCGGATGTGTCGGGCCGAAAGGCACAGATATCGCAGCAATGTTATAAACCATGACAAAACGCATTCCGTTCTCCGGACTACATCCTGCTAATCTGCAGGAGTTTTAGAACGAACGCAGAAGAAGAAGAAGCTGTTAGTAGCGTCTTAATGTCAGATGTTGTTGTGTAGGATAGTCTATAACATGTACATGTGTCATGTCAGAAAGAATAAATAAATAAGGAAACAGTATATGAAGTTAGCTTCAGCTGTTAGGAATTCTCTTTGTCCTGAACAGCTCTATTTTCATAAGCCACTCAACACGTTGTCACAGAAGTACTAATGAGAGAGAGGATCACAGAAGTACTAATGAGAGAGAGGATAACAGAAGTACTAATGAGAGAGAGGATCACAGAAGTACTGAAGAGAGAGAGGATCACAGAAGTACTAATGAGAGAGAGGATCACAGAAGTACTAAAGAGAGAGAGGATCACAGAAGTACTAATGAGAGAGAGGATCACAGAAGTACTAATGAGAGAGAGGATCACAGAAGTACTAATGAGAGAGAGGATCACAGAAGTTCTAAAGAGAGAGAGGATCACAGAAGTACTAATGAGAGAGAGGATCACAGAAGTACTAATGAGAGAGAGGATCACAGAAGTACTAAAGAGAGAGAGGATCACAGAAGTACTAATGAGAGAGAGGATCACAGAAGTACTAATGAGAGAGATGATCACAGAAGTACTAATGAGAGAGAGGATCACAGAAGTACTAAAAAGAGAGAGGATCACAGAAGTACTACTGAGAGAGAGGATCACAGAAGTACTAATGAGAGAGAGGATCACAGAAGTACTAAAGAGAGAGAGGATCACAGAAGTACTAATGAGAGAGAGGATCACAGAAGTACTAAAGAGAGAGAGGATCACAGAAGTACTAATGAGAGAGAGGATCACAGAAGTACTAATGAGAGAGAGGATGCACACCACCAAGTGAAATACAAAACTGTGTAACTCCACAAGAACTACTATCAAGAGTATGTGAAATAATAATAACAAAACAGACATAAAATACTTTCTTACAGTCTATGTATCGGTTCACTCATTACTCAAACACCCGCATGTCCTGTCACGAGTGTTATGTTTCATTTTCCCCCCCAAAAAAAGGTTTAATCCGGGTCGGAGACAGTCAAAGTTCTGATAATGGATAGAGTAGTAACGGCAGGTACTGTGTAAGCGGTTTACTCATGGTGTTTATTGGCAAGCTGACAACTGTGCACTTATGGTGAGATTTGTGTGCTTTTTGGATATAGAACAATACATGATTTTATTATCAATAGAAGGTGGTACTGCTAGTAGAACATAATGGAAAATAATACTCACGTGTAAGACAGGTAATGAAGTCCTACTGAATGATGACTAAAACACTACACACTATCACTAACGGATGTAAATATGGTACATATAACAAAACAAAACACAGAATATAATCTACAGATGACAATACACAATGATTTGATTAGAACACTAGATGACTTGACTAGAACACTAGATGACGTGACTAGAACACTAGATGACTTGACTAGAACACTAGATGACTTGACTAGAACACTAGATGACTTGACTAGAACACTAGATGACTTGACTAGAACACTAGATGACTTGACTAGAACACTAGATGACTTGACTAGAACACTAGATGACTTGACTAGAACACTAGATGACTTGACTAGAACACTAGATGACTTGACTAGAACACTAGATGACTTGACTAGAACACTAGATGACTTGACTAGAACACTAGATGACTTGACTAGAACACTAGATGACTTGACTAGAACACTAGATGACTTGACTAGAACACTAGATGACTTGACTAGAACACTAGATGACTTGACTAGAACACTAGATGAATTGATTAGACCATTAGATTATTTGATTAGCTCATTAGATAACTTTATTAGAACATTACGTAACTACATTAACTCATTAAATGTCTTGACGAGAACATTATATAACTTGATAAGAGGAATAGGTTACTGGATTAGAACATTAGATGACTTGATTAGAACATTAGATGTCTTGATTAGAACACTAGATGACTTGATTAGAACACTAGATGACTTGATTAGAACACTAGATGACTTGATTAGAACACTAGATGACTTGATTAGAACTCTAGATGACTTGATTAGAACACTAGATGACTTGATTAGAACACTTGATGACTTGATTAGAACACTTGATGACTTGATTAGAACATTAAATGACTTGATTAGAACCCTAGATGACTTGATTAGAACATTAGATGACTTGATTAGAACATTACATGACGTGATTAGAACATTAGATGACTTGATTATAATACTGCATGACTTGATTAGAATTCATTACATTTAACACGGATTCCGTATTGCGGTATAGTTCTTTATTGCAACCAGTTTTCCAACTTGTCAACTGTTTAAAACTTGTATGAATGTGTATTTCGTGTGCGGAATCATGAAATAATGGTTTAGAAGTATATAATACGCTGATTGCAGGACGTGGTCCTGTGTATAATAGGACGTGGTCCTGTGTATAATACGCTGTTGGCAGGACGTGGTCCTGTGTATAATACGCTGTTGGCAGGACGTGGTCCTGTGTATAATACGCTGTTGGCAGGACGTGGTCCTGTGTATAATAGGACGTGGTCCTGTGTATAATAGGACGTGGTCCTGTGTATAATAGGACGTGGTCCTGTGTATAATACGCTGTTGGCAGGACGTGGCCCTGTGTATAATAGGACGTGGTCCTGTGTATAATACGCTGTTGGCAGGACGTGGTCCTGTGTATAATAGGACGTGGTCCTGTGTATAATACGCTGTTGGCAGGACGTGGTCCTGTGATGAATCTAAAACTGGAAGAGCTATCTGTGTGTAGCAAACACCCACCCATAATCCGCTTACAACTACGTTTAAAAAGTAACTAAAGCGGTAAAGAGGTGAAATCGCTACCCCACAGTATAGATAAAAGTAACATAGAAACTATGGTGAAGTTGGATCTGTACGCTCGAAAGGCGTAGATATCGCAGCTAAATCATGAACCATGACAATACTTTCCGTTCCGGGTCACTTTAACCCTATCTGTGATGAGACTGAAAAATTCAACTTGAACCATTCTTAGTCGCCTCTTATGACATGCATTGTGCTCTTTACGACAAGCTAGTTTCCCAAATGGTCCACCCTTTTTCCAGTTGTATAATGGCATTCTGGTGAAGTATAAAATATTGCCATGTACTGTATTCTATATCCGGCATGTCCTACACGCAGACATCAACAGAATACACCACCAATCTCTTGAATGGATACATACATGCAAATGAGCCAGGGTAGACCAAAAGAAACACTCAGAAGTACAACACTTAGATAAAGTAAAACAATCAATATTCATATTATTCAAGAACTGCACAGAATAGCTTTGAACAGCCAGAATTTGCGAGATCCGATCTCTGCCCTATTCACTAACGTCAGCGCTAAAGGAAACTGAATGCATTACTATATTCTACGCTCTTGGCAGACAATGATGATCCTTGGATACTGCTGGACTGGAGCTGGACTGGAGCAACTCACCTCGTGCTTAAACATTCAGAAACACCCTGACACAGCCATGCCTGTACGACATAAAACAATATAGTCAGAAATGTAATGGACTGTCATAATCTACTTGCTCACAGCTAAACGTATTACTTCATTATTGTCGCCATCATCATCATCTTCGCCTTTCGGGATACCCCTTTTTCACTTCAGGTCACTCTGCCATGAATATACTCATAAATTCTTCAATGACGTCAACTTCAACATCTAATCTACGTAAACGACACAAAACAGCTATAAAACAATCACACGCACAGCACCAACAACAAACAACATACCAAGCTCTGTATATCGACCAGAATGTCTCCAAACAACACTACAAAACTACGCAGAAATTAATGATCCTTAATGTCTACACTGTTTACTTTCCCAAACGACTGCGATCGATAAATCGATTCAAGATCATTAAACTTCGATTACTCTCCACGTCCAATCAAGTGAACAATAGGTTAGATACATTTCTTCCATTCATAGCTATGACGAGGATCAATTTAATCGATAATATACTTGATCGCTTGGTTATTCTATTCATGACTTCAACTAATGTTTTGTGGCAAAGACGTCGTTTACCAGCAGAAAGAGATTTCAAAAGACAAATATGGCGTCGCGTTTCACAACTCACGTGACGTTACTATGGTTCTGGGTAAACAATTGATTCAGATCTATCCTTTTTTATGTTTTTCTTGGTATTGTTCATGATTACATTTCGAGGAACGTTTACATTTTTATCATGTTATAAAGTGAAGAAAGGTAAAAGGAAATATATTTACTTTTTCCCCCACAATATTATTTCCCCACAATATTATTTCCCCACAATATTATTTCCCCACAATATTATTTCCCCACAACATTATTTCCACACAATATTATTTCCCCAAAATATTATTTCCCCACAATATTATTTCCCCACAACATTATTTCCCCACAATATTATTTCCTCACAACATTATTTCCCCACAATATTATTTCCCCACAATATTATTTTCCCACAATATTATTTCCCCACAATATTATTTTCCCACAATATTATTTCCCCACAACATTATTTCCCCACAACATTATTTCCCAACAATATTATTTCCACACAATATGTTGGCTTTCTTCAATCTATATTTTACATGAATGACTTTCTGAAAGTTTTGTTGCAGTCAGAGACTTAAAGCTTCTATCTGACTTTCCCTAGTGTGAGACTTTAAATGAAGACTTTAATTTGCCAATCAAGCACAACATTGAGACATTCTGGACAATGCAGTGTCACGCCGGTATTTTTCGTTGATCAACTGTATACTGAGGGGTGTTGTGGACAGCATCATTCTTGTCACATTTACTTTCACAGATCTGGTACCCATTACCATAGTCTGGCCGATCTATGATCTGTTGATGTTCTAGAAACATTTTCAATTTAATTGGAACTCGAACATTGGATGATTCGATTATAACATTGAATGACTTGATTAGAACATTAAATGTCTTTATTAGAACATTGGATGACTTGTTTAGAACATTAAATGTCTTAGTTATAAAATTGGATGACTTGATTAGAACACTGGATGTCTTGATTAGAACATTAAATGACTTGATTAGAACATTAGATGACTTGATTAGAAAGCAGTACATTGAACGCGTCTTTCTTTTTTCCATAGTGTTCCTAAATTATTATTTTGTAGTTTTTTTGAGTGGAAAGGAAAATCAAGAAATAGCTGAATGTGAATAGTGGAGTGACCGATATTTTATAATTCATAAAAAACACATCTTATCAACCAGCAGAACGTGTTCTGTCATGGATACTTATCAACAGTTAAGGGTACAACGCTACAGAACGCAAGCACCAACGGTTTCAGAAATTTGTAGACCTGCTCTTCATCGTAACGTTTAATATACGAAAAACATCGTAACGTTTAATATACGAAAAACATCGTAACGTTTAATATACGAAAAACATCGTAACGTTTAATATACGAAAAACATCGTAACGTTTAATATACGAAAAACATCGTAACGTTTAATATACGAAAAACATCGTAACGTTTAATATACGAAAAACATCGTAACGTTTAATATACGAAAAACATCGTAACGTTTAATATACGAAAACTATCGTAACGTTTAATTTACGAAATACATCGTAAAGTTTAATTTACGAAAAACATCGTATCGTTTAATGTACAAGCAACATCGTAACGTTTAATGTGCGAAAAACATCATAACGTGTAATGTATGAAAAACATCGTAACGTTTAATATACGAAAAACATCGAAACGTTTAATATACGGAAAAAATCGTAACGTTTATTGTACGGAAAACATCGTAACGTTTATTGTACGGAAAACATCGTAACGTTTAATGTACGGAAAACATCGTAACGTTTAATGTACTAAAACATCGTAACGTTTAATGTGCTAAAAACATTGTAACTTTTAATAAATGAGCAACATCGTAACGTTTAACATACGAAAAACTAAATCTTAGCATCATTTATTATGCACGTATTAAGAATATGGTGCCAATGTCAATCTCGAACACACGAGGAAGGTAAACAAGTCTCATGTACCACTAACCAATAGTATATAACTCATTTCCAGCTCAGTCTGCAGCAGGTTTTCCCGTAGCTCTCGCCAGTGGTTCACCAGATCGACTACCATATATTACTAACAATACAAGGTGGGTGGGATATCATCCACTGTGGTATACCAAAGAAATGAAGTGTAGATATGCTGGCACATGATGGAGCAAAACATCAACAAAAAAGATGTTTAATAATTACTTAATAAGAATAGAGAACCCCCATCAAAGATATTAGAAAGTCGACCAACTATAAGAATAGAGGACCCCCCCCCCCCCCCCCATCAAAGCTATTAGAAAGTCGATCACCTATAAGAATAGAGGACCCCCATCAAAGATATTAGAAAGACGATCACCTATAAGAATAGAGGACCCCCATCAAAGATATTAGAAAGACGATCACCTATAAGAATAGAGGACCCCCATCAAAGATATTAGAAAGTCGACCACCTATAAGACAACTATAACTGTCTTGACAGAGCTGAGCAGGTTATCACCTTCCACTTCAGGACACAACACAATAGACTAAATACACACAAGACTGGTTCCATCATCTCTGTGTCCATGTGGGAAAGCAGCAGAGACGGCGGAACATATCATGAAAGACTTGATTACAATAAACAAGTTCAGGGAGGGAGGAACAAAGACCGACATAGACAGACATAGACAGACATAGACAGACATAGACCGACATAGACAGACATAGACAGACATAGACAGACATAGACAGACATAGACCGACATAGACAGACATAGACAGACATAGACAGACATAGACAGACATAGGTAGTCAAATAAACTTCATTCAGCAACACGTTTCTCATCTATCTATACGGTTTATACAGTGGTTCGCTAGATCACCGACCAGATACCACTAGACAATAGTACACAGCCAAACACCCTATTAAGTTTGCAGCAGGCTTTTCCAGAATCCGGATTGATTCTCTGAACCCCGCCGAAGACGGATGTGTCGGGTCATAGCGCAAGTAAAACGGCGATGTTACGCATTTGCATTATCTAGACCACATCCTGTTGTAAATCTAGAATGGATCATCGTCCTGCTGCAAGAGAGATCCAGCTGGAGTTTGAGGTTGAGCGTTGAAGAAGAAGAATAAGAAGAACCTCTAAACCATCTACGAAATCACAAACACTAAATCTAACAGACTTTCTCTACACCATGAACAGGTTCCTGCTGCGTAGAATGAACCCTTTCTTTTCATACCAACAACTGCGCATTTCCTTCATTGTGATTAACTACACATTACAGTGTGCGCCTATAGAAATGACCATTTTGTAACACACAGTTGTTATCCGTCGACAAGTTCATTCAGACGGTTTCCACTTTTCTTTTTTAATTTATTACAGGAATGCTTCTTAAACTCCATTAATCTGTCACTTTAATGGCTTCTTCATTCGGTGCAGTGGGATACAAGAACCGACATGTCGGGTAATTTGATAAATTACAGAAATAAAGAAAATACGATTTTTCAGCCGAAACACCTTCACTATGAAACATATGCGCGTTAAATACAGAAGTTTATATTGAGAAATAATTTTTACAAAATAGGAAAATATTATATATATATATATATATATATATATATATATAGTTTCTAAGAGCAAGTTAGGTAGTTAGGTAACGTAGAATAGAATAAACCAACGTTTCGACCGACAGATCTTTAATAAGCAAATATAAAATTGCGTGCATGTGAAAGAAACTAGAACATAGATGTTAATTTACAACGTTTTGCCAAAACACAATATGGGGGGGGGGGGGGACTATGAATAACATAAGTGTGTCATACCATCCATGTCGAAGGAGGCGACTGAGAAGTCTATCAGGTGGAATAGACTGGCTCATGCCAGTGGACAAAGTGATCCAATAACTATGGTCTCCATGGTAACTACATTACAATAATCGTCACTTCCACTATTTTTTTATGATTCTAAAGTTCTGTTATAACTAACTTGCACTATCATCCGCGTTTGAAAGGTTAACCTTAAACTTTCACACTACACAATGTAGGATAGCCAATCCACCACCAAATCCTCCTTAGTATTCTCTTACAACATGTATTGCACCTAACATTACTGATGTTCTATGCTCCTTTCTTTTAGCACTTGCAGTAGATTAACCCTAAAATACACAATGCAGCTTATTAATTTTTTTTTACATCAAACCAATTTTACCCATATATCTTGGTCATTTTTTTGTGAATTCATAATTTCCACGGTAGTTTCCCTTTAAAGCCAGAAATTTTTCGACAGGACATTGAAACTTTCACAATTATATATATATATATATATATATATATATATATATATATATATATATATATATATATATATATATATATATATATAAATTGTATATTATCGATGTATTTATATTTGTAAAACAATTTTGCACAAAAACCTGAAATATTCAGTAATAATGCTTTTAGTATCTTATCCTATTCAGGGAGTAGCCATCAACCCAGCAATTTCTGGCTGTAGTGATTTTCTAGGCAATATAAATACGTTCAGTAGTTTGCGATTGCATTCTCAACAATTCGGTTACATAATTGCCCGTGATGGGGATCGAACTCGGTATCTTGGTTGTCACAGACCTTCTGTACATTCACACATTCTGTACCACTTCGTCAGAGTTCTGTATTAAATTTTCGAAAATAAACTCCATTCGTTCAAAACACACATTATAGAGAAAAGGGTACCAAGGCCATAGAAAAATGCATATATACGTTTTTCACCTGTTCACATTCCATGCATTACATACCTTTTCAGTAATCATATTTGTATCATCATAGACCGTAAATGCTCTAATAGAGGGTTACAGATGTGCAAAATGTGTAGCCAAAACAAATGAGAAATTGAAATACTGAAACAGGTTATGTATAAGATATACGATCGTCAGTGTGTTACAGGGACTAAAAAGGGAGAAAAGACTGGCAATATTGTGATTTGACATGCTTGCCATAAGAGAGGACTCAGGAAGTGTTAGGGGTGTTAGAAGTGTTAGGTTAATTGTTCAATGGGGTGAAAGTTGTTTGTTGTTTGCGTTCGCTCTCTGAGTACGAACGCGAAAATCCGTGTGAATTCCGACGGGGAGCATAATTGTACGTTGTGCCACCGTCATACGCCACGTAGGACCAGCACATTCCATTTCGTCGTGACGTTAGTTCGGGTTGTCTTCACATGCCTGTGACAGGCCTTTCTAAATTTCGCCAGGCGACGACGAATGTGTAGCGATTCTACACCGTGACGGTGTATCACCAACATATCCCTTGGACCTTTCAGGACAAAACATATCTCTTGGACCTTTCAGGACAAAACATATCCCTTGGACCTTTCAGGACAAAACATATCCCTGGAAAGCTATATCTGAGGAGACGATAGTCAGGGAGATAGGCTTGGGTCAATTACGTCTATTTCGCTTAAGGTGTTCCGCTGCCAGTGAACTCGTCTCGAGGAATTATACGCGGTGTGTTTGTGCCCATGGGATACTGATCTTTGTATGTCCGCGAGCATGATTCCATAATAGAAAAATCTCGACAGTAGAGTTGGACGCGGGTTTGTTCATCCTCTTAGCTAAGGTGTCATCCACCGATATTGTGAACACCTCGTTTGAGCCTGAGTCTCTACATATTTTTAGGAGCACTGATGTCTATAAGTCTGAGTCTCTACACATTTTTAGGAGCACTGGGTGACTAGAAGTCTGAGTCTCCACATTATTAGGAGCACAGACGTACATAAGTCTGAGTCTCCACATTTTTAGGAGCACTGACGTACATAAGTCTGAGTCTCTACACATTTTTAGGAGCACTGATGTCTACAAGTCTGAGTCTCTACACATGTTTATGAGCACTGGTGACTAGAAGTCTTACACATTTTAGGAGCACTGGTTTTCTACATGAATTATTATGAACCAAGAACACGCCCATAAACAATTGCTATTTTATACATGAATTATTGTGAACGAAGCACACGATGATGGTGAAGGCGATTTAATTTTATCAAGGAGAACAATACTTAAAGAGAAATGAAAAAGGTCGTAGGGGGGGGGGTGGGGAAGGACCGCGAAAACTACTAGGCTCATTATTGATGGATAGATAGAAAAACAAGCTTTGATATAAAGGAAGACAACTCAGGAGATAATTGAATTGTGGTCAATATGACATCCGGGTAGCACATGACAAATCAGAATTTCAAAAGATGAGAAACATTCATTGCAAATCAATTATTATCAATTTATGTGCGAGTTTGTGTTACAATTTTATATTGAACCAATTCTCCTTCATGGATCAGAAGCATGGACGGTAAACAAAAGAGCTCAAGACAAGCTGGAGGCCACTGAGATGTGTTTTTTCTTTAAGAAGAATGATACAAATTCCATGGACAGCAAAAAAAATAAAAAATTTGAAAGCCAGAAGTCATCCGAGATGCTGGAGTAAAAAGACAAATTATAGCCAAAAATTAGATGCAGACAGTCAAGAGTTTTAGGGTACGTAATAAGAAAAGCAAAAATTGAACATTTACTAACAACCGGAAAGACAAAGGGGAGAAGAGACAGAGGAAGACAAAGAGACATTTCTATGGTTACGTTTCTGCGTGATATAGAAACATGGCTTAGTCAAATTCTGTCATCTATTTTGTGTAGTATTGTTTAGTTTGTAAGTTATTAGTCTCTTGAAAAAGGTGCCATTTGGACTGACATGTTGAGAATTGTCTTGTATAGTTTTATTGTATGTTTTTTCGTTACTTTTTTTTTTTTTAAAACACGTTTTTATTCATAGGTACTGTACATTTTTCTAGTAACCAGTTTAATTTATTTTTCTTTGACATTTCTGAATGGATTATCACTGTGGCACAAAAAGATGTCACCAACAGAACGTATTAACAAAACATGAAACAGAGAGTTGTGGAGAAACATGATCGCTTACGCCACTCGTCATGTCACTTGGTTAAGTGATGACATACACGGATTGTATGCAGAAACATCGATTCTGTGCTGAATAGCAGATGTGGGTGGTGTTTTATTACATTTGAGCCAGGGGTCATGTTTCTTGAAATAAAAGTGTTTGTGTGCGTGTGTGTGTGTGTTTGTGTGTTTTAAACTCTCTGTTACTGAGTTGTCTCACACATTTACAGTGTGTGTGTGTGTGTGTGTGTGGTGTTTGTGGTATTTGCGCGCGTGTGTGTGCATATGTGTGTGTGTGTGTGTGATTGCTTTTTTTATTATAAAAAGTATGTCTGTTTATGAGATAAAAAGGGAGGTTGTGGTGGCTGGACTACTGGAACAGATACCTCCACCGTAATGTTGATGGTAGTAAAGCTATAATATAACGAAATTAGACTGACTTCCGCGGTTGAATGTAGCGTACCTCACTATCTATTGTCTTTGCTTTTGTTGTAAGGTGCCACATGATTGAATGAAGATGCGTTTTCAGGCTTTGGCACGTGTGATCACTTGACATATGACGTCTCAGAGTGCTGTTAACTCCTTCAATCCACATATTCTTGGTTTTCCTCTTATCTTGCTGCCTCAATATTCATGTGGTATGCTCTTGCAGCTGGTTACTAATGCATCATTCCGATTAAGTTATAGATACAGATAAAAACCGCTGGGGATGAATCGTGTCTAACAAACAATGCGAATACTGACAGTGATATAGTTAGGATATAAGTAGAACAGGAATTGGTTCAAAGAAAACGCGTACAAAGTAAGCACATCTCGTACTTATAAATACTATATGTGACCGGGCTCAATACATCTCACGGATATAAATGCAACACTTGTCCGACATAAACAAAACTAGTAGATATAAATACAACATTTATCGCACATAAACACACATTCTAGATATAAATACAACATTTCTCGGACATAAACACACATTCTTGATATAAATACAACATGTTTCTTGATACGGAAACAACATGACAATATGTAGTGAAAAATAATGTTAGGCATAGGCTATAGACAGCGTATCTTCAGACATAAAAGCAAGCTATAGACAGCCTAGCTTCAGACACAAAAGCAAGCTATAGACAGCCTAGCTTCAGACACAAAAGCAAGCTATAGACAGCCTAGCTTCAGACACAAAAGCAAGCTATAGACAGCCTAGCTTCAGACACAAAAGCAAGCTATAGACAGCCTAGCTTCAGACATAAAAGCAAGCTATAGACAGCCTAACTTTAGATATAAACGCAAACTATAGACAGCCTAGTTTAAGACATTAACTCAAGCTATAGACATTCTACATTCAGACATAAACGCTAGCTATATTCAGACTAGCATCAGACATAAAGGCAAGCTAGAGACAGTCTAGCTTCAGAAATAAACGCAACATTTTGTTTTTTAGTGTGAATGAAACACGGAGTTTATATATGAAGTCATATTCAGAGATGACATTATTTGTTAACTATACAGATAATTCATCATCCTCGGGTGCCATGCCGGCTGGCGTAGGTTCTCATGGCTCTCTGTCTTCAGTGTTATGTACCAAGATCGGTGCTGTGATCCTACCGTGCCAGGTTGTTAAACTTTCCAATATTTGTTCACCTTGACGCCCTTTTTCTCAGCCACCTTCAATCTTGCCTGTTGTGATTATTTTCTCCAAACCTCCTTGTCTCATAATGTGGCCAAAAAAATATGATTGTCATTTTCTTATATTATTAATTAAGATCTTTCTGGCATTTGACTCTTTCAACATCCACACATACGTTTTTCTTGCTGTCCATGCTTTCATTGCTATTCGTATCATTCTTCTGTAAAACTACATCTCTACTGCCTCTAATTGCCTCTTTCCTATTTGTTTGTTGGCCAAGATAATTAGCTTGGGCGTAAAGGCAGCAATATATATATATATATATATATATATATATATATATATATATATATATATATAGGGTGTCTATAAAGTCGCTGTACACTGAATTTCATATGACATTCGTGTGCTCAATATGACGTCATATGAAGTTGCATATTTCCATGTCAAGGGTACTGCAACAACAACAAAATCACTACAACCGAAAACATGAGTTGATGGATACGTTCTGAATAGGTCACGCTACAAATAATTGTGTGTGTGTGTGTGTGTGTTTGTGTGCGCGCGTGCGTGTATCTGTGTGTAAGTGTGTACGTACTGCATGTCTCGAGATTACTGGTAGCCGCAGAGTTAACGTTGATTCCGCTGACCAAGAAATAACTTTGTTGTGATATGAGCCACTTTACACAATACGAGATGAACATGAGCAGTAGAGTTGTGATTTCACAAATGTTGTAGCGATAATCAATGACATCACACAGGTGTAATACGTAATACACAACTGTTACACTGATGACTTAAAGAGCTGAGACTTAGTAACTGATGGATCAAAGACAAGATAACTACCCCCAATCTATGTGGTGTTGTCCTACCAGCAATATAGCAGAGTGCACAACGACTTTGTAAACACCCTGTACATATAAAAAAGCATAGACATAAAGATATCGTGTTGTTACTAACAAACAACATCAGAAAACGCAATAACAAAAGAGATAACATTCTACATATAAACACAGCTGGCGTCAGATATAAAGATAACATTCTACATATAAACACAGCTGGCGTCAGATATAAAGATAACATTCTACATATAAACACAGCTGGCGTCAGATATAAAGATAACATTCTACATATAAACACAGCTGGCGTCAGATATAAAGATAACATTCTACATATAAACACAGCTGGTGTCAGATATAAAGATAACATTCTACATATAAACACAGCTGGTGTCAGATATAAAGATAACATTCTACATATAAACACAGCTGGTGTCAGATATAAAGATAACATTCTACATATAAACACAGCTGGTGTCAGATATAAAGATAACATTCTACATATAAACACAGCTGGTGTCAGATATAACGATAACACGCGATGAACATAAAGATATGAACTTCTAAATAGCATTCAAACCATAATTACCGAATCTACTGTAGTTTCAACTTTGACCCCGGAAGTCACTCTCTATTTCCGCTCTATAGCCCACGAACTTCCTTTCCAGCTACAAATGGGTGCCAGAGTCTGACATGTAAAATATTGACTCAGAATTCCTCCATCATATCAACGTTGTCATGGAGACGAGAAATTAACACTTCCTGGCAGAAATATTTGTTCAGTTTTCCGCCATCTCAAGCTAGCGGCCCTTAGCCCTCACTCTCCTCCCCTGCCCCCATCTATAGGACATGTTTGTCATGTACAAAGAGCCTGCCTTTCAATTTGGAGTTGTGTTGTGGCAGATTGCAAGGCTGAATACAAAGAGTATTTATAATCTTGTATGCTTCCGTCTCTCCGTATACCTTTTTATACCTTCCACTCTCCACAGCTCTGTCTTTGCACTCTCTTTCAGAGTATTTTATTTTTATTTATCTTCCCTTCTTTTTCAATTTTTCTCTCTCTCTAATTTTCTCACTCTCTTCTAGAATTTAGATAATCTCCCTCTTACTCAATGCACATTCCAATATGTATTGTCGCTTTTCTCGATTTTCTCTCTATCTTTCTATATTTTTCTCTATTTTGTTTGTTTTTATTTTTATGGTGTTTTTTTTTAATCTCAACTTTGTTATGTTGTTCTTTATTATTTCCTATATTCTTTCTCTTTGCCTATTCTGATATCTTTTTAACTCGTATATTTCTTTTACTTCCTTGCTTTCTTTCCTTGTGTATATGTAGACTAATTATCTATTCTCCTTTTATTCTCTTTCACCTTTTTTCACACAGCTCATCTCAATCTTTCTCTTCATTGTTCGCTTCCTTTAATTTTACCGTAGTCTTCCTGCCTCTTCATGTATTTTAGATTCTCTTCGTCTCTTTCTGTCTCTTCCATTCTCCTTTCTCTTTGTCTCTTTCTGTCTCTTCCTTTGTCCTTTCTCGTTGTCTCTTCCTGTATAGTTATGTCTCTGGTTGTCTCTTCCTTTCCCTTCGTCTCTTCCGTTAACGTTGTCTCCCCTACTTTTTATTTTTTAATTGTCTGTTTCCTATCTGGTCCTCTTCCCCTGCAATCTCTTTTTCTTTTCCTCTCCTGCTACTCTCTTCCTTTCCTTCAATCTCTAACTCACTATTCGTTTTATATTCTCTCTGTTTCATTCCTTCACTCTATATAAGCCTTTATCTTTCGTTGTCTCCATATCCTCTCTCTATCTCTTCCTATTCATCTTTTTATGTATATTACTGTCCTATCTTTCTTCATCCTTTATATTTCTTTATAGACAGATCGATGCATATCGGTTTATATCTAGTGTATAAATGACAGATCGGCCACATCATACCGTATTAAGACACAAGTGTACTTACGTAAAACACAGGTTTATATAATCGCTTCAATCAGACACGACAGACTATTAACTAAACAAGTGGGTGATGATGTGAACACAAGAAAACATACAAATTACAATAGACAAATCATATTCAACGTCTCAACCAAAAGGTCTTTATCAAGATACACACAAAACATCAAATGACGACGAATGGAAAAATTATCACAAGAAAACAAACGTATCAAACAGAAATATGGAAATGAGATGACGGAAGGTCAGAAAGTACATAAAAAATGTAAATATACGTGGAAACGAAACGAACAAAAAGATGAGTAAATGACAGAACAAAAATAATAAAGACAAAGACCACACGAACCCAATACTAGACATAAGAGTGGTCAGAATTGAGTCCAAAAGGCTTGAGTGTACCCAATTAAAAAATTAGACGATTTTCTAGAGCGTACCTAGATCTATCATCGGCGGTGCAAGATCTGATGGCGGTGACCTGAGTATTAAAAGCACCATGATGACACCCACCGTTGAAGTGTGTCGCCACAGGATTGGGTGTTCTGTGATTGATGGTATAAAGATAGTATTAAGACACACACACACACACATATATATATATACATATCGGTTCATACCTAGTGTATAGATGACATATCAGGCGTAGTATACCGTATTAAGACCGACAGAGCTATACATATCGTTTCATGTTTAGTGTATAGACGGCCTAACGATCGCAGTATACCGTATTCTAGATAGCTCCCTATTTATTTTTGTTTTTAAGTTCCTCTGTTTGTAACCGTTAGCGTGAGCATAACTCCACGCAACAAGGGCTGGTGTTACTCCGACTCTGGTGAAAGTACACTACTTTATGCGTGTGTATTCTCCTTATGAGTAAATGAGCACACGTAAATGAGCACATGTAAATGAGCACATGTAAATGAGCACACGTAAATGAGCACACGTAAATGAGCACATGTAAATGAGCACACGTAAATGAGCACATGTAAATGAGCACATGTAAATGAGCACATGTAAATGAGCACATGTAAATGAGCACATGTAAATGAGCACATGTAAATGAGCACACGTAAATGAGCACACGTAAATGAGCACATGTAAATGAGCACATGTAAATGAGCACATGTAAATGAGCACATGTAAATGAGCACATGTAAATGAGCACATGTAAATGAGCACATGTAAATGAGCACATGTAAATGAGCACACGTAAATGAGTTCACTTACTTAGGAAGCATTATATCGAGTGAAGGGAAAACAGTAAGGAGATACAAAATAGATGCAACAAAACATACCATATCCTAGGACAGATGACACGTATTTTCAAGAACAAAAATGTAAACATAAACACTAAAGTTGCATTATACAGTACTCTTATTATTCCATCACTATGCTACCAGTGCCAAACCTGGACAATGACAGCACAAGACAAAAGAAAAATAGTGACAACAGAAATGACATGTCTACGAAGAATACTCGTAGTGTCATTAAGAGATATAATTAGAAACGATAACATCAGACAGATAACCAAAACAATACCAGTATTGGAACACATCAAAAGACAACAGATCAAGTGGTTTTCACACGCTTCCAGACTACCGTCAAATAGCAAGCCACAAATGGCCATGACACATAGACATAACGGTTATAAAGCCAGAGGCAGACCATGTATCAAAGAAGCCACAGGAACAAGCTTACAAACAGCGAACTCTTCCACCCTGATGCCGCAAAGCAAACAACGGCCACATCTTATAAATAGATAGATATACTAAATTAAGTGAGCGGCCTATTCTTATGAAGGTAAGGTCACGCATACGCGCAAATTATGGAGAACCCAGAATGTGCATATTACACATACAAACAACAACACACCCGAACGAAAAATTTGATGCACGCTCTACAAAGTAAATACGCACATCAATAGTGGACATAATACATAACACATATTTTCTTTTTCTATTCTTGTTCTTACACTAATGCAAGTTTTCTTGATGTTTTTTCCCCCGAGAAAGCCATGTTTTGTGTCATTATTTACAGCGTACTTGCGATATGATCACCTTTCGCTCTCACAAAATCATCTTTATCATGCCTTATGGTTCACTTTTATTAGCCTATACCGCTCCCAAAACTTCCTAAATCTAATGTCACGACGTTTCTCAGTTCACGATGTTGATATTTTAGTATTATATTTCGGGATCCGGCAACACCTTAGTATACCACTGAAGTTGGATGTCTCGGATAGTGGCGCAAATAAAAAGTCGACATAACGCACATAGTTCTTTGCTATTACTGTGGTGGAAATCTCTAGTAGTACTATTGTCCTGCTACTCTAGTACGACTATTGTCCTGCTATTCTAATAAGACTATTGTCCTGCTACTCTAGTAGGAATATTGTCCTGCTACTCTAGTAGTACTATTGTCCTGCTACTCTAGTACGACTATTGTCCTGCCATTCTAATAAGATTATTGTCCTGCTATATCTAGTAGGAATATTGTCCTGCTACTCTAGTAGGACCATTGTCCTGTTATAAAACAGAACTGGTGGGTGTTTGAGAACACACCTAAACAAATTTCAGTATAACATAACACACTCATAGCACACATTAACTTACATATATATAACACACACATACACACACATTAACTTACACATATATAACACACACACATTATCTTACACATACACGCACATTACCGTACGAAAACTTAACACAAACATACATTAAGGTACACATGCGCACACATTAACCTGCATATACATGACACACACACACACATATACACACACATGAACTTACACATACACATATTAAAACACTGGAAGCGATTCATTGGCAAGAGAATAACGCACAAAAAAATACATGTAACTGAAAGTATACAAAATAAAAATGAAAACCCATTTACAGGCGCCGTAATGGAGAAAACAGCACAAAGAGCACAATAAGGACCCCTATCATTAGTCACACGAATGAGTTTGGAGAAATCATATTAAGACAATTCCGTGTTGTTATTTATCTAATGTTTGCTCTCTCTCCTCTACTTTTTTCACTCTCAGTATTCTCGGGAGAATAATGTTTGAAATTAATGGTGTCTTGATAGCTGTGCTAAATAAAGACATGGATAGATAACATAAAGGACCGGGGAAGAAAGACTTTTTTTCTTCTCTTATCCGCATCGTTTAAGTTAGAAATCGCTGGAAGATCCATGTTTTGAAGCATTCATTGTGGTACCCCTAAGCTGGAGGATTATGTGTTCTGAAGCAGTCAATGTGGTACCCTAAGCTGGAGGATTATGTGTTCTGAAGCGTTCATTGTGGTACCCATAAGCTGGAGGATTCTGTGTTATGAAGCATTCAATGTGGTACCCATAAGCTGGAGGATTCTGTGTTCTGAAGCATTCAATGTGGTACCCCTAGAACCCTGACGAATGTCGTGCTTATATATAGATGTAAATAGATAGATATATATTTATAATAGATAGATACATCTAGCAGACATACAGGCAGACAGACAGGCAGATAGACAGGCAGACAGACAGATAGATAGCTACTGACAGGGGGAAAGATGTGTGACAGAAGGATATGACAACAATGCTGTTTTTCTGATACCAGTTAATTTTCTTGATTATGAAAAATGTTTTGTAACATTTCAAACAGTTTAGTTTTTGTCGCCCTTTATTTGCTTCAAGGTTTTTGTCTATGTCGTCTGTTATCTGCTAACTTTTTTTTGTTTATGCCATACTCTATCTGCTAAATGATTTTGTTTATGTTTACCTTTCTTTGTGAAATGTTTTTGTAGTCCGCTATCTGCTAAAACTGAAAATATATCTGAAAATAATGGATTGGGTCATGCGAAATTGTACAGCCGATAAAAATCGTGGTAGTGAATGGCTTGAAAACAAAAATCTTGAAAATCTCGACTTCCTCGACAATCTAGCTTAACTTAGCTCAACTCTTGAAGATCTCGATTTCCTGGACACTCTAGCTTAACTTAGCTCAACTCTTGAAGATTCCCAAGAAAAAAACAAAGCTGCTTCAACTATTCTCTACACAACTTGGACTTGAATTCAACACATTCAAAACAAAAGTAAATTGACCTTACCAACAAATCAACGGACCTCAAACTAAACGAGAACAAAAAAGTTAACAACTGCATATACCTTGGCAGCAAGACATCAACAACAGGAGATTCATCAACGGAAATATTAAACCCTATTGCATTGTCTGCAAACACATTCAATAAACTATCAAACATCTGGCATTAAAAAACGCTAAGAAACAACACAAAACTCAAAATCTTTAACTCCTGCATAATTCCAACATGAACATATGGATGCGAAAGTTGGAAAGCAACATCAAACTTAGAACAACGACTAAACACCTTTGAAAATAAATGTCTTAAACGACTACTAAACATCTATTTGTTAAACTTCAAATCAGAGACAATTGTCAGACAAGAAACAAAAGAAGAATATGTATCCACCTATATTAGAAAGCGTCGCTGGAATTACATCGGACACGCGCTGCGAATGGATATTGAAAGACTCCCTGTCAAGCTTTTATGCGGTCACCAAGGGGGAAGAGAAACCGAGGAAGACCAAGAGAAACCGTACGCAGAACTATTACAAGAGAACGCTTCACCATCGGTATCAGAAACAATAAAAACTTGAACAAATTGCAATGAAACGCGAGACATAGAAAACTATGACATCCGCCCTATGTGCCGTCTTCGGCCCTAGAGGAATAGCTATCTGCTAAATGTTTTTCATTACGTCCTCATTTATATGCTAAAGTTTTTTGTGTCGTGCTGTATCTGAAAAATGTGGGGTTTTTTTGGGGTCGTATTTTATCTTATAAATTTTATTATTAGTCCTTTGTCTGTTCAATATTTTTGTTTTTGTTGTCCTTTATTTGTCTAATTGTTCTTGTCATTCGTTTCTGCTGTATTTTTTTGTCGTATGTTATCTGTAAAAACTGTTATTTTGTATGTACTCCTTTATCGGCTAAATGTTTATGTTTATGTTGTCCTGTATCTAAAAGGGTTCAAACGACGTAAAGGAGTGACTTCACTGTACTCAGTTTCCCATATGTACTAGGTCACTCTCAACGAAGCAGCATGCTGCCTTCCGCGAGTACCACTCATAGCACGTAACTCCGTAGCATCAAGTGATAATCCACAGGGCTCTCCAAAAAAATCCACCTTGTACACAAGACGATACGAGTCGGATTCGAACCCATGACCTCTTGAACACAAGGCGATCCTCGTATCTACTAATGCTTATGCTGCCCTTTAACTGCCAAAGTTTATGTCGTCGTTTATCTGCTAAGCGTTTCTGTGTATGTCGTCATTTATCTGTTAACGTTTTTTGTTTATGTGGTCCTTTATCAGCTAAATGTTTTTGTTTCTGTAGTCTTTATCTGCTAAATGTCTATGTCGTTCTTTATCTGATAAGTGTTTATGTCGTTCTTTATCTGATAAGTGTTTATGTCGTTCTTTATCTGATAAATGTTTATGATCTGCTAAATGTTTATGTCGTTCTTTATCTGCTAAATGTTTATGTCGTTCTTTATCTGATAAGTGTTTATGTCGTTCTTTATCTGCTAAATGTTTATGTCGTTCTTTATCTGATAAATGTTTATGCCGTTCTTTATCTGCTAAATGTCTATGTCGTTCTTTATCTGATAAGTGTCTATGTCGTTCTTTATCTGATAAGTGTTTATGTCGTTCTTTATCTGCTAAATGTTTATGATCTGCCAAATGTTTATGTCGTTCTTTATCTGCTAAATGTTTATGTCGTTCTTTATCTGCTAAATGTTTATGTCGTTCTTTAACTGCTAAATGTTTATGTCGTTCTTTATCTGCTAAATGTTTATGTCGTTCTTTAACTGCTAAATGTTTATGTCGTTCTTTATGTGCTAAATGTTTTTTGTATTTTTGTGTGTTTCTTGAAAAAGGAACAATAGGACCGCAACGTAAAAAATTGTATTGTTTTTGTTTTATTGAATGTTTGTTATATCACTTTTCATCTAAATTTATTCATAGTTACGTAGTCCCAGTAACCTGTTTATCTTATTTTGAATTACTATTTGTTACTTTGGTTACTGCGGCACCCTCCACTTTGTCGGACACTCCCCGACCATTTGGTTATTTATATGCAGGTTTATGATCTGTAAAATATTTGTGTTGTCTTTTATCTGCTAAATATTTTTGTTGTCTTTTATCTGCTAAATATTTTTGTTGTCTTTTATCTGCTAAATATTTTTGTTGTCTTTTATCTGCTAAATATTTTTGTTGTCTTTTATCTGCTAAATATTTTTGTTGTCTTTTATCTGCTAAATATTTTTGTTGTCTTTTATCTGCTAAATATTTTTGTTGTCTTTTATCTGCTAAATATTTTTGTTGTCTTTTATCTGCTAAATATTTTTGTTGTCTTTTATCTGCTAAATATTTTTTTTGTCTTTTATCTGCTAAATATTTTTGTTGTCTTTTATCTGCTAAATATTTTTGTTGTCTTTTATCTGCTAAATATTTTTGTTGTCTTTTATCTGCTAAATATTTTTGTTGTCTTTTATCTGCTAAATATTTTTGTTGTCTTTTATCTGCTAAATATTTTTGTTGTCTTTTATCTGCTAAATATTTTAGGGACAGTTTTCTCGAATAGATTGGGCGTGGGTGAAAAATATTTTGACAAAATTAAGCAGATGATGTCCCTGAACTCTTGGAATTTGTCGACAAAATTAAGCAGATGAGGTCCCTGAATTCTTGGAATTTGTCGACAAAACGCGAGCAGAGGGGGGGTGTGCCGGAAAAAAATGTTGCGGAAAATTGTTGACACATTTTATTGACATCGTTCTGCACGATCGTGTTACGGTTATTGTAATTTCTATATTTTTACGGTTTTCATTTGAAGCAGATTCTGTTTTAACATAAAATAAATGTAATAATACACTAAATACTGAGATTTTAAAATTACGAAATATCTGTTAGATATACCTTTACATATTCTAATGACGTCATCTTGTTATGGGGTATAGAGAATATCTTCTGGAACTTTCTTCTAATCTGATAATTAGTGAGAGAAAAATACCAAAAATATCAGGAATACAACCACAATTGATGGTAGATGTGAAACAGAAGTTAAAAAGAGAGTAGGAATGGCTAAAAGTATTAACAATGACATTAAGACAATATTGACATATAATAAATAAGCTGAAAATGCGAATTATAAAGATGCTACATCTATTCTATATTGATGTATAGCTGTGAAACATGGACACATAAGCAGAAGATAGAATTGATGCTTTTGAGATGTGGATATATAGATGATAATAAAGAAAAACTTTGTTGGAAAGAAAAGAAAAGGAATCTAACATCAAAAGTTCTAACAAACCATTCGGTATGAAAAAAGGTCTACTAAAAGAAATAAAGAGCAAACACATGAAATATTTTACAAATAATAAACGACATGAGACCTTGTTGAAGACCTTACGACCTTACTTGAAAGTATAATCGAAGGAAGGCGAGCAAGAGATAGGCAGAGATACATGTGGGAGAGAAACTTCACGAGATGGCCAGGTTACATTATAATAGAGTGCACCACCAAGACAAGAGACAGGGGATGTTGGAAGCCCATTGCAGGCGCATTAGTTGCGGAGACAGCACTTAATGATCAAGAGAGCAAAAACAAATGCATTGCTATTATAATTATATCACTGAAGCACGCGTTTTCATTGCTATTATAATTATATCACTATAGCACGCGTTTTCATTGCTATTATAATTATATCACTATAGCACGCGTTTTCATTGCTATTATAATTATATCACTATAGCACGCGTTTTCATTGCTATTATAATTATATCACTATAGCACACGTTTTCATTGCTATTATAATTATATAATTATAAGTATATAGTGATTATATCACTGCAGCATCGATTCTAGCTCCTGGGAGACTACATCACTTGATCGCTCAGCCTGGCACACCCAGATCACTGCTGGCATCACGAAATTTGATAAAGAAAGAACACTGCGTCATTCCACAAGCACAAGAAGCGGAAGGACAAATCCGTAATTTCTCCTACCCCGAACCTTCAGCACTCCGATCCTGCATGCACTGCAATGGAACTTTCCGTGCACGAATCGGACTCATCGGGCATCTACGACCTCACAAACCAAATTAGTTAATTACCAATTTTAATTATTATTATTATTATTATTTTCATCGCATTTAATGTTTTTCATGCCTTGCTCATCTTCGCTTGCGAAGGAGGAACATCATCATCATCATCATCATCATATCACTATAGCACACGTTCTCATATTCAAAGTAAATAGAACGTTTCTAATCATCAATTTAAAAACTGAAGGTACATTACAGGGACGAACAACCTTTTTACGTCAGCTGGACTGATTCAGTCATTTTTCAGTGGTCAAACAAACACTTTTTATATCAGCCGGCAAGATTCAGTCATTTTTCAGTGGTCAAACAAACACTTTTTATATCAGCCGGCCAGATTCAGTCATTTTTCAGTGGTCAAACAAACACTTTTTATATCAGCCGGCCAGATTCAGTCATTTTTCAGTGGTCAAACAAACACTTTTTATATCAGCCGGCCAGATTCAGTCATTTTTCAGTGGTCAAACAAAAACTTTTTATATCAGCCGGCCAGATTCAGTCATTTTTCAGTGGTCAAACAAACACTTTTTATATCAGCCGGCCAGATTCAGTCATTTTTCAGTGGTCAAACAAACACTTTTTATATCAGCCGGCCAGATTCAGTTATTTTCGGGTGATCAAAATTACACTTTTAGAAAAAGTACTTATTGTTGACAATCTTCAATCTCAAACATTAAATGGTTAAGGAACTCTGAATTAGGACGTGTCGGGCCAATGACGCAAATAAAACGGCGACACAGCTCACTTCCGTTGTGTGTATTACATCTTGCTGGAACTCTAGTGAAATCATTATCCTGCATTAAGAGATATCGAGATTGAGTTTCAGTAAAAACCTATTAAAAAAGTTCTTCGAAGGGAACACTGTATTTAGCTAATAACAACAAAGGTTTGACAATAATTATCTCTGTATCAATGTTAAGTTTGGTATTTTACAGTTTGACTCAGATAGTTTTTGATTTGATACTTTCTTATCAAAGAGTAAGTTTAATTAGTCTGGTTTACAATTAAAATGTATTCATAAGTCATTTCCCTAATTCACACTAGTCACCCCCACCACCCCTACCATCCCATTTACCCTGCATCGGTCAATACTAAATTTTTCCCGTTAAGATGATGCATGGAGGGCAGGGAATTGAATAGCTGTGTGATAAAAGCCGCGTGCTGTCGCCACATCATGCATAGGGTGAGTTTTTTTTAATTTATCCTCCGACAGAAAAACCCCGATCTTTACTGGTAATCGAACTCTAGACCTCACTAGTGTGAGAGCTACGATCTAACCTCTCGGTCATGCGCCACACTATCGGCTCCCTGAAATATCTCACCTCCACCAGGCGGCTTTTTTTTGGTTCACTTTGAGAATCCACGACATAGAGAAATAATTTCATTGTGTTTGGGTTCCCCCATATGTACACAGACACTTATCAACATAGCAGTATGCTAGCTTCCAAGAGTATCAAAGCTTGAAGCAACCTCCGTATCCACTTGTTAACATGACACCACGTGACTAGAATCAACCCGCAAACTGCTGAGGACAAGAATGTCATGTAACCGAGACCGTTGATAATACAAGATATATTTCCTATCTGAAAAGCTGCCTTCTAAAATGATTTATTGACTATCTCATGATTTGCAGTGATCACTGCGATTACATTTTGCATCGACAGCCAATGAAATTCACGGGAATAGTCAAAGTGTCATATCAAAAGGCTGTTTTACCATTAGCTAATATGACTTATATGTTCGACGTTTACGGCATAAGCAATATGCCAGGACGGTCCCAGGAGTCTGCAAACAAACAAAAATCATGTAGGCCCCTATTTGTAATCATTTAATGAGGTCAATAAAGAAACCTTAAAATGTTAGTTGAAAAACGGAAAATTTCCGAATATCTTTCCTTCTCCCTGAACGAACTTTCCTTTCTTCCCAACTTCCATTTGTAGCGCCTTCCCTGGAGCTCTTCTGATTTTTTATTTTTTTTAGCGCGAAAAATCCAGCTCCATCAATGTAGCTTGTAATTTGATTTCCTTGTCAGCCATTTTGTTATACGGACGCGGGAGATAACTGTAAAACAAAAAACATCAAGCCCCGAAACAGAGATAGGATCAAACTTGCAAGAAAATAACTTGCTGATAACTGAGACCCTTGACAAGTGCAGATTCGAGGGTGATAAATTTGATATCATCCCTGCAGCTGGAAATCATGCGTCTGTTGTCATGATTCATGTTATGTATATAGATGTATATATATATACAGGCATTAATTAAGCAATAGAGAGAAAGAGAGAGGGAGGGAGAGAAAAGGGGAGGGGTAGAGATTCGGAGGGAAAGAGAGTGGGACGAGAGAACGAGAGAGGCAGGCGGAGAAAGATCGAGGGAGGGAGAGAAAAATTGAGGGAGAGAAATAGAGGAAGGGATAGAAAGAGAGAGGAGAGAGAGATGGAGGGAGAGAAAGAGAGGGAGAGATAGACAGAGAGATGGAGGGAGAGAGGGAGGGAGAGAAAGAGAGAGAGGGAGGGAGAGAAAGAGAGAGAGGGAGGGAGAGAGAGAGAGGGAGGGAGAGAAAGAGAGAGAGGGAGGGAGAGAAAGAGAGGGAGAGATAGAAAGAGAGATGGAGGGAGAGGTAGAGAGGGAGGGAGAGAAAGAGAGAGAGGGAGGGAGAGAAAGAGAGAGAGAGTATGAAAGACAGAAAGAAAGAAACAGTGGGGAATCAGGGGATAATAAGACATCATCATCAGGTAGGATATCCTGAACAGGATGTAGCAGTCATCACATACTTTCAAAACCTCTGTTCATCTTGAGCCAGTCTTCCTGCTTCTGTTACTGTCATGTTCTTGTGTCTTTGATGTCTTGAAGCCATCTTCTTCCCTGACGTACGCAGTTATAGTATGAAAGGACACACTAAGATGTGACAATTACTGTTATTCCCTTGGGGATTTCCCGTTTTGGACCACTTTTCAGACAACAGCTCCCCGGGATAGTTTTCCCAAGACCATCGTGTATATAAGACATGTGGGTTACATTGTGAGTGATCCTCCTAAAATAACGTATTTGAGGTTTCTAATAATTTTCATTGACTTTTGACGTACAATATACAACAATTAACCAATGAAAAGTTACGGGAAAATCACAGACGTCACTTTAGAAGGATGAGCTCTTCCATCAGCCAGTAGGACTATAATTAACGAAAGACTGGGGTTTTCGTGCAGTCTTTTTGTTGGTATATCCAAGCCTTTTTGTTGGTATATCCAAGCCTTTTTGTTGGTATATCCAAGCCTTTTTGTTGGTATATCCAAGTCTTTTTGTTGGTATATCCAAGCCTTTTTGTTGGTATATCCAAGCCTTTTTGTTGGTATATCCAAGCCTTTTTGTTGGTATATCCAAGCCTTTTTGTTGGTATATCCAAGCCTTTTTGTTGGTATATCCAAGCCTTTTTGTTGGTATATCCAAGTCTTTTTGTTGGTATATCCAAGCCTTTTTGTTGGTATATCCAAGCCTTTTTGTTGGTATATCCAAGCCTTTTTGTTGGTATATCCAAGCCTTTTTGTTGGTATATCCAAGCCTTTTTGTTGGTATATCCAAGCCTTTTTGTTGGTATATCCAAGTCTTTTTGTTGGTATATCCAAGTTATTTTACTTACCTTGGAAGCACTCTCTCTCGCGATGTCAACATTGATGTGGAAATTAACAATAGACTAGCAGAAGCTAGTGCTGTATTTGGTAGATTATGCAACAATGTATGGGACAGAAGAGGTATAAGAACAACCACCAAACTACAAGTATATCATGCTGCTGTTATACCAACCCTACTATATGCTTGTGAAACGTGGACAGTGTATGCTAGACATGCAAGAAAATTAAATCAGTTCCATCTTACATGCCTAGGTAAATTACTAAACATCCATTGGTGGGACAAAGTACCAGACTACGAGGTCTTGGAAAAATCAACCCCAATAAGCATCCATACACTACTTATGAAGGCGCAAGCACGCTGGGCAGGCCATCTTGTGCGTATGGAGAACTCGCGTTTGCCAAAACAAATATATTATGGAGTACTCAAGGCAGGTTTTCGAAAAGTTGGCGGACAGAAAAAGCGCTTCAAAGACACGCTCAAGTCATCCTTGTAACATCTTAACATTGACGTAGGCGCTTGGGAGAGCCTCGCTCAGGATAGAACAGCATGGCGTTACAGCATTAGAACAGGAGCACTAGCGGGGGAAGAATCCAGACAAGAAACTGCAAGACAGAAGCGGACACGTAGAAAAGAAAAAACATCTCAACCTCACACAGATACCATCTATTGTTGTCAATTCTGTAAAAGAACATTTTGTGCGCGCATTGGACTTGTTAGTCATTTAAAACGCACAATTGACTGTTATTATTTTTTATTATTTATTGTTATTATTATTATTATGGTTGAGTTTTTGGTCATCGTCGATAACGACGGACGAACATCATCATCATATCCAAGTATATTGAGCATTCGCGTCAACCAAAACAAATATATTATTGAGTACTCAAGAAAGGATTTAGAAAATCTGATGGACAGAAAAAGTGTTTCAAAGACACACTCAAGTCCTCACTGAAACTTCTTCAAATTGACGCAGGCTCTTCGGAGAGCCTCGATCAGGATAGAACAGCATCGCGTTACAGTCTCAGAACTGGAGTAGTAGCGGCGGAAGAGACCAGGCAAGATGCTGCATCACAGAAGAGGGCACGTAGAAAAAAACAAAACATCTCAACGTCGCAACGACAACGTCTACAGATGTCGATTGTGTAGAAGAACTTTTTGTGCTCGCATTGGACCTGTTAGTCATTTAAAAAACGCACTATCTACTTTATTATCATGTATTATTTATTGTTATTATTATTTTGGTTGCGTTTTAGTTTTAGTCATCGTCGATTACGTGAGTCGAGCACCATATCCAAGGTTGTTGACTATTTTAATTGGTTAATGACACAGAGTATACATCACGTAGCATATGAACCGCCACATCAGCAAGGATGAGTGACGCTGTGCGTGATCAGCACGCATCAATATTCGGAGAAGGATTTGGTAAATGTTATACTGGACATCCTGGCTATTTCTGGTATCAATCGACCCTTTCTGTGACGTGCGTAGTTTGTCTGTTTATTTCTGAAAGTATGTGTATGTTATACTTCGGAGGTCGTGGTGGCTGGATTACCAGTGTTTTTCATGAAAAGAAGCTTCCATACAATCAAATTGGACTAACGTTTCGGGTTGAAAGAAGCATGTCTGAACATTAAATGTATTTTTTACTCAACTTAAAAAATGTCGGAAGTCTTATTATTTCCAAGTTGACATGTATTTATGTCAATCTATCATCTGTCCGTCTGTCTGTCTGCCTTTCTGTCTGTCTACCTATCTACCTACCTACCTACCTACGTAACTACCTACGTAACTACCTACCTACCTATCTAATCTAATCTAATCTAATCTAATCTAATCTAATCTAATCTAATCTAATCTAATCTAATCTAAACTAATCTAATCTAATCTAATCTAATCTAATCTAATCTAATCTAATCTAATCTAATCTAATCTAATCTAAATCTAATATAATCTAATCTAATCTAATCTAATCTAATCTAATCTAATCTAATCTAATCTAATCTAATCTAATCTAATCTAATCTAATCTTAATCTAATCTTAATCTAATCTAATCTAATCTAATCTAATCTAATCTAATCTAATCTAATCTAATCTAATCTAATCTAATCTAATCTAATCTAATCTAATCTAATCTAATCTAATCTAATCTAATCTATCTATCTATCTATCTATCTAACTATCTATCTATCTATCTATCTATCTATCTATCTATCTATCTATCTATCTATCTATCTATCTATCTATCTATCTATCTATCTATCTGTATGTGTATCTATCTGTATGTGTATATGTCTGTCTGTCTTTTCCACAAATGCCGTCAGACTTCGTTTGGCTTTGACAGACTTGAGAAGTTGAAGTTTTCTGTCTTTGGCCTTCTTTGTTGCGTTTGCCATGGTTAGATCGTAGTGTTTAACAATCTGATTGAATCTTTACATTTTGTTCTTGCTCCTTCTCTTGTCTTGTAGCCGTGCTTTCTACTGTTGTACGCCTGGATGACTTATTGTGCCTGTTCCATCGCATAATGTGTCCGAAGTAGTTGATCTTCTGTCTTTCTATATTTTGTTTGCATGCTATGGTCTTTACTATCTTTCTGATGCCTTCGTTTCTCAGTCGTCTATGTTATCGATTTCAACTGTTTACGAGCAACAATATCGCCGTAATTTGAAAATGTCTTGGCACAATATTTTCGTTGGTTGTCTTTACTTTCGGGAAGGAACAACTGTTTAGAAAGACAAATAATGGAGACAAGATCACATGGGTGGAGGAGAAAGGGCAGACAAAGATGATGGGCTGATGACATTAAAGATAACAAAAATACATCGTTGGAAAACGCAAACCGCATGGCGCAAGACAGAAGAGTTGAAGGAGCTCATTGGGAAGACATCGTTTTGGATAGAATAAGTCACATGACACGTATCTCAATTTTACTATATTTTCTATATTGTTTTGTCTCAGAATGTGGTTACAAAAAGTTGAGCTTTATAGTCAAACTATTGTTTAGGCTTTAAGAACTATCTATGGTCCACACTCATCGGGATCACCACCTCTATTAAATGCCGATTCGTCGAAGCTTCTCACTGATAAAAATGACATCTTAAATCGTTGGGCTGAACATTTTGAAGAAATCCTAAACAAACCATCAGTAATAAATGAAGAAGTCATAAACAGAATACCATAACTTAGGATAAGAGAAGAACTCGATATACCTCCAAGCAGTCAAGAGGTTATTATAGCGATTAAACAAATGTCAAATGATAAAGCTCCAGGTTTGGATGCCTTACCTGCTGAAATTTATAAAAATGGCGGACCACTGCTGATTAAAAAACTAACTGACATTTTTGGTATTTTCTGGAACTCAGGTACATTGCCTCAAGATCTAAAAGATGCTTCTATAGTGCACCTATATAAAGGCAAAGGTACCAAACAGTCTTGCGATAATCATAGGGGCATATCACTTTTGTCTATAGCTGGTAAAATTCTCGCTCGTGTCATACTCAACAGATTAAATAATTCTCTACTAAACGAGCTACTCCCAGAGAGTCAGTGCGGTTTTCGTGCAGGTCGTGGTACAGTTGATATGATATTCTCTGCACGACAAATTCAGGAAAAGTCACAAGAGCAACATAGTGAACTCTTAGCAACATTTGTGGACTTAACTAAAGCATTCGATACCGTTAACAGAGAAGGACTGTGGAAGGTGCTTACAAAGTTCGGATGCCCCCCAAAACTTGTCACTGTGATACGACAATTTCATGACGGTATGATGGCTAGTGTTATCTGCGACGGAGGAGTATCTCCTGCATTCCCTGTCACAAATGGTGTAAAGCAGGGATGTGTGCTGGCCCCTACTCTTTTCAGCCTGTTATTTACAGCCATGTTAACGGAAACACACCATAGTAATGAAACAGCAGGCATAATGATCAATTACAGAACGGATGGTAGTCTTTTCAATTTACGTCGTCTAAAAGCAAACACGAAAACTAAATCTAGTACTGTTAGAGAATTACTTTATGCTGACGACTGTGCATTGTATGCTGACTCTGTCGTAAACATGCAGAGCACCATAGACCGCTTCTCAAAGGCCTGCAACAACTTTGGTCTCACTATTAACACCAAAAAAACAGAAGTCATGCACCAAGCAACATCAAATAGCCAACATACTGCTACTTCCATCATCGTCAATAAGGAAAAACTGCAGGTAGTCGACAATTTTACTTACCTTGGAAGCACTCTCTCTCGCGATGTCAACATTGATGTGGAAATTAACAAGAGACTGGCAAAAGCTAGTGCTGTATTTGGCAGATTACGCAAAAATGTATGGAACATAAGAGGTATAAGAACAACCACCACACTACAAGTATATCATGCTGCTGTTATACCAACCTTACTATACGCCTGCGAAACGTGGACAGTGTATGCTAGACATGCAAGAAAGTTAAATCATTTCCATCTTACCTGCCTACGTAAATTACTAAACATCCATTGGTGGGACAAAGTACCAGACTACGAGGTCTTGGAAAAATCAACCTCAATAAGCATCCACACAATACTTATGAAGGCGCAGGCACGCTGGGCAGGCCATCTTGTGCGTATGGAGAACTCGCGATTGCCAAAACAAATATATTATGGAGAACTCAAGGCAGGATTTCGAAAAGCTGGTGGACAGAAAAAGCGTTTCAAAGACACGCTCAAGTCATCCTTGAAACATCTTAACATTGACGTAGGCGCTTGGGAGAGCTTCGCTCAGGATAGAACGGCTTGGCGTTACAGCATTAGAACGGGAGCACTAGCGGCAGAAGAATTCAGACAAGAAACTGCAAGACAGAAGCGGACACGTAGAAAAGAAAAAACATCTCAACCTCACACAGATACCTTCTATTGTTGTCAATTCTGTAAAAGAACATTTTGTGCGCGCATTGGACTTGCTAGTCATTTAAAAACGCACTATTAACTTTATTATTTTATTATTTATTGTTATTATTATTATGGTTGAGTTTTTGGTCATCGTCGATCACGACGGACGAACATCATCATCATTGTTTAGGAGTCAACCACAGAAGACGGATGTGTGGGATCATTACCGCAAAGGACGGGGCAACAAAACACATTTCCATGGTCTGGACTACATCCAGGAAGAAATCTAGTAGAACCATTGTCCTGCGTCAACAGAGATTCAATGGGAGTTTGAGAATGAAACCTGAGGACGAGGAGGAGCCAGCACTCTTTCATATCTTATTCTCTTCTGAGTTTGTTTCTCAGACTCCTGCTGATTAGCAGGATGCATTACGGGGAACGAAAGCGTTGTGTCATGGTTTATAACTTAGCTATGATATCTGACACATCCGATTTCAGCATGGATTCTGGGTTACTATGACTCTAAATAGGATGAGACAGCCAACTCAACCCCATAAACTCAGTCGTCTGTTACGAAATTCATTGAAGGAAAGAGCATTGCTATTAATAAATTCCCTTTCGGTAGTTGACAACACCCGGACTTCTTTCACATTTAACGTTCATAGCATTGTCCGATTACTCTTTCTTGCTGTCCATGTTATTCTACATAACACTATACGATTACACTTTCATGATGTCCATGTTATTCTACATAACACTATACGATTACACTTTCTTGCTGTCCATGTTATTCTACATAACACTATACGATTACACTTTCTTGCTGTCCATGTTATTCTACATAACACTATACGATTACACTTTCTTGCTGTCCATGTTATTCTACATAACACTATACGATTACACTTTCATGATGTCCATGTTATTCTACATAACACTATACGATTACACTTTCTTGCTGTCCATGTTATTCTACATAACACTATACGATTACACTTTCATGATGTCCATGTTATTCTACATAACACTATACGATTACACTTTCTTGCTGTCCATGTTATTCTACATAACACTATACGATTACACTTTCATGATGTGCAAGGTGTTCTTGAAATTCTCTCTTAAAATTACGTATGACAATCAATGCAAGGTAATTGCGTGAAACATAACAACAACAATTAGACTTACGTAAAACACAGGTTTATATATCGCTTCAATGAGACACGACAGACTATAGCTAAAACTAGTGGGTAATGATGCGCACAAAAGAAATCATAAAAATTACAATACACAAATCATATTCAACGTTTCAACCAAAAGGTCTTTTATCAAGACACACAAAACATCAATAGACGACGAATGGAAAAATTATCACAACAAACAAACGTATCCAACGGAAATATGGAAATGAGATTCCGGAAGGTAAGAAAGTACATAAAAAACGTTAATATATGTGGAAATGATACAAACAAAAAGATGAGTAAATGACGGAACAAAAAGAATAAAGACACAGACCACACGAACCCAGTACTAGACATAAGAGTGGTCGGAATTGAGTCCAAAAGGCTTGAGTGTACCCAATTCAAAAATGAGACCATTTTCTAGAGCGTACCTAGATCTATCATCGGCGGTGCAAGATCCGATGGCGGTGACCTGAATATCAAAAGCACCATGATGATCATCGCCGTTGAAGTGTGTGGCGACAGGAGTGGGTGTTCTGTGCTTGATAGCATGAAGATGGTTACAAAAGCGATCGCTCAATCGTAGGCCGGTTTCCCCGATGAACTGTTTGCCACAGCGTTTTCATATGATCACGTAAATGACAATACGGGAATCTCATGTAAAGGCCTCATCGATGGAGAAAGTGGCCGTGGGAAATTAAATGGAGCGCATCTGAACTACGTAAGTCATTATTCTTATGTCTAGTACTGGGTTAGTGTGGTCTTTGTCTTTATTCATTTTGTTCTGTCATTTACTCATCTTTTTGTTCATTTCGTTTCCACATATATTTACGTTTTTTATGTACTTTCTGACCTTCCGGCATCTCATTTCCATATATCCGTTGGATACGTGTGTGTGCTGTGATAATTTTTCCATTCGTCGTCTTTTGATGTTTTGTTTGTGTCTTGATAAAGACCTACTGGTTGAAACGTTGAATATGATTTGTGTATTGTAATTTGTATGATTTCTTGTGTGCATATCATTACCTACTAGTTTTAGATATAGTCTGTCGCGTCTCATTGAAAAGATATACAACCCTGTGTTTTACGTTAGTCTAATTTTAAAATTACCTCAACATTTGTTTTTTCCCCCCAATAAATCAAATGGCATGCCTAGTTGCGTAGGCGATCATGTTTCTGCACAATTCTTTGTCTCTAGTGTTGTTATTTAATAATATTAACTATAAATAATGATATTCTCTCGTGCCACAATGGTAAAGCATACATCAATGTTTCTCTGTGTCTTTCTTTCTCTGTTCCTTCTCCAATTGATCTTTCCCGATGCATATTAAATGTTCAAATTTTGCTTTCTTCATCACATTCGCTAGACTGTCTGCTTCCAATGTTTGATGAAATTTGTCTCTTTACTCTGAGAACATCTTACATCTCTGAGGAGTTCTGCATTAGCTCTTTTTTGTTATCCCTGATATCTTGGTTACCCCTGATATCTTAGTAACCCCTGATATCTTAGTTACCGCAGATATTTTAATTACCCCTGATATCTTAGTTACCGCTGATATCTTTGTTACACCTGATATATTAGTTATCACTGATATCTTTGTTACATCTGATATATTAGCTACCCCTGATATTTTAGTTACCCCTGATATCTTAGTGATCCCTAATATCTTAATGATCCTTAATATCTTAGGTGCCCTGATATCTTAGTTATCCTTGATATCTTTGTTACCCCTGATATCTTTGTTACCCCTGATATCTTTTTTACACCTGATAGCTTAGTAACCACTGATATATTTATCACTTTTATAATAAAAATCCCATCTCAGCAGCCCCCCCCCCCCTGTTTACTGTGATATATTCATGCTTCATCAATCAAGTGCCATGTCGAGTGGCGTAGGCGATCATGCTTCTCCAAAACGCTCTGTATCTTGTGTTGTTAATAAGTACAGTTAGTGACTTATTTTTGTGTCACAGTGACATGCCATCCAGAATTTTCTCTCGTTGTCTTTCTCTGTCTCATCTCCCTTGATCTTTCCGGCAGTTATTAAATGTTCAAGTTTTTTCTTTCCTCATCACATGGCCTAAAAATCGCCATTGCTTCTTTATTTTGCTATAATTTGTTGTTTTACTCCAGCATATATTCTTCTTCTTCTTTCGTTCACTTGAAACATGTCTATATCTGTAATTCTGTCTCCTTAATAAAACTTACTGTCTTTTGTAGTTCATACAGTGTCCCATAGAGCTTTGATTCCAGTGTTGTTTCCTCTGGCCAATATGTCTGCCTCAACTCCAGCATATATGAAAACTTCTTCCTTATTTCTTGGCTGTACATGGAATTGTCACCATTTTTCTTAAAATCATCCCAGTTGCCTACAGCTTATCTTGGACGCTTTTGCTTACTGTCTATACTTCACTTCAATAAAGAAGGATTGGTTCAATATAACATCCTAGCATTCGAACTCGTGTATGCATTAATATATCCGTAAGCATTGTTATTGAAAGGTATCATTACTTCACATCCATAGACAATAATTGGTTCAATAAATCATCCTAGCACTCGAATTCGCATATGCAATGATATTTTTATATTGCATATAATATATATCAATTTTTGCAATGCTGATTGGCTTGTGTTGTCATGTTCTTTATCGCAATGCAGAAAGACACATCTAAAGTCAGAATGGTGTCTCTGTACCGATTTGTATAGATATTACTGCACTTTTGTCATTGTTATAATAAGTGTCCATGTTTCACATCAATACGAGTAATGTTAATGGAAATATACTTTCTATATTGGGATATAATGTAGCCATTCTGCCTGAACTCTGTCAAAGATATATTATTTCAGATAATGTTGTGTCAATTTAAGTATAAATAAATATATAAATAAATAAATATATAAATAAATATATAAATAAATAAATATATATATATATAATAAAGTAAAGTAGTGTAACACATAGTATTGATTAATGTCGTACGGGTGTGAGATGTTAGCGATCTCACATTTCAGAGGCTCTGCAAATGAGGGCAGTAGCCATCTCCTCTCCCTCGCAGTCTTTACTTCCCGGATTAATCCGGTACCCATGGGTCGACTGGGTCGACATGACTGGGTCGACCTGGGAGCCGTTGCGATCTGAAAAACATTTCCGCCTCAACTGGGGAATAAACCCAAGACCACTTATATGTAAAGCCAGTGTGCTAACAACTGCGCTACGGGACTAACTTTACGCTATATATATATATATATTTAAGTATAAAAGCAATTCCAATGTGAGTTTCAATTGACAATCAGATGCTTTGAATTTTCCCACGATATCTTCAATAACGTGAACACAAGATATCTTCAGTAATGTGAACACAAGATATCTTCAATAACGTGAACACAAGATATCTTCAGTAACGTGAACACAAGATATCTTCAGTAACGTGAACACAAGATATCTTCAATAACGTGAACACAAGATATCTTCAGTAATGTGAACAGTTCCTGACGTCACTAGTATTCCAAGTAAAACACATTGTGACACAAAATTGAAATATTCTTGAATAAAAATCATTCTGCACCCAACACAATATTTTGTGTCTAATTGTTACAATATATGTATATGCATATATAAGCATACAACTAGACACAAAATATTGTATTGGGTGCAGAATGATTTTTATTCAAGAATATTTCAATTTTGTGTCACAATGTGTTTTACTTGGAATACTAGTGACGTCAGGAACTGTTCACATTACTGAAGATATCTTGTGTTCACGTTATTGAAGATATCTTGTGTTCACGTTATTGAAGATATCGTCTGAAAATTCAAAGCACCTGATTGTCAATATGATGTAACCGTGTTTCAAAAAGTGAGATGTGCAAGAGGAATTAATTTGTCGGCCGAGTCCATGAAAAATATAGTACCGCACATTATTATAAAGTATATCAGGGAGAAGATGCACCACTGACACTGAACTTCCATTTTCTGTGACAGATATTCACTAAAATTAGCATTCATTTGCTGTTACTAAAGATTGAATATACTTGATCTTCAATCGCAGAGACGAACTAGACATTAATTCGTACATTAGTCGCTTTCTACGACATGCTTGGAAAGGAAACAGCATGATTCTCGTTATACCTCAACTAGAAGTCCAGATCACGGTTGCCACACAGCTCAACTAGAAGTCCAGATCACGGTTGCCACACAGCTCAACTAGAAGTCCAGATCACGGTTGCCACACAGATCAACTAGAAGTCCAGATCACGGTTGCCACACAGCTCAACTAGAAGTCCAGATCACGGTTGCCACACAGCTCAACTAGAAGTCCAGATCACGGTTGCCACACAGATCAACAAGTCCAGATCACGGTTGCCACACAGCTCAACTAGAAGTCCAGATCACGGTTGCCACACAGCTCAACTAGAAGTCCAGATCACGGTTGCCACACAGATCAACTAGAAGTCCAGATCACGGTTGCCACACAGCTCAACTAGAAGTCCAGATCACGGTTGCCACACAGATCAACTAGAAGTCCAGATCACGGTTGCCACACAGCTCAACTAGAAGTCCAGATCACGGTTGCCACACAGCTCAACTAGAAGTCCAGATCACGGTTGCCACACAGATCAACAAGTCCAGATCACGGTTGCCACACAGCTCAACTAGAAGTCCAGATCACGGTTGCCACACAGCTCAACTAGAAGTCCAGATCACGGTTGCCACACAGATCAACTAGAAGTCCAGATCACGGTTGCCACACAGCTCAACTAGAAGTCCAGATCACGGTTGCCACACAGCTCAACTAGAAGTCCAGATCACGGTTGCCACACAGCTCAACTAGAAGTCCAGATCCCGGGTTCCACACAGCTCAACTAGAAGTCCAGATCACGGTTGCCACACAGCTGAAATAGAAGTCCAGATCACGGTTGCCACACAGCTCAACTAGAAGTCCAGATCACGGTTGCCACACAGCTCAACTAGAAGTCCAGATCACGGTTGCCACACAGCTGAAATAGAAGTCCAGATCACGGTTGCCACACAGCTCAACTAGAAATCCAGATCACGGTTGCCACACAGCTCAACTAGAAGTCCAGATCACGGTTGCCACACAGATCAACTAGAAGTCAAGATTACGGTTGCCAAACAGCTCAACTAGAAGTCCAGATCTCGGTTGCCAAACAGCTCAACTAGAAGTCCAGATCCGGGTTGCCACACAGATCAACTAGAAGTCCAGATCCCCGTTGCCAAACAGTTCAACTAGAAGTTCAGATCTCGGTTGCCACACAGCTCAACTAGAAGTCCAGATCACTGTTTCCACACGCCCGATTAGTTAGGTAAGCCGATAGTTGTTATCACGAACGGTTTTTGAGAACCCTAGAAAATCAGATTACTACTACGAGGAATGTTAAGTAGATTGTGTACTGGAAATTTAACTTGGGAATCACAGGAGACACATAATGAAATAAGCTTCTGACACGTCATCAGTCATGTGATCGATTGTGTATGACACTTCATATTATGAGAAAATATAGAGGGTCTATAAATGTCGCTGTCAGTTCATTTATATTTCTGGTGACACTACAGTAGACAAATTAGGAATTTTTTGTGTAGAGCTGAGTTACGTCTTTGACACTACAACATGTACTGAATAAAGTGGCTCGTAATTCAAGAAAAGATATTTCTTGGACAGAGACAAGAAGTTAACTGTAGTTAACGGAAACCTGCTACGTCACGATGTAAACTGGACTATGAGAAAAAAACGCAATTATCAATGACGTCATATTAAATACATATATTTCATTTCAATTTCAGTGCACATCAGCATTATAGACACCCTACATACAAAGTAGTATCACGAGATTTTTTCTCCCTGTATACAGAGTATAATATAATATCATAATAATAGCAACAACAAAAGAGCAACTATAAAAACATATAAATAGACTGCACGCAACATTTAGGGACTTAAACACGAAGATAAACAGAAAAAAAACTGAGGTTATGTCAATCGTAAAAACAGTAAGAAACATCACTATTGTAATCGATGATCAAGCAGGTAAAAGAATGCATTTATCTTGGAAGCTTCAAATCATCGAATGAGAAAAAGATCAAAGAAATCCAACATAGATATAACAAAGCACACCGGATCTTATGGCAGATGTCCCCTATTTTCAAAAACAAATCTGTGAGCATGAAGACCACAAACTGCACGATATAAAACGATCATTATACCATGACTATGCTACCGATGTCAAACAAGAGAATCCAAAAGAAAAATTCTTACAGCAGAAATGATTTGTCTACGTCGAATCCACGAGAAACAAGAAGAGACAGAATCATAAACGAAAACATCAGAAGAAGAATAAACACAATGTAGATCCTGGATTACATTAGAAGACGGCACATTAAGTTTTTTTGCATGCTTCCAGACTACCATCAGGCAGTGCCCCTAAAAAACATCATATACACGATAGATACAAAGCCAGGTCAGACCTTGTAAACGATGGATTACATAAATAAAAGCGTCAACGGCAACGAACACGTATGAACCACGAAAATAAAACATCTCATGCTGTGCCGGTAGGATGATAAAATATTTTTTCTTAAATAGTAACTTCTAACTTTATGTCGACGGAACAGAAAATAATATTACATAGATAAGGACGTAAGCTAAGGAGGAATAAAATTCTGCAATTTGTAGAACGTAGACCTGATTGCTACCTTGTCCAGTGTTATTAATGTAGATGTTTGATGCTGGCAGATAAAGGTAACTAGGATCTACTTTTGTTAGAAGCTTTTATATCTGACAGAGACACACAAAAATCGATATTTCAAAAATTCTGCACGAACATAACTCAGAACATAACATGTCATAAAGGCAAATTCTATAACGAGTCTGAAATATTAAATATTAGAACTAGTAAAGAACTAGTAAATGAATTACTTCTGGAACTAGTAGTATACAACGGGTGGTCTTCAGATAAGGGTTTATGAAATTGATGTGACAGAATCAAGCCCAGATAAGGTTGGTTTTTGGACTCCCACAGTAAATTAGTACAGTACACATTTTGCACTAGAAACTTAGCCATAAGATGGGTCAAATCGCAAAAATACCGTCTTAACAATCTTTCACAAAAATACCGTCTTAACAATCTTTCACAAAATTATCATCAAATTTTTTATTTAAAGCAAGAATTAACACATGAAAGTACAAATTAACACATGAAAGCAAGAATTAAAACATGAAAATAAGAATTAAAACATGAAAGCAAGAATTAAAACACAAACACGTACAAGTAAGCTTTTTTATTTGGGTAAATTCCCCTCTCTCCTTGACAAAAACGTACCTACGGCCCTGGACAGAAGTATAACGATATATCCATTATCACACGTCTGTTCTCGCCCCCTCTGTGGCCGAGGCCCGAAAGGGGAGCACAGAATAGAAACACTGTTTACCTTCTACGCATGTCGTAAACGGCGACTAAGGAGGTTATGGGATGGAGTTGCCTGTTGCATCCCATATAGGGTCAGTGACTTAAAGCCATGCGGAAGTCGGATGTGTCAGTCCGAAATGCGCAGATATCGCAGCAATGATGTAAACCATGACACAATGCATTCCGTTCTCCGGACTACATCCTGCTATACTGCAGGAGTTTGAGAACGAACGCAGAAGAAGAAGAAGAAACGTTTGTTCTCAAACTATGCCAGTTTCCGGTTTAGTCCAGAGATCGGAATATGTTGTGATATGGAGTTCAGGTTCGCTGCGATACCTGCGACTCTCGGCCTGACAGATCTAACTTCAACTAGGGTCATGGGTAACTCTGACTTATAGTATGCGAGAATCGATTCCCCTTTCTTATGACTCGTGCATGGTAGTTCCCATTTTCGGTATCCCCTTGCTTACCTTTCGGGCACCGACTTCTTTATAAACCTGTATGCCTTGCAGCGTCATGGGTAGACGAGTTATCTGGAGACGGCCCTTGTGTGCGCGTCATATATATTTGTTTTGTTGATAATTTTATTTTTGTAATACATCTATTTGCACTGTCTGCCTGTAGCAGCGCATTAATCGTGTATAGAAATGATGTGTGAGGAGCCCTCATCTGGTGGTAGTCAGAGGCATTTTCAGGCATCGACAACGGAAGGAATTAGGATATTTATATGGCATTATGTTATCAGCATAAACCTAGCCGCCTTTGTTTTACCAGCATTGTTATGGTACTCGAATTTTAGGATGGATATGACATTAAGTCTAACTGAATGAGCGATCGATCATACAACACAGGGTCTATCTTCACTTTATTCCAGAAGGCAACGAGTATATCACACTAGAGCACGACCTATCGCGCTATGGTCGGTACAAAACAGGGGAAGAAATTATTGCACTATGGTCGGTACAAAACAGGGGAAGATATTATTGCACTATGGTCGGTACATAACAGGGGAAGAAATTATTGCACTATGGTCGGTACAAAACAGGGGAAGAAATTATTGCACTATGGTCGGTACAAAACAGGGGAAGAAATTATTGCGCTATGGTGGGTACAAAACAGAGAAATAATTATCGCGCTATGGTCGGTACAAAACAGAGAAATAATTACCGCGCTATGGTCGGTACAAAACTGAGAAATAATTACCGCGCTATGGTCGGTACAAAACAGAGAAATAATTATCGCGCTATGGTCGGTACAAAACAGAGAAATAATTATCGCGCTATGGTCGGTACAAAACAGAGAAATAATTATCGCGCTATGGTCGGTACAAAACAGAGAAATAATTATCGCGCTATGGTCGGTACAAAACAGAGAAATAATTATCGCGCTATGGTCGGTACAAAACAGAGAAATAATTACCGCGCTACAGTTGTTACAAACGTGATCGTATACAGAGCCCCAATTACCGCGCTACGTTGGGGAAAAACATGATCGTGTACAGAGCACTAATTACAGCGGCGCTACGGTGGGTACAAAAGTAGCCGTATGCGATATATGACCTATTGTCTACTGGAAAACCAACGTTCTAAAATGATTCACGTTGCTCCTCTCGTGACTTTCATTAGATGCTAACAGTGAGATCAAAAGTTCAGTGTTAAGTATAACAATAGCATACTAATAACAATGATGAAAGTCTAAATTCTTAGACCAATGACTAAGTACTGAGACTAATAATTAAGTACTGAGGTTTTGAAGAATGATTTCTAGTGGACATTCACCAATGACTACGTACTGAGACCAATAATTAAGTACTGAGACCAATGACTAAGTACTGAGACCAATAATTAAGTACTGAGACCAATGACTAAGTACTGAGACCAATAATTAAGTACTGAGACCAATAATTAAGTACTGAGATTTTTAAGAATGATTTCTAGTGGACATTCACCAATGACTAAGTACTGAGACCAATAATTAGTACTGAGACCAATGACTAAGTACTGAGACCAATAATTAGTACTGAGACCAATGACTAAGTACTGAGATTTTGAAGAATGATTTCTAGTGGACATTCACCAAAGACTAAGTACTGAGACCAATAATTAAGTACTGAGACCAATAATTTAGTACTGAGACCAATAATTATGTACTTCTTATTTTTCTGCGGTCGTTCTCACACTCCTGCAGAATAGCATTATGTAGTCCGGAGAACGAAATGCGTTATGTCATGGTTTACAGTATTGCTGCAATATCTGCGCCTTTCGGCTTGACAAATCAGACTTGAGCATGACTTTGGGTCACTGACCCTATATGTGATGGAACAGCCAACTCCATTTCATAACCTCCTTAGTCGCCTCTTACGACATGCATGGAAGGTAATCAGTGTTGCTATTCTTTGCTCTCCTTTCAGGCCCGGCAACACACAGTTGTAAATTAAGTACTGATGCCAATAATTAAGTACTGAGACCAATGACTTAGTACTGGGACCAATGACTACGTTATGAGACCAATGACTAAGTACTGAGACCAATTACGTTCTGGACCAATAATTAAATACTGAGACCAATGACTAAGTACTAAGATAATTACGTTCTGGACCAATAATTAAGTACTGAGACCAATTACGTTCTGGACCAATAATTAAGTACTGAGACCAATGACTAAGTAGTGAGACCAATTACGTTCTGGACCAATAACTAATTACTGAGACAATGACTAAGTACTGAGGCCAATGAATACTTTCAGAGACCACAGACTACTTTCTGAGACCAATGGCTAAGTACTGAGATCATTGACTAAGTACTGATAGCACTGACTAAATACTGAAACCAATGACTAAGTTCTGATGCCAGTGTTTACAAACTTAAATTAATGATTAAGCAATAAGACCAATCATTAAATACTGAGACCAATGATTAAGTACTTAGACCAATGATTAAGTACTGAGACCAATGATTAAGTACTAAGACAAATGATTAAGTACTGAGACCAATGATTAAGTACTGAGACCAATGATTAAGTACTAAGACAAATGATTAAGTACTGAGACCAATGATTAAGTACTGAGACCAATGATTAAGTACTAAGACAAATGATTAAGTACTGAGACCAATGATTAAGTACTGAGACCAATGATTAAGTACTGAGACCGATGATTAAGTACTGAGACCAATGATTAAGTACTTAGACCAATGATTAAGTACTGAGACCAATGATTAAGTACTGAGACCAATGATTAAGTACTGAGACCAATGATTAAGTACTTAGACCAATGATTAAGTACTGAGACCAATGATTAAGTACTGAGACCAATGATTAAGTACTGAGACCAATGATTAAGTACTTAGACCAATGATTAAGTACTGAGACCAATGATTAAGTACTGAGACCAATGATTAAGTACTGAGACCAATGATTAAGTACTGAGACCAATGATTAAGTACTTAGACCAATGATTAAGTACTGAGACCAATGATTAAGTACTGAGACCAATGATTAAGTACTGAGACCAATGATTAAGTACTTAGACCAATGATTAAGTACTTAGACCAATGATTAAGTACTGAGACCAATGATTAAGTACTTAGACCAATGATTAAGTACTGAGACCAATGATTAAGTACTTAGACCAATGATTAAGTACTGAGACCAATGATTAAGTACTGAGACCAATGATTAAGTACTTAGACCAATGATTAAGTACTGAGACCAATGATTAAGTACTTAGACCAATGATTAAGTACTGAGACCAATGATTAAGTACTTAGACCAATGATTAAGTACTGAGACCAATGATTAAGTACTTAGACCAATGATTAAGTACTTAGACCAATGATTAAGTACTGAGACCAATGATTAAGTACTTAGACCAATGATTAAGTACTGAGACCAATGATTAAGTACTGAGACCAATGATTAAGTACTTAGACCAATGATTAAGTACTTAGACCAATGATTAAGTACTGAGACCAATGATTAAGTACTGAGACCAATGATTAAGTACTTAGACCAATGATTAAGTACTGAGACCAATGATTAAGTACTGAGACCAATGATTAAGTACTGAGACCAATGATTAAGTACTTAGACCAATGATTAAGTACTGAGACCAATGATTAAGTACTTAGACCAATGATTAAGTACTGAGACCAATGATTAAGTACTTAGACCAATGATTAAGTACTGAGACCAATGATTAAGTACTTAGACCAATGATTAAGTACTTAGACCAATGATTAAGTACTGAGACCAATGATTAAGTACTTAGACCAATGATTAAGTACTGAGACCAATGATTAAGTACTGAGACCAATGATTAAGTACTTAGACCAATGATTAAGTACTTAGACCAATGATTAAGTACTGAGACCAATGATTAAGTACTGAGACCAATGATTAAGTACTTAGACCAATGATTAAGTACTGAGACCAATGATTAAGTACTGAGACCAATGATTAAGTACTGAGACCAATGATTAAGTACTTAGACCAATGATTAAGTACTGAGACCAATGATTAAGTACTGAGACCAATGATTAAGTACTTAGACCAATGATTAAGTACTGAGACCAATGATTAAGTACTGAGACCAATGATTAAGTACTTAGACCAATGATTAAGTACTGAGACCAATGATTAAGTACTTAGACCAATGATTAAGTACTGAGACCAATGATTAAGTACTGAGACCAATGATTAAGTACTGAGACCAATGATTAAGTACTTAGACCAATGATTAAGTACTTAGACCAATGATTAAGTACTGAGACCAATGATTAAGTACTTAGACCAATGATTAAGTACTGAGACCAATGATTAAGTACTGAGACCAATGATTAAGTACTGAGACCGATGATTAAGTACTGAGACCAATGATTAAGTACTTAGACCGATGATTAAGTACTGAGACCGATGATTAAGTACTTAGACCAATGATTAAGTACTGAGACCAATGATTAAGTACTTAGACCAATGATTAAGTACTTAGACCAATGATTAAGTACTGAGACCAATGATTAAGTACTGAGACCAATGATTAAGTACTGAGACCGATGATTAAGTACTGAGACCAATGATTAAGTACTGAGACCGATGATTAAGTACTGAGACCAATGATTAAGTACTGAGACCGATGATTAAGTACTTAGACCAATGATTAAGTACTGAGACCAATGATTAAGTACTGAGACCGATGATTAAGTACTGAGACCGATGATTAAGTACTTAGACCGATGATTAAGTACTGAGACCAATGATTAAGCTATAATACCAATTATTAACTCGTCAACTATTAAGCATGATGTAACACACACACACACACACACACACACACACAATATTGATGCTGAAAGGAGCTCGGAACCGTTGGTGGCGCCGTGTACATATTAATTTACTCTGTTCTGTTTAAAAATTAACCTTTACAAATTTTTGTTACAAACATAAGAAACATAATAATACAATTATAATGTGAACATTATGTATACAATACTTGTATGTATATATATATATACATAGACAAAATATATACACATAAAAACTAGTCAGAAGTGCTATAGATGGTATGATATGGTGGTCGATGATCGCCAACGCCAGCCTGATTGTTACATGAGACAGATAGAAAGATAGCGAGAGAGAGAGAGAGAGAGAGAGAGAAAGAGAAAGATAGAAAACAATATTTATAAAAGGAATGAACACTATCCAGAGAAATCATATTGATGTTTACTCCGTGGACCGTCTATGTTTCATTGTTGATTGTATGTTATTTGAATCCATTGTTTACCCGTGACGTCTGTCATTTGTTCCCTGTTTAGCAGAGAGTGAGCGGAGAATGAGGGTGGGAAACGTGTGGGAACGTGAGGGGGTTAGAGAATGTAGATGGACTATATAGGGGACAATGTGGGAGGAAGGGGTGGAAATGAAGAGAGAATAAGACAAGACAATGGAGAAGTGAAGTATTGAAAGAGTGAAGGATTTGGAAAAGAAAATATGGGATAATGCAAACAAATTTGAAGATAATGAAGGTTAGGGTACAGAGGGTGAGAGGAAGAGGGAGAATACGACGAGGGGGGGGAGAAGAAGAGGGGTGAGAAGACGAAGGGGGAGAAGACTAGGGGGGTAAGACAAGGGGGAAGAAGACGAGGGGGGAAGAAGACGAGGGGGAAGAAGACGAGGGGGAGAAGACGAGGTGGAGAGAAGACGAGGGGGTGAGTGAAAACAAGGGGGAGAAGACGAGGATGGAGAAGACGAGGAGGGAGAAGACGAGGGATTAGAAGACGAGGGGGGAGAAGACGAGGGGTGAGTGGAAGGAAGGTAAGGAGGTACACTGTGGAAAAAAATGTGGTAAAGAAGAAAGTGGGGAAATCAATTCACCGAAGAGAGAGAGAGAGAGAGAGAGAGAGAGCGAGAGAAAGAGAGACAAAGATTGCTGTCGGAAGAAATATGGGAGATCAGAGTGAGAAAAGATTGCGGGAAGAGGTGATGAGATGACAGGAGTAATAGTGGAAATAGCGGAAGAGAGAGTGAAATCAGAGAGTTAAATTAAGGAAAAGAACGGGAGACTAAGAGCAAAAGGCAGGAGAGAAGGAGAGGAAGAGACAGAGAGAGGGCTATTTTAGAAGTGTTAGGTTAAGAACAATTGGTGGAGGAGAGTTCTGCAGTGCTATATGACCCCTATACTAACGTATGGATGCGAGTCTTGGACAATAAACGAACTGGAAAGTTGGAAATAGAAAGCAACAGAGATGTGGTTCTACAGAAGAATGCTGAGAATATCATGGACTGCCAGAAAAACTAATGTAGAGGTGTTGAAAGAGTCAAATGCGAAACGGACCTTAATCAACAATATAAAACAAATCAATATAAAACAAAAAGGCAATCTTCTTTTTTTGGTCACTTCATGAGACAGGCAGGTTTAGAGAACATAGTCACAACAGGCAAGATTGAAGGCACCAGAGACAGAGGGCGACAACGTGAGAAAATATTAGACAGTTTGAGAACCTAGCACGGCAAGGAAACAACAACGACTTTATATATAATACTGTGAACAGAGAGCTGTGGAGAGCCATGACCACCTACGCCAGACGGCATGGCACCTGATGATGATGAGTGGAGGAATAGTGTGCTATGCAAAAAAAAAGGAGTGACGAATTGAGTGTGGCAATGTACAGAGTAAGAAATATTTAAGGAGAAACATGTGTGCATGTATAGGCCTATATCAAGATTTGAGGGATTATCTTAAAATGTTCCTGAAGACTTATAGGGGAGCATAGATAATGTCCCTCTTACCTGCTACGCATGTCTTAAGAGGCACAAAAATAGATCCTAGGGGTGGGAGTCAGTTGTCTTAACCCATAGATGGTCAAATTGACACAAAAGCCATGCTGAAATCGGATGTACCAATCTAAAATGGGCATACTTCTTAGTCAAGCTGTAAACCGTGATACAACATATTCTGATCTCCGAAATACCGCCAGTGTGTTGCCGGGCCCAAAAGGGGAGCATAGAATAGCAACACTGTTTACCTTCCATGCATGTCGTAAGAGGCGACTAAGGAGGTTATGGAATGGAGTTGGCTGTCCCATCCCATATAGTGCCAGTGACCCAAAGCCATGCAAAAGTCGGGTGTGTCAGGCCGAAAGGCGCAAATTGGCAGCAATGCTGTAAACCATGACACAAAGCATTCCGTTCTTTGGACTACATCCTGCTAATTTGCAGGAGTTTGAGAACGAACGCAGAAGAAGAAGATCTCCGGAATACTTTCTGTTAATTTCAGGAGTCTGAGAATATATTCAGAAGAAAAAAAATGAAGGGAATAGAAAACGAGCTAGAAAAATTAATACGCTTAAAAGAGTGTGGAAAATGGAGTGTGAGTTAGGGAAATCCTTTGAAAGAGTGAGCCGTCATGAGAATGTCTGTGAGAGAGCATGTAAGATGGAGAATTGAAACAGAAACTGAATGACAGTAAAATTTAAACACAGCTGCAACAATTCTCTTCAGATCAGGGTTGCCACAGTCTGACCATGTATTGACCAAAATTAACAAATTTAAACATTTCAATTACCGAGAGGTTATAATTTTGGTCTCACATAAGTTATGTCCTTCGTTCGATTGCCGGTAAGAAACTTTTTTGTTATACGACGTGTAAGTTAAAAACTCACATTAAATATGGCGGGCCGACAGCAAGGGTATGTGGCGTTTATCTCACACAGTACTCTAAAACTCCCTGCAACTCTCTAACGGAAAAAATGCAGCACGTACTGTTTTTAAAGACATTTTAAAATGGCATTGACCATGAAATTTATATTTAGATCTTGCTATTTTTTAGTTCTTATAACGCTGAGGCAGACATATTGGCCAGAGGAAACAACACTGGAATCAAAACTCTATGGGACACTGTATGAACTACAGTGAGTTTTATTAAGGAGACAGAATTACAGATATAGACATGTTTCAAGTGAACGAAAGAAGAAGAAGAAGAAGAACTTCTTATTTTTTAATCTTAGGAATGTAAAATTATTTGAAGTTAGTTTGCCAGTTAAGGCAATATCTTACTTTAAATATGACTAATAAATTTTAACTTTATGGCACCCCTCTATCTAATGCCTCCCCTAAGACAGAAGAGTATAATGGCAATATTTCAGAAGAGTGAGGGAAAATGTGAGTGAAGTATGGCTGGAATCACAGATTCAATTGTCTGAGATCACGTGACTAGATCGATAATTTTGTGGAGTATGTATTGCAGTCATCTCTGTGCACAATGGTTATATTTTCTGAAGCTTTTTATGTGATGATAATTCACTTGTGCTTTGGGGAAATGTGATAGAGAAAGAAAGATATTTGTTTCTCGGGATAATGGATAGACAGAGAAAAGAAGGAGCAAGGAGGGGATAGTGGTAAAGAGTGAGTGAGTTAAAGTGTGAGAAAAGTAGAGGTTTAATAGAGAAGCGAGGAGAGTAAAATGAGTAAGGTAATGACAGTGTGAGAGAAGAAAACAGTGACGGTGTGGGAAGATTAGGGGTGATGTGAGATGGTATGAGATTTTGTGTAGAGGACGAAATATGAGGATTGAATGAACGTGATATTGATATTGAGGTATAAAAGTGTGATGTCAGGTGTGATGTCAAGTGTGATGTCAAGTGTGATGTCAATTGTGATGTCAAGTGTGATGTCAAGTCTGATGTCAAGTGTGATGTCAAGTCTGATGTCAAGTCTGATGTCAAGTGTGATGTCAAATATGATGTCAGGTGTTCTGTAAAGTGTGATGCCAAGTGTGATGTCAAGTGTTATATCAAGTGTGATGTCAAGTGTTATGTCAAGTGTGATGTCAAGTGTGATGTCAAATTTTATGTCAAGTGTGATGCCAAGTGTTATGTCAAGTGTGATGTCAAGTGTGATGTCAAGTGTGATGTCAAATTTTATGTCAAGTGTGATGCCAAGTGTGATGCCAAGTGTGATGTCAAGTGTGATGTAAGTGTGATGTCAAATTTTATGTCAAGTGTGATGGAGTAGAATGAGTAATAACAGAAATAGTTGAGGAAAGAAATTAACTGTTGAGTGGAAGAAACGGAACAAATATAGGAAGAAACAGAAGAGTGTAATGGAAGAAACATCGTTGAAACGGAACCGTTTAAGAGAAAGATGAAATGAGATAGACAATGAAGAGAGAGAGAGAGAAAGAAGAAGCAAAACAAGGACGCGACAATCAAATAAACAAATGTGACAGCACTCAGCGTTCATAAATAAAAGAGTGAGTAAAGATATTAATACTGGACGAGCGTGTTGGAGGGAGATAATCTATGAGTGAGTACAGATATGAAGAGTAGGAGAGTGTATTGGAAAGAGAAGTATTTTCGAGTGAATATAGATATGATAAGAGTGTGAGCGTGTTGAAGGAAGAGAATCTAGTCAAGATATGTATGAGGAGTGGGTGAGATTTGCGAAGGAGAGAATCTGCGAATCAGGAAATTTATGAGGAGCGGGTGAGCGGGGGATATAATCTGCGAGTCAGTAAACATAGGAAGAGTAGGTGAGTATGGGGAAGAGTAAAGTGTAAGATTGCGTGTAAGCGAAAGCCAAAAAATAAAAACCCTAAAGAAGAACAGACAACAATAGAGATATGAGGAAAATAAACTATGATAATGGAGGACTCGATATAAAAAATATAGGCTACATATATAATACAGGTTACATATATAATACAGGTGACATATATAATACAGGTGACATATATAATACAGGTGACATATATAATACAGGTTACATATATAATACAGGTGACATATATAATACAGGTTACATATATAATACAGCTGACATATATAATACAGGCTACATATATAATAATGGACATCCATGTCATTGAACCACATTTCCAGTCGTTTCGATTCGTTTTGCGACTGGTATCAAATGAGATCCGCCAAGAGAGTGAGGTCGACGTTTTGTACAAGTCGGCCAGACTAAAATCAAAATCCCCAGTGCAAGTAATTTTAACATTCACTAGCTTGTCTCAGAATTAGTATAAACATCAGATGGCAAGACAAGATTCAGGATACTAGTGTCTTTAACAGATCTGGTATCTCTAGCATTGATACTACTCTCATTCAGATACAGATTCGTTGGACAGGTCATCTGGTACGTCCCGCCGAAGACGGATGTGTCGGGCCATTGGCGCAAATTAAACGGCGACACAACGCATTTCCATTCTCTGGACTACATCCTACTGGAAATTTAGAGGACATGTCCTGCTAAAGAGAATTCAGCAGGAGTTTGAGAATGAACGCTGAAGAAGAAGAAGAAGATCTGGTACGTATGCCAGATCATCGCCTGCCAAAGATACTTCTCTATGGAGAGTTGCAGAAGGGCATACGATCTCAATGTGAGCAAGAGAAGCGCTAGAACGACATATTAAAGACCTCAATAAAAGCCTTTGAAATAGACCAATATGCAGGGCCCAGAGATGACATGCACACCAGAGTGCACAGGCCGGCGCTCCAAAGCTGGTCGAGCATCAGGGTCAGCGAACCACATCTGGTCAAGACCCTCAGTACACTTCCACGCAGTTGGCCTGGAAACAGGAGTGCAGCAACCCTGCTGTAGCCTGGCCAAGTACTAGGGATCGAAGATACGGGAATCCCAACCCGGCCCCCCCCCCCCAAAAATGCTGGCTGAAGACGGGTGTGTCATGTCGAAAGGCGCAGATAACGCAGCTTGCTGTAAAACATGATACAACGCAGATCCTCCTCATACTTCCTTCTCAGGACGGTCAGCGGAATGATTTCAGAGGGTCCGCCGCAAGGCGTGCGACGAAGAAGAAGAACATCAAGATACATGGGAATAACTTCCACAAAATAGACCTACATGACGGTCTAGAGTTGAAACAAGTGAAACAGCTCAACAGCGGAGAGTTGCTAGAAAGTCACGGGTAGACAAAAAACGCCGTCTACAGAGGCCATTCCATGTCCGAACAGTCCAAAGATATTTACAGCCCGAAGAGGGCTGATAAGCCAATTACAAACTAATAATAAAGGACAGGGCTAATGTTAACTGAATTTTCAAAAGTGGATGTAACAAATAGCCATCATCACTTGTGATGGACAAACAACATAACTATAAAGTATATAACAGTAAAATATATAATAATATAAAACTATAACAATATAGAACTATAACAATATATTACAAAATAAGTATAACAATATATAACAAAATATAACTAATATAATTATAACTATAACATTATATTAAGAAAAATAGAAGAAACAATAAGCATACAACATTCCAGTGATCTTCACAGATTAATGACTCAGGATTCAATCGTTTTCAAGTCCAACACATTGTTTGTATCACGTGCAGAAAAAGACTATGACATTTTAGAAATTCAGACGTTTTCTAAATTTTCTTTTGTTGGTCTCGTTAATGTAATAAACTCTAAGAAGCGCAAATAAATCTCTAATATCTATAATATGTCGATATTTATCTATTTATACATATTGTCATTATGCTTTTTATCTGTCTATGGTGTTCTAAACATTATTCTTTACATCCGCATCTCTGTTAATCTACATAATTTCTGACTATTCTGCTGATTGTCGGAGATTTACTTCCAAGTATTAGAATTGTTTCTATATATCTTCCTGCCTAGAACTGTCTATCCTATTTGTCATACTTGAAACCATTAAAACGCATCTTCCTGCTGTCACTGCGTGTGTTTAATTTAAATTACCTGAAATTGTTTTTTCCACATTTATGAATTATTGGCTGAATAAATTTTGCAGTATTAAAAAAAAATAAAACACTTCAGACCTGATAGTAAGCAGTTGTCTATCTTTGGTGTAAAAGCAATGCACTCACTGTCATAAAGTTACAGTTGTCATCAATATCGTGTGTGGTCCCCCGAAGCAGCATCAATACTAGCTTGACATCGCCAAGTCATGATATTTCAGTGTCTCGCAAAAATGTTTTGGGGTAAGGCGTTTTATTCTGTAATGAGTGGTCGCTGGAGATGATTTATTCTGTTGATGTCATGCTGCTGGGCCCATCTGTTCAGTACACCCCACGCCTCTTCAATAGGGCTCAAGTCAGGAGAGTTTGCAGGCCAATCCAGTACAAGAAACGGTTGTTTGGCTAAGATATTCGTGAGTAGACCAGCAGGTATGAGGTCCAGTACAAGAAACGGTTGTTTGGCTAAGATATTCGTGAGTACACCAGCAGGAATGAGGCCTAGTTTTTCGTTCTGAAAGATTCCCATATGTTCGGAATCACATTGTGAAAATTACTGATCGTCTACACCATTCGGCACGGCTCTTGCTGTCGATGATGAATTATTCAATATGGCTTTTTGTAAGATAGAGACAGAGCCCTCTAGACGACATATCGACTACATTCTACCTCAGTTACTCTTACAATCATGATTTTACCTCACGGACTGTCTAACTATGTCCTTCTTTCAACTTTCTGTCTTTCCAAACGTTAGTAATATTGTGCGGCCTAAATCACACAGCTACAAAATCCCCAACCCCCCCCCCCCCAAACTTTTCAACTCCCTGACGGGAGACACGCATTATTTGATGTGGACATTGTTATTGCGCTGCTGTAACAAGTATAATCTATGTGCGTCTTACCGCAACTCTCTAACCCTTTGATTTTCTTTATGTCGTTTGATGTACATCCGACGGTCGTGATGACTGAATTACCATAGCCACGACTACCAGTATTTTTTAAAGTTGAAAACTATGATATATTAGGCTATAATTAAGCTAACATCCGAGGTAGAACGGAACATATTTGACCAAAACAATTAATTGTAATTGTTGTCAGATATATAACGCTTCACGCTATTCGTCACGAAATATAAAGTTCTTATACAACAAGTCTATTATTCTATAATAAATCTATTCTTTCATAATAAATCTATCAATTTACTAATAAAGTGGTGATTTCTGTACAATTACTAGTAGTATGACGATGAAGGATATAGCCGAAGTCTCAGAGCAATGATATGGACGGAGTTTCAGAGCAATTATATGGATGGAGTCTCAGAACAATGATATGGCTGGAGTCTCAGAGCAAAGATATGGCCAGAGTCTCAGAGCAATGATATAACTGGAGTCTCAGAGCAATGATATGACCGGAGTCTCAGAGCAATGATATGACAGGAGTCTCAGAGCAATGATATAACCGGAGTCTCAGAGCAATGATATGGCCAGAGTCTCAGAGCAATGATATAACCGGAGTCTCAGAGCAATGATATGACCGGAGTCTCAGAGCAATGATATAACCGGAGTCTCAGAGCAATGATATAACCGGAGTCTCAGAGCAATGATATAACCGGAGTCTCAGAGCAATGATATAACCGGAGTCTCAGAGCAATGATATAACCGGAGTCTCAGAGCAATGATATAACCGGAGTCTCAGAGCAATGATATGACCGGAGTCTCAGAGCAATGATATAACCGGAGTCTCAGAGCAATGATGACTGGAGTCTCAGAGCAATGATGTGGCCGAAGTCTGAGAGCAATGATAGGACCGGATTCTCAGGGTCATACAAGTGTCTATTTTCTTATTGATTCTACGATGATGCTTCGAAATATTCAGTCATAATATTTACATCCTTAGCGGTTGGATCCCATAGAAAGCCTTCATGCACTCCTTCACAATACAACATGCAGTAACGAAAGTTTAGTAGTTGGAGTCGTTGATGAAGTCTGCACTAAAGAGAGCTAATTTTATTTGTGTACCTGTACCACATGGATGTTATGGAACATGCAAGAACAGACAAATCTACCTGAGTGGGCACAATGAAAAGTGATTGTTCGATGTACCGTACTAATATTTTGAAAGCAATCACGGAATTAGATCAGTTGGTTGACGTTGGACGAATTTTTTTTCATTTTCTATCACTAGAATACAAGACCCAGGAGTGAAGTGTGGCGGTGGCGTTACAAAAAACGAACATTGTAGGTGAATAAAAAGAAGATTTATCGAACAACACACAACAACACACAACAACACACAACAACACACAACAAGAACAGCCAGTTAACCCACATACTGAAGGACATACTAAATATGATAACGGAGCACCAATAGACATGTCCAAAGTCAACATGATGATGACCTCTGACCACTAAGTCAAAATTAAACATTCGTTCTCTATAATCTTTCTCTTACATCTTTCTCTATAAACAAATTTAAGATGGATGTTCATAGGTTATTAAAATCATGCCTGTTATAGCAGTAGTCTATCTATTTCTCTATTTATTCGCTAAACCATTTGTTGCCTTTAAGTGTCAGGGGTAGAAGAGTTTTCTGGAGACGGCCCTCTTGTATTTGTCTTGCAGTTGTGACGATATGTAAATACATTATTTATTACGAAATAATATTACCAATTAATCAGAAAGCCATTGGGACCATCAGCAGTGACACGATTTATTTATATATTCTTCTTCTTTCTCAGCGTTCATTCTCAAACTCCCGCTGGATCTCTCTTGCAGCATGACCATGGTCCTACTAGATGTCCTTCAGGATGCAGTACAGAGATTTGAAATACGCTGACGCCGTTATATTTGCGCCAATTGCCTGACACATCCGTCGTCGGTGGGTAGTATATATATAGTATATATATATATATATAAATGTGTACAACACGTGTACTCATTTCCGTATTTCACTATATTTCCCTGTATTGCGCAAACCCTCTTATTTCCAGCGCGTCGGGTTATTTCCTAACACTGCATATGTATTTATATTACCGTATACATGTTGTAAACGTACACGGACCTGCCCGGTTAAGCATTCCGAGGTCGCTACAACAACCTATACCCACTAACCTAAGAACTATTTTTATCTATATATCTGATACTATAGTATCACTTCTTACGTAATAGTGTCTGGAGGATTATTGGCATTAACCTTTTATCTCCGGTTTATAGTATAGCAAGTATCTACAGATCGAGACGAAATCGTCGTGTTAAGAATTTTTTTCAAGGAATATTGGTCAAATTAGTTTAATGATGTCTACGGTAGACATGGGATTTCAAATATTAGAGATTTTACAGTGCTCGAATATTGGATTTAGATGTTAGATCTAAAAATACCAGCATAGTACTAAATTGGATTATATACCTGTGTTTATTTCATATTCAGGAAAATCTCGGCGGCAGAGAACGAGTGCCGCATCATCGGTTAATCTGTGCGAATTAAATGTCTTTTTTGTTCTTTATATCCCATAGAGGGCCAAAGTAAGTCACCGGGAACGCTTAGATCAAATTATGAGGACGAACGGCGCAGGTATCGCAACCAAGCTGTACATATGACACAGCTCATTCCATTCTCCGGATTACTGTCTGATAATTTTCAGGAGTATGAAAACTAACGAAAAATAATAGGAACAGAACTGGGAACATGATCTAACAACAGGGAATTTGATCTAACAACAGGGAACATGATCTAACAACAGGGAACATGATCTAACAACAGGGAACATGATCTAACAACAGGAAACATCATCTAACAACGGGGAACATGATCTAACAACGGGGAACATGACCTAACAACGGGGAACATGATCTTCTTCTTCTTCAGCGTTCATTCTTTAACTCCCGCTGGATCTCTGTCCTACTAGATTTCCAGCAGGATGTAGTCCAGAGAATGGAAATGCGTTGTGTCGCCGTTTTATTTGCACCAATGGTCCGACACATCCGTCTTCGGCGGAGAACATGATCTAACAACAGGGAACATGATCTAACAACGGGGAACATGATCTAACAACAGGAAACATGATCTAACAACGGGGAACATGATCTAACAACGGGGAACATGACCTAACAACGGGGAACATGATCTAACAACGGGGAACATGATCTAACAACAGCGAACATGATCTAACAACAGGGAACATGATCTAACAACAGGGAACATGATCTAACAACGGGGAACATGATCTAACAACAGGGAACATGATCTAACAACAGGGAACATGATATAACAACAGGGAACATGATCTAACAACAGGGAACATGATCTAACAATAGGGAACATGATCTAACAACAGGGAACATGATCTAACAACAGGGAACATGATCTAACAACAGGGAACATGATCTAACAACAGGAAACATGATCTAACAACGGGGAACATTATCTAACAACGGGGAACATGACCTAACAACGGGGAACATGATCTAACAACAGGGAACATGATCTAACAACGGGGAACATGATCTAACAACGGGGAAAATGTGGATGATGATGTCAATGAAGATGAGGATGAAGATGAAGATTATGATGCTGCGGATTGTAATGAGAGTGAGGATGAGACTGAAGATGAGAATGAAGATGAGAATGAAGTTTAGGAATGGGTTGAAGAGAATGGAGAGGAAGATAAAAATGAGGATTAAGATGATGGAAAAGAGTATGAAGATAGAGAAAGGTGAAGATGAGGATGACGCACAAGATGAAGAGAATAAAGATGAGGATGCAAGTAACGGTGAGAATGAGGATGCGGATGACGATGAGAACGATGAGGAGGATGATGATGAAGGAGAAGATGAGGATAAAGATCCTGATGAGGATGAAGATGATGAGGATGACGATGAAAATGAGGATTAGGCAGCACAATAATTATTCACGTGAAAAAAATACAAAGAGAGTGAATTGGAGCAGTGACAGACTGAGATATCGAGAACGCGAGAGTGATGGAGATAAAAAGAGGGAGAAGAGTGAAAGAGAGTAAAAAATGTGTGTTTAATTATTTGCTGAGTGAGAAATGGAGAGATGCAGAACATGTGGGGGGAACTATAGGACATAATGTAGACTAACCAAGCACAGCATGAGACTACCTTAGATATTGATTTGTGGATGTTTAGATATTTTGTCGGGTGGTTGATAGCAATAATGTAGTCCTTTTTTTCAATATTGAGAGACGGGAGGAGATTACGTCTTTGAGGAGTGGATTGTAGAGAGTGAGAAGCGGTAAATGAGAGTGAGGACGAATAAATAGTCAAAGAGTGATGGTGGATGAGAGTAGGGGAGGATGATTAATGGTAGGGAAATATATTAGAGAATGAGGGATAATGTAGATGTTAAGAATGAGGGATAATGATTAATGATAATGATTAATGTAGATGTTAAGAATGAAGGATAATGATTAATGATAATGATTAATGTAGATGTTAAGAATGAAGGATAATGATTAATGATAATGATTAATGTAGATGTTAAGAATGAGGGATAATGATTAATGATAATGATTAATGTAGATGTTAAGAATGAAGGATAATGATTAATGATAATGATTAATGTAGATGTTAAGAATGAAGGATAATGATTAATGATAATGATTAATGTAGATGTTAAGAGTGATTGATTAATAGCATAAAAAACTGTAGTTCATAGTGAGGACACATAATTAATGAAAAAGAAATGATAGGTAATCGATATGGTACATTAGATAAAAAGAGATGCATAGTAGGTGAGAGAGAAGGTACATTAGATAAAGAGAGATAAATGGTAGGTAAGAGAGATGGTACATTATATAAAGAGAGATAAATGGTAGGTAAGAGAGATGGTACATTATATAAGGAGAGATAAATGGTAGGTAAGAGAGATGGTACATTAGATAAAGAGAGATAAATGGTAGGTAAGAGAGATGGTACATTATATAAAGAGAGATAAATGGTAGGTAAGAGAGATGGTACATTATATAAAGAGAGATAAATGGTAGGTGAGAGAGATGGTACATTATATAAAGAGAGATAGAGAGCTTTTTTATGGTCCGCCAGGCCAATCTTAGATTACTATATGCTCAGGTGCGCGAGCTCTGGAATTATCACATGATGTAAACAGGATTAAAAGCGCAGTATTTTCGCCCCATGCCAGACAATCTACATACAGCCCACAGACCAATAAAATATTGACTGCGCCTGATGTACACATATAAACAACAACGAAATCAGAACCTCTACTTTTTTATGCCTACAATCTAAGATCTGACATCATTTCTACAAGAAAAAAGCAAAGACAGGATGTTAAAAAATTTAATTTACATTGTTAATGAAGTGAAACCTTCCTGTGACTCATCCGCGTCTTCGCACTGCGTATAAATAGAATGGATACATTTTAACTTTCCAAGTACAACTTATTTCCTCCACATTGTTTCCATCGTCACACAATCTAACCCTCCACTCTGTCTCTATTCTGACTAGCAATATATATATTCTAACTATCTCGTAAAACTCCGTTTTGAAATATTGCCAAAACCTTCAATTTGTTCCTGGAGACGATTAAATCTTGTTTCCACCCAAACACATCATTGACGAGTCATTAAACAAGTTTCACATCTCCCATTTTCCACGTATCGTCAGACCAAATCATTTATCTGAGTTCATAAGTAGGTTTCATCTTTCAAGTCTCCTCTATTACATCTGTCCGCACATTATCATATCCTCCTTGACCCCGTTCACGATTTTTCCGTATCTGTCGGTAGCGAACATACTAGTCATAATATGAAACGCGCATACGCACATAATGATACACATACATTCTTCAGACTATCCCGGATATCTCTAACAATAAGATTTACTAATTATATCTCTAATCTTTCATCGTCTATTCTTAAGATTTACTAATTATATCTCCGAACTTCCATTACCTCTTCGTAATCTGAACTAGTTACCTATCTGATCGTCTGCTGTCTCTTCTGAAACTATACTAGTTATCTTTGAAGGCTGGCTTCTAAATACCAGCACAAGAAGAAATCTACAGTATTTTGGACACTTAAAGCGACATAATGGTATCGAAATGTTGATTCTGGAGGGCAGAGTGCCGGGTAGAGAAGAAGAGGAAAACCAAGAAAACGATGAACCAGCGACATCGAAGAATGTATGTACATGTCTCTGGCCAATGCAGACCTGCTTGCCCGGGACAGAGAGGCGTTCAGAGTATCCATGACGAATACAACGTTCGGGAAAGAATATGTCACGTGATATAGTTATATCTCTGAGCTGTCACTGCCTCTTCTTTAAAATATCTGGTGAAATCCATGAAATTAAGTCGTTACAGAATAAACAAGTCATCCGAAGACACATATCTACTGAAAGTGTGTACCTGTTTTTATATTGATATATATATATGTGTGCTCTATGGTGGTTCTAGACTTTCAGGATTGCCTGTGTTAAAGGGTATCATTTTCTTGCAGTATGAACTGTATCATGACTCTGCAGTATGAACTGTATCATGACTCTGCAGTATGAACTGTATCATGACTCTGCAGTATGAACTGTATCATGACTCTGCAGTATGAACTGTTGTATCATGACTCTGCAGTATGAACTGTATCATGACTCTGCAGTATGAACTGTTGTATCATGACTCTGCAGTATGAACTGTTGTATCATGACTCTGCAGTATGAACTGTTGTATCATGACTCTGCAGTATGAACTGTATCATGACTATGCAGTATTAGTTAATATGTATCATTTTTCTGGTATGAGAACATTTGTATCATTTCATTCCTGTGTGAGATAATTTGTATCATGTCTATTTGTTGAGAGAAGCTTATCATTTCTCTGGTCTATCTGTCTAACTATCTATTCGCTAAACCTTTTGTTGCCTTTCAGCGTCAGGGTTAGAAGAACTTTCTGGAGATGACCCTTGTGGGTGTTGAATATATTGTGGAATTTGTAGCCTCTTTTATTTTGGTTGTCCATCGTTTTCGTGATCGGCCTCTAGGTCTGCCTTCACTGTATCTGTATAGCATACCTTGCTGTGGTAAGCTGTCTGGTGGTAGTCTGCTGATGTGTGCAAACCATCTGATGCTGTTGTTTCTTAATATATTCCAAGATTAGGGGGTGCCGGTTCATTGTCTAATTTCCTCATTCCTCACTCTGTCTCTTAACGATATTCCAAGGATTCTGCGTAAGCATGCCATTTCAGCTGCCACAAGATTACGTTTGTCTTGTGCTGTCGCTGTCCATGTTTGGAGTTGATAGCACAGGTTGGCATACTGATAGTTTTAAATTATTTTGTGTTTGTGTTTAAATCTGCATTTTGTTTCTGAAGATTCGTGTCATTTTCCCTAGGACTTGGTATGCTTTATTAGATCTACTGTGTATTTCTTTGTTGCTCTTGCCGTCTGTTGTTATATTACTTCCTAGGTATGTGAATTCTGTCACTTGGTTAAGCCTGTTGTTTTCAATACATATACTGTTGTTTCTTACTATTCTTCCTATCTGCATTACTTCGGTCTTCTCTGTATTTATTGGTCGAATAAGTACAAGAAATCCGTCTCCCAGCCATTTTGTTTATATTCGTTATGGTTTTGTGTTGTTAACTGTTTTTGTTGTCTTGATAAAGGTCCCAATTGGACCGACACGTTGACAATTGTATTTGTTCTTTGTTTTATTGTTATTTTCTATATTTTATTATTTTATTTTGGCAGTTTTCTTCAGTAACCTTCCTACCTTATTTGTATTTACCTCTGTTAATATACAATAATTAGAAATAACAATAAAACATAGAACAAAGACAATTATCGAAGAGTCGGTCCTATTGGAACCTTAATCAACAAACAAAAACCAAGACAATAGAACTATAAAAAAAAACTGTAAAAAACAGCGTAGACTTAGACGATGGCTTCCTTACAAAATACCATTGCCCAAGTCCAAATATATCAATAGCCGATAATGTGTAAATGTTAAGATATCGGGAGATTGATTATTGGCACAGAAGTGGTAGGTGACAGTGATTATATAGTATAAAGAGAGAAATTATAGCCGTGTATTGGGTACGGGTTATCTGCATTGTTTCTCTGATCTGTGTGTTACGTAGCATCATCTCTGTGCTCTGTATATTAATGTGTATAATTTCTCTCCTGAATTAATCGTCATTGCTGTACTGTCTGCTTTAACCTGTTTGCTCTCTCTCTATCTCTCTCTCTCTCTCTCTACTATTTTTACTTACGATTATTATCTCTCTGCAATGTGAGTTAATTTATATCATATTTTTGCTATGCCAGTTAATTTGTCTCATATTTTTGCTATGTCAGTTAATTTATATAATATTTTTGCTATGTCAGTTAATTTATATCATATTTTTGCTATGCCAGTTAATTTGTCTCATATTTTTGCTATGTCAGTTAATTTATATAATATTTTTGCTATGTCAGTTAATTTATATCATATTTTTGCTATGTCAGTTAATTTATATCATATTTTTGCTATGCGTTATATGTGTCTGTAATCTTACACCAGATATGTTTATGTGTTATGTGTGTTTATAACCTTACACCGGATTTGTTTATGTGTTATGGGTGTTTGTAACCTTACACCGGATTTGTTTATGTGTTATGGGTGTTTGTAACCTTACACCGGATTTGTTTATGTGTTATGGGTGTTTGTAACCTTACACCGGATTTGTTTATGTGTTATGGGTGTTTGTAACCTTACACTGGATTCTATATATTTATACGTAACATTTCTAGAGAAAGCGATATAGCATAATTTAACCCCATGGGTTACGAAAAATTAGACTTTGCAAAGCCCGAGATGAGTGAAAAGAACGGTATTACTGTCACCTTTCACGCATGTCGTAAGAGGTGACTAATAAGGTTCGGGTGAAGTTGGCTGTCCCATCGAATAGAGGGTCAAAGTGATCTAGAAGTCATTATTCTTAAATTGAATGTATCCGGGCGAAAGGCGCAGATATCGCAATTAAGGTGTACACCATGGTAGAATGCCTTTCTTTCTCTGGACCTGCATGAGCCTGAGAATGAACGTTGAAGTAAACAACCCTCAAGTAAATGAACCCTTCAAATGTAAACTTATAAAATCTAATAACCTCCCGTATTAGGACATATGGCTGGACAACATAACAACTTCACATACATATTTCTACCGATCATACTAAGACAATCGTCACACTAAATCGTCACACAAAATGTCACACTAAATCGTCACACTAAATCGTCACACTAAAATGAAAAAACAAAATAAAATTGTATCCCAAGACTGTGTTCTCACTTTTAGTGTTAGTTAACACTTCCCGACTTCCAAAATTAGCTCTGAAAATGCTAAATCTGGAAAATCCGACGACCGCATTGCTATATTTCTCTTTCAGCATTAACGTAATGAGTTTCCAGATTTACTTACACTAAGCTTCAACTCAGACCAAATGTAACCCTATTTCATGTTTACATAACCTAATTAGAAACACTGTAATGATCCATCAATTATTCTAGCCGTCTGCGTCGTAGATACGAAGATGATACAATAAATATGGTTACTAAATTGGGAAAAATGGGACGAATGATATATAGCAAATTTTTAAATATTTTAAATATGCCATTTAATGAGTGTCTCTTGTTGTAAAGTGCTTGCAACCGGGGATACGAGTCACGCCTGGTTATATCAGAACATTCAACCGGGTATACGAGTCACGTCTGGTTATATCAGAACATATAACCACACAATATGTATGTCGCACAATATGTATCTCAAGTTTTCCTGCCACCACGATCTCTGAATTTGTTGAATATCTTTTTTTTCTTTTTTTTAAAACTAAAATATAGGAGGCACACGCAACAAATCTAACTAATAGTAATACCAATAACAACAATTACTTATCTACAGACACAAGCTAATGCAGAATATATAGGCATACTTCATGAATGTCTGGAGTATGATACACTGATGGATCAATGTATGATGATACACTGATATAAACATACCTGTATATAGAGACAGTACTAGAATCAAAGAACTATGGATCCATGTTTGATACACTGAGACTAACATGTCATGCCTCTCACAAAATCCATTTTACAGAACATAAAATCACTACATACGTGAGAAACCAGATAAATCCTATTGCATGTCAACAAGGACATCTCCTGGCAGTGGTTAAAGTGGTTTAGTCATGTTATGAGATATAATTCCCTTTTCAAAACTTCCCTACAGGGAACAGTTTGGATTGTAAGAAGAAGAGAACAAATAAAGTATGGATTGATAATATTGAAGACTGTGGAGAATTAAGATTGCCAGGATTAAGGATTAGACAGGATTAAGATCCTTCACACTTTAACAATTAACTGAGACTAGAGAAACATGACGAGATTTATGTGATGATGCTTCCAGAATGACATCTCTATGTCCCTGGGGTGTTGCGGGTATGATTATACATAAAATATACCCAAATCATTAGACATTTTCGTCTATAGCCTTCTAGATATCTAATTATACCTCCAGGCGTATCCTCTACAGCCATCTATATCTCTAGTTATACCTCTAGACATATCGTCTACAGCGTCTATAGACCTAGTTATACCTCTACACTTATAGTCTATAGCCTTCTAGATCTCTAGTTATACCTCTAGACATATCGTCTACAACCTTCTATACCTCTAGACATATCGTCTACAACCTTCTATATCTCTAGACATAGCGTCTACAACCTTCTATATCTCTAGGCATATCGTCTACAACCTTCTATATCTCTAGACATATCGTCTACAACCTTCTATATCTCTAGACATATCGTCTACAACTTTATATATCTTTAGACATATGTCTACAGCCCCATGGACAATACTAGGCTACTCGGATTAGTCTTCTGAGATTCTCTCCATACTACCCATGATGTATTCTCTACTTCTTTAATGACTTTTTGATGATATCCTTTCTAATATCTAACCGTATCATGTCATTATCATTTGCTCTGGGTCTTAGCCAAATCTCTCAGAGATCGGTCATTATTATTACTCATATTGACGTCATTGTTGCTGAAAGAATTTCTCTCTTTGTGGAATACTCTATATATTTGGTTCCTAAGTGTCGTTTTTAAGACAGTTCATTAAGATACTCCCGAACTTCTGCCAAGATTTTTTCGATATTCTCTGTACATGTATTTAAATCTGCCAGAGGTGCCGTTTTCTCTGAGCGTTATTTTTCTTGATTCTGAATATCTAATTTTATTTGTGTGTTTATTTCCATGAAATACGAGCAATACGGCTCTTGTTTCATATTAGAAATGGTTATTGTTTCTTTAGAGTTCTCCTTCAAGTAAGACATAGTTCAGCTCACAGCAGTATGTAAATGTCATGATACTAAGCCTCCTACTCACAGGGAGTATGTGTACTGTGTATGTATGTAGTGTCTAAGCCTTCTACTCACAGGGAGTCTCTGTATGTATGTAGTGTGTTTGCCTACATATCTCTACAAGCGCGCATATCTCTAATTGCGGAAGTATATCTCTATGTGCGGAAGTATATCTCTATGTGCGGAAGTATATTTCTATATTTTGAAAGAAGTATTTTGGCGCATGAATGTAATTGATGGAGGCACTATTTAAAAATCCTGTATTTGGAACATAATTCAAATATATTCATCCGTCAACAAATAAACAAACATGTGGTTTATCAAGAACTACTTTTGGCGGTAGTGAGGCAGCGAAAACTAACTTAGTTTGAACTTTCACTGAGACACCACGAATTTTCTAAAACTATTCGTCAAGAAACTGTTGAGGGCGGAAAATGATAAGATGACCAGAGAAAAATCAGAATTGACAACATCAAAGAATGGTCAGTGTGATTTTTATAGAGAACTTTGGGTTAAATGCCATTCAGTCCTAATCGTATACTTTCAGTCCTACTATATCGTATTCCCTAATTATTTTGTTGGTGTTATTTTATCAAATATTTTAGTGTATTCTTTCTATTTTATCAAATATTTTAGTGTATTCTTTCTATTTTATCAAATATTTTAGTGTATTCTTTCTATTTTATCAAATATTTTAGTGTATTCTTTCTATTTTATCAAATATTTTAGTGTATTCTTTCTATTTTATCAAATATTTTAGTGTATTCTTTCTATTTTATCAAATATTTTAGTGTATTCTTTCTATTTTATCAAATATTTTAGTGTATTCTTTCTATTTTATCAAATATTTTAGTGTATTCTTTCTATTTTATCAAATATTTTAGTGTATTCTTTCTAATTTTATCAAATATTTTAGTGTATTCTTTCTATTTTATCAAATATTTTAGTGTATTCTTTCTATTTTATCAAATATTTTAGTGTATTCTTTCTAATTTTATCAAATATTTTAGTGTATTCTTTCTATTTTATCAAATATTTTAGTGTATTCTTTCTATTTTATCAAATATTTTAGTGTATTCTTTCTATTTTATGAAATATTTTAGTGTATTCTTTCTAATTTTATCAAATATTTTAGTGTATTCTTTCTTATTTTATCAAATATTTTAGTGTATTCTTTCTATTTTATCAAATATTTTAGTGTATTCTTTCTATTTTATCAAATATTTTAGTGTATTCTTTCTATTTTATCAAATATTTTAGTGTATTCTTTCTATTTTCTGTTCGTGTTGTTTCACTTTTTCTTCTATTTCTTACTCTTCCGGGTTATATCTATATTTAGATGTGTTATGTAAATGTGAACTTTAGAAGTACCGTTTTTAATTCGTCGTATTATGTTGCGAATGTATTCTTCATATACTTTTGGTCGAAACGTCGATATTTGTGTGTGTATGTGAGTATTATTATGTGTGTTACCATTGATTATCAAAACTTCATTTTTCTGTTGCAAGTTTCACTTGCTGAATTACAGTTTTGCTGCAGTTAGTACATATTTTTAGTTTGTACAAACTTGTCGTAATGGGTTAGGACAGGTTTAGGGTTAGGGCAGGGTTAGGGTTAGGATAGGTTTAGGGTTAGGGTTAGGTCAGGCTGAGAGTTAGGGTTCGGACATATTTAGGGTTACGGTTAGGACAGGTTTATGGTTAGGGTTATGACAAGTTTAGGGTTATAGCATTAGGACAAGTTTAGGGTTATAGCATTAGGACAAGTTTAGGGTTATAGCATTAGGACAAGTTTAGGGTTATAGCATTAGGACAAGTTTAGGGTTATAGCATTAGGACAAGTTTAAGGTTATAGCATTAGGACAAGTTTAGGGTTATAGCATTAGGACAAGTTTAGGGTTATAGCATTAGGACAAGTTTAGGGTTATAGCATTAGGACAAGTTTAGGGTTATAGCATTAGGACAAGTTTAGGGTTAGTACAGACAGATTCTGATACAATCTGATATTTTCAACATGGCATATCTTTGACCATGACAATTTTTATGTCTTATTATTACTACCTGATCTCTGAAAGGTAATACAGATGTGTACAATATTTGTAATGGAGTAAGGTTTCCACTCTTCGACATGAGTTATCACAACACACGGTAGAGCACTCAAAGAAATGTTATCTTAAGCTCCAATGTTATCTTTCTGATGTTTATTGATTTATTGTTAAAATTGTTTTCATTGTTTTTCGCAGTGTATTTAATATATTCTTAAGAAAGACGTAAATTTAGATCAAAGATCTATGTTCTACGTAAATACATTGGGTAGCAGGGCATGAGCTTATGGATCGCTGAATCAGCAACCAGCCAACCAATGTAAATACTATTGTTGTTTCGTTTCCTTGCAGCATTACCTTATTAAAATTAAGTAAAGTTACCCATATCATTTATTAATGCCGTAGGGGTATGAGATGTTAGCGAGCTCACATTTAAATATCTCTGCAAATGAAGGCGGTAGACATATCCTCTCCCTCGCAGTATTCACTTCCCGGATTAATCCGGTACACATTTAAGGCTGGGTCAACCCGGGAGCCGTTGCGATCTGAAAAAACATTTCCACCTCGCATGGGAAATGAACCCAGGATCTCTCATAATCGAAGTCAATGAGCTAACCACTGCGCTACGCGTCTCCCTGGCATTACCCTATATTGATTATCATTTCGTCTTTCAGCAAGTTTTCCGGTGTGCCATATTTGTTGGCGTTTGATGCTAAAACGTATCAATAACAGATGAGATATAACGCTGGATACATGAAAGGAATAATACCGTGTATAGATTGACATTTTCTCTGGAAACACTGCCAGTGTCAGACAACTGACGTAATGATGAAATATTAATCAATTTGGCCGGACATATTGAGACACTTCACCATCAGAAAAGGTCAATTGTTTACATCAATGATAGCTCACTAATTTTTATCACAGCTAGGTAGAAAATTATAACCTCCGGTTTGTTACATGTGACAGAGAAGGGAGCAAAGAACAGCAGTATTGTTACTTACCAGACATTTTTTAAGAGACAACTAAATGGTTTAGGTTGGAGCTGGCTGTCCCATCCCTTAAATGGTCAAAGTGACATACAGGTCATGCAGAAATCAGATAAGTCAAGGCGAAAGATTTTGATATCGCGGCTTAGCTGTAAGCCATGATACAACGCATTCCGTTCTATGTACTATATTATGCTAATATATAGAAGTTAAAGAATGAGCTCAGAAGATTAAGATGAAATATATAGAATCATATACATTGTGTACCCATGTTTTCCTGACGGTAATGTAAAGTGTGTATCTACGTTTTCTGGCAGCCCACACCTGATCTTTTTATGATGTTCTCTGATGTTCTGATGTTTTCTGATGTTCTCTGATGTTCTGATGTTTTCTGATGTTCTCTGATGTTCTGATGTTTTCTGATGTTCTCTGATGTTCTGATGTTTTCTGATGTTCTCGGATGTTTTCTGATGTTCTGATGTTTTCTGATGTTCTGATGTTTTTGATGTTCTCTGATGTTCTGATGTTTTCTGATGTTCTCTGATGTTCTGATGTTTTCCGCTTGGTGTCCACAAAAAATAAATGGATGAGACAGAAGATGTGGCCAATTTCACACACTAAATAAATGTATTAAATTATTTTATCCAAACAAACTGTTCATAGAAAATGTAGAATGCTCAGGTGACGATCAAACAAAGAACAATCAAATTTGTATCCATTGACATCTGCGAATTAAAAAACAAGTTAAAGATCTAATAGAAGAAATTGGAAAATAAAATATCAAATTACTAGGACTAACAGACACAAGAAATAAGAGCCAAGACAAACATAAATTACATAAAGACTACACATTAATCTACTGTGGTGTAAACATTACAAAAAGACTACACATTAATCTACTGTGGTGTAAACATTACATAAAGACTACACATTAATCTACTGTGGTGTAAACATTACAAAAAGACTACACATTAATCTACTGTGGTGTAAACATTACAAAAAGACTACACATTAATCTACTGTGGTGTAAACATTACAAAAAACTACACATTAATCTACTGTGGTGTAAAGATTACATAAAGACTACACATTAATCTACTGTGGTGTAAACATTACATAAAGACTACACATTAATCTACTGTGGTGTAAACCCGAATACGAAAGCACAACATGGAATAAGTTTCATCATTGACCCCGCGGTATCTAAAAATATCATAATCACGAGCTTTGTGAGCGAAAGGTTGATCGCGATAACGGTTACAATAAACAACGAAAACATATCATTCATTCAAACTTACGCACCCTTTCATTCATACAACAACAAAACGGAACGGGAAAATTGTTTTGATAACATCAACGTTTAAATAAACAACATCAACACACACATACACAAAACATATGGATATTAGAAGATTTTAACGCACACTTCGAAAGATATGGAATATAATACATAGGACCGTTTGGGGACAAAATAAACAAACTAAATGGCAACAGATACAGATTAATTTAAATGTGCATTCATCACAACCTATTTGTTACTAAAAAATTCTTCAAGCACAGAAAATCTCAAGTTTACACCTGGAACAATTTAAACTGCAATAGCCAGATAGATTTTATATTAACAAGAAGAGCCAACAGAAGGAAAATAACAGACGCAAGAGCCATACCAAACATGTGTGTAGACACCGACCATAAAACAGTAATAATAGCTGTAAAAACAAACAGAAAGAGAAAGAAGAAAGACAACAACAAAGGCACACAAAAATCTACACAAATTAAAATACATAATGGTAAGGATACCATGTTATGGAATCAATACACACAAAAATCACAGAAAATTTTAAACAAAAACAACACAAAATGTAGATACAACAGCAACATAAACATAATGGAAATTACTCAAAGACGCTATCAAACAACCAGCAGGCGAATCATCCGGATACAAGAATAACAATGTAAGGAAACCAAAAATAACAGCATGGTGGAATGATGAAGTCAAAAAAATCACAAGAGAAAATAAACAAATATAAGAGATTGGTCAAACGTAAAATCCAAGTAGATTACATAGAATACAAGACAGAAAAACGAATGCCAAGAAAATTATTAAAACTGCCAAAATCAACTTTTCGAAAGAATATGGAGACGTGCTCAACGCAGTTTATAAAAATGCACAAAAGAGGTTCTACAATAAAATTAAGAACATGAGAGACAACGAAGATATATACGAACAAACAGATTTAAAAGATGGCGAGAACGGTAATACACTAAAAGAACCGAAGTAAAATAAATGGAAAGATGGAAACAATATTTAAATGAACTATTGATCCTGAAGGAATGAGAAAAATACACAAAAGTAAACACCACAACAGCAAACCTATAACTAAATATACTAACATCGGAAATAGAAAATGCAATAATCAAAGCTCCAATAAACAAAGCAGCAACTCTGATACATACAAACAGAACTCATCAAATCAGCATCAGAGAGCAGGAGAAACACATGGCTACACAGACTTTTCAATGGAATAATAAAATAAGAAACATTCGAAGATTGGAGAAATTCGACGATCATTCCTATATGGAAATAAAAAGGCATTAAGAATTTCACGAAATACAGAGGTATACACTTACTAAACCACACAGGGAAATTTTTTAATAAAATATGAGAACAACTACGATCATACATTGAACCACAACTTAAAAACACCCAAATGTGCTTACGTAAGAACAAAAGCTTTACGGATGATATCTTTACACTTAGAGAACTAACAGAAAGAGCGACAGAAAATAACAAAGAATTATATATATCGCATTTGTCGATCAAGAAAAGGTCTTTGACAGATTAGACAAACAATACATATGGAACACTATCAATATACGGAGTAGCAAAACATTTAATCAATATATGCAGGGGCAGCAGAAATGACGTGTCTACGAAGAATACTCGGAGTATCATTAAGAGATACTTAAGAGAAATTTTTAAGAGAAATGATAACATCAGACAGATAACCAAAACAATACCAATATTGGGACGCATCAGGCGACAAAAGATCAAGTGGTTTTCACACAATTCCAGACTACCAACAGACAGATGGCAAGGATTAATAAACACTACTGATATAAAGCCAGAGGCAGACCATGTAAAAGATGGATCACAGAAAACCAAGTTGCCAAGAGAACAATTTTAGAAACAGCACACAAGAAGGAATCTCCAGAGAACTCTTCTACCCCTAACGCCGCAAGGCAAACAGGGGTCACAGATAGAAAGACATATAAACAGATAGATAGAAAGATGGATGGATAATTGGAAGGACAGACGGACGGAGGGAGGGAGGGAGGGAGAGAGAGAGAGAGAGAGAGATAGAGAGAGAGAGAGAGACAGACAGACAGACAGGCAGGCAGGCAGGCAGGCAGGCAGGCAGGCAGGCAGGCAGGCAGGCAGGCAGACAGGCAGACAGACAGACAGACAGACAGACAGACAGACAGACAGACAGACAGACAGACAGACAGACAGACAGACAGACAGACAGACAGACAGACAGACAGACAGACAGACAGACAGACAGACAGACAGACAGACAGACAGACAGACAGACAGACAGATAGATAGATAGATAGATAGATAGATAGATAGATAGATAGATAGATAGATAGATAGATAGATAGATAGATAGATAGATAGATAGATAGATAGATAGATAGATTTATTACCATTCACTGACCAGGAGCTCAATTACAGGGAGACAGACCACATCATCACGTTCTGTAGGGAGGCAATTGCCATGAGATGAAAAATAACTATGTCTAATTATGACACGCCTACAATAAATGACTAAGAGATTAACATATCACCGGGTAACTGCAAGTTCCAAGTGTGAGCCATACTGTCATACAGATTGCGTATCCATGGCTTCCTGGTGGCATTCCTATAGTACAATGCTGCAATTGTTAGTTTAGTAATTGCAAAAATGAAGGTAGTAGCTGTTCAGCATAGCTGCTTAGTGACTTTGGCACTCTAGAGAGGATGATACTATCAACTCAATCTCATAAACATTCTTAATCGTCTCTTACGACATGCATGAAAGGTAAATAGCGTTGCTATATTTTATTCCCTTCTCTGGTCCCAGCAACATAAGGGCGGAAAGATAAATATGAACACAGTATACAGATAAATCTCTTACCGTTTTCAGCAGACAGCGCATCCTCGTCTTCCTCGTCATATGCCTCATACATATTCATACTAGTATATGGGAAACTAGGCATAAGCTACCTTAGACTTGGGCTGACTAGACCTGTGCTGGGTTGTAATCACCAGAAATGACGATGGTAGCTGCGATAATGCCGTCTTGGACTCATGGAAATCCTTACTGAGAATGAACAGATTATGTTCCTTCAAATCTTGAAATATTATCCGACACTCACAATGTAAGGAAACAGTTTTGGGAAGATAATCCACATTGATTAGTTACATTGTTATCGAAAAGAGTTATCCATCTTTACAAAATTATAGTGAAGTCAAAATAAGGGCTGGACATCTCGTTATTGTGTCAAGTCATTTCTTGGGGGAAAAAAATTATATATGAATAAGATTGTTTCACCCTCACGCTTTTTACTTCACAGTAAGCAAACTCCAGTAAGAACTAAGCTATAATTATGATTTAATAAGTACATCTGAGAGTTACGATGTTCAATTCATTGAATCATATATGAATGAATCATATGTCAGTTGACTTCAAGTCTCCATAAGGTGTTTAATCCATTTGGTTAATTAAATATGCTGCTTCAAATTGTTTTTGTAATAGCTATTTTCCAATTTTACCGTTCCATCGATCGTATACTGTAAGCGGACTCACTGAAAAATTACAATTGTCTGAGAACTGAATACAGCTTGTGCATAATGGATACTAGACTAATATGTGTCCCTCCACAATTATACATGCATGTGTATTCAATGGGAAACGTCTACTAAATTGACGCAGAATGACTATCTTTTCGTGAATTCCATTGGTCAGTAGAGTTATACTTTATGCTGACTAATAATAAAATCACTGGAAAATTATAATTGTGACACTGTAGAATCATGATTCTTAATGATTCATTTGAAACCGTGTAAGTATCAAGAGAAACGAAACTACTGAGTTTTGATAACAAATGTCTCGTAGGATAACTAACACCCATTGGAATGAATTCAAATCAAATGATAAAATAAGAGAAGAGAACATCAAAACTTCATCAAATATGTTATTAGAAAACACCGTTGGTGCTACATCGGGCATGTCCTACACTAAGACATCAACAGAATACACCACCAATCTCTTGGAGCCAAAGGTAGACCAAAAGAAACACTCAGAAGAACAATACTTAGAGAAAGTAAATCAAACAATATTCATACTATTGAAGAACTGCACAGAATATCGTTGAACAGATAAAATTGGAGAGATCTGATATCTGTCCAATGCGCTAACTTCAGCACTAAAGGAAAATGAATGAATGAATGAAATCATCAAGGGAAATAACTATTGTTTTCCTCGCCCTACACCTATCGTCCATGCGGTTCACATTGCAACATGGTTTTCTAATCTCGGAATTGACTCTTCAGTCATCTCAGCCCTCTTCAGTCATCTGATGACTCTTCAGTCATCTGATGACTCTTCAGTAATCAGAGAATTCTTCAGTTATCTGAGGGAACTTTAATCGCCTGAGAACTTCTCAATCATTTGATGACTCTACAGTCATCTGAGAACTATTAAGTCCTAGCAATCACCACGACTATACATCAACTTTGTTTATTTCGCACCTGAAGACTAAAATTCAGTCCTAACCATGGTTTAAACCCAATACCACATGGTTTTGAGGCCCGTTTCTATCCATTCGGTCCAATGCTTAGGAGTGATAACTAAATCAGAGGCCCACATTGTGAGAGCCGATACCATGATATATCTATTATACCATTGAATGATAAAGGTAATGGTATGTCGTCCCATGGCAGCAACCTACCGTATGAGATGAAGATAACACCTGATATATTAAGCCACATCAAGTATTAAGTGTGGTGACCAATTCACTTCCTTGCTCGATTGAATATTACGATTATCCTAAAAACACGTACGTTGGCAACGAAATAAAAAATAATAATTACATTCAAAGATGTACTCAGAAAACAATTCACACGTTAAAAACCTCTCAACCACATATTTAAAAAAAAAACATAAAGAACACGGAAATACAGGAGTCATAAAGATCGCCAGTATCCAGAAGCGAGAACGGATGCGGTGAAATTCAAGCTGTCAGACAGCGGCACTTGTTGACGAAGACATTACAAAGACTGAACAGAGGAAACGCTAATCCGGCACACTTGTCAAAACACACAATTCTGTTCTATTTCTGCGCGTGTTATTGTCATAGAAATACATCAATAATGTCTTATTTCAAGTCTGCTTTTGTGTTCGCTAAGGCTGGGCAAACACGGGCCTTGTTGCCAACTTGGAATGAGGATAGTTACAACGACATATGCAAACATGGAGAAATGGGCATGTGAAGAACGTATACACATACACACGTAATTATACAGTCATTTGGTAACAGAAGAATATAGGCAGACATATGAAATATCAGATCACTTAGCGTCTCCACATGTAAACTTGTTACCAATTCCTTTTGGGAAAGGGGGGGGGGGTGTTCTTTCCTGGTCAATTGCGTCTTGATTACATGTGTATTGGTGTATTGTTTCCCAGATACCTAGTGACTACACCATTAAGTTACGGCGTTATAGGCTATTAGTAGTACCCCAGACAGTCGGCGCTCCACATCGTTGACAATAACTGCATATGGATATATCATAGTACATTGTCTGGGTACATATGACGATATACGAGTACAATGTGTGAGTATATATGGAGATATACGGGTACGATGTCTCTGGGTACATATGGAGATATACGAGTACAATGTGTGAGTACATATGGAGATATACGAGTACAATGTGTGAGTACATATGGAGATATACGGATACGATGTCTGAGTACATATGGAGATATACGGGTACAATGTATGAGGACACATTGAGATATACGAGTACAGTGAAGGCAACACTTTACGCCTTGTGTACCCTTGTTTACATTTTCCAACCATGATAATTGCATATTTCTTTATGTTTCATTCCCACATATAGAAGTGCCTTGCTTAAGTCCACTTGAGAATAATTACAACAACAACGATTTGTATAATTTACAACAAAGAAACTGATACAAACTGCCATATCATCCTCGAAACCTGAGAGCTGAGTAAAGCAATTATATGTATAAAAACTAATTCAACGTTTCGCCATAAAAAACCTTTATCAAGCATAGAATACATAACAAATTGAACCGAAAGTAAGATTCTCAATGGATGACCTAAAGGGAAATGGACAGTTTCCCAATTATATTGGTTTTGACCGTATGACAGACAGACAGACAGACATATAAACAGGTAAAGAACATAATGGAAAACTGCTAAATTTTAAATTACCCGACAGTGTGACTATCGGGTCCTGAACTTCTACACCAACAATTTGAACTTATGGAACAAAAACTATCAGACATATTCATTATTACAGATTTTGTGTCAGCTTTGGACGCATTTAAACATTATCCTATATGAAAATCAAGATATTTATCACAAAGTAGGACCAGCTCCGACTTTTCTCTGCATATTCAATCAGTGTGATCATGCAATGGATCCCTGATTATATCGATATAGTATTAAACGAAGTCGCTAACAGATTAGCAATAGGAGGCGCCTCAAAACAATAACATGGCAAACAGTCGAACAGATTCTTAGAAACAAAACCAGGGGAATCTGGCTGAACAGATGGACACATATGCTGCCTGGTCGAGATGATTATTGGGTCCTGAATATCTGATTGAATATCACACAGCGTACACGACCGTGTGACTATGGGTTTCTGAACCTCGAGTTGAATATCACACAACGTACACGACCGAGTGACTATCGGGTCCTGAACCTGGAGTTCAGGGTGTAAAGAATATGATACTGTCGTCTTTCCAGCCAATGTCAAGGAGACAAGGGAGTAAGGACAGTTTCGGGATAGACTAACTGTCACATGTCATGGAGGTGAGGAGAGAAAGAAAAGTCGGGGGATAGGCTGACTGTCACATGTCAAGGAGGCACGGAGAGTAAGCATCGTCGGGGAATAGGCTTACAACATGTCACAAATATTGTCTTGTCACAATTGCTTATTTTTTTATCTTCCTTCAAATGATCACACCTGACGACGAAAAGATGCAATTCGCCAGTGGACAATGCGCCTATGTTCTTTTGTGACCGATTTTTCGGTGACGGGGAATGCAAGATGATGGGTCATCAAATTACACCACAAAAATGAGATAGTTGGACCAGAAGTGTGTGAGACGCTCCTGACAAGGAAAACCTGCTGATCAAAATAGCCTTCCTCCTTTCACAGGTTCAAAATATTTGTATAACCCTCCCTTCTCCCTCGCCCCCCTCCCCGTCCACTAGCACAGCCATGCCTTCAGACAGCAAACCGTACATGGGTTTGGATATTGCTTTGTATACTCACTCAACTGAGGACAATCACAGCTTCAGCAACTGAGGACAATCACAGCTTCAGCAACTGAGGACAATCACAGCTTCAGCAACTGAGGACAATCACAGCTTCAGCAACTGAGGACAATCACAGCTTCAGCAACTGAGAACAATCACAGCTTCAGCAACTGAGGACAATCACAGCTTCAGCAACTGAGGACAATCACAGCTTCAGCAACTGAGGACAATCACAGCTTCAGCAACTGAGGACAATCACAGCTTCAGCAACTGAGGACAATCACAGCTTCAGCAACTCAATTGATGAGAACCTAACATTTCTATCGGAAAGTTTATTGGGTCAAAGGGCATGAGCCCATGGACCGCTGGATCAGCAACCAGCCAACCATCGGAAAGTTTATATGCTGTCATGGACATCCAGCTCACATCTAAAAGTATTATTTAATCGTCGTCATCATTATCTAAACATCCCACAATATTCACAAGTGCAAGTATTATATTTGTTGATATAAATTCTATACGAATGCGCATGCGTTTCTCCCCAATGGCCCACTAGACAAACTAATGACGCTACAGAAAACCTTAGTAGATGACATGCCGTTATATTGAGGTTATCTTCTTATAGAAACTTCATGGCACATCATTTATACAGTTATGCTTCTCATACTTTTAATTTATTATTGCAATGTGTTTCATTATTTGTTTATTTGTTTTGTTATTGGTATATATGTATGCACCCTCTGTGGTTCGGAGAGAGCCAGAGATATACTGCGCAGCACTGGGGAGGAGAAAACTGACAGCACTGTTTTTTCCTATGGCTGAGGTCCATCATAGAGGCACAGTGACTCATAACGTGACAATCCTTTTGACTTGAACATTTGGTTGCATGCCTGGAGCAATAGAGAAGTTCGACATAACAAGTATTCGCTTGCTGGCGGGGAATGAGCACCGTCGACCTTATCTTGTCTGTAGTAGCTAGGAGCAGTGCATAGGTTGAAACCTACCTTCCTGGTGGTGTGATAATTATTCTCTGGCTCTGGTCCAGATTGGGCCGGAAATCCACAGACACAGCAATGTGATGCCATTTTAATGACATCGGGTCAAAGGGCATGAACCCATGGAACGCTGGATCAGCAACCAACCACATAAATTCGATGTATTTTTTGCATTACAAAAGTAGTCGTCATAGCTGAATTTACAAACACATTATACCAGAACAGGTATCTGTTCCCTGCAAGTTCTATCATATATTCTATCTGTTCCCTGTGAGTTATATCATATATTCTATCTGTTCCCTGCGTGTTATATCATATATTCTATCTGTTCCCTGCGTGTTATATCATATATTCTATCTGTTCCCTGCAAGTTCTATCATATATTCTATCTGTTCCCTGCGTGTTATATCATATATTCTATCTGTTCCCTGCGAGTTTTATCATATATTCTGTTCCCTGCGAGTTCTATCATATATTCTGTTCCCTGCTAGTTCTATCATATATTCTATTTGTTCCATGTGACTTCTATCATATATTATATCTGTTCCCTGTGAGTTCTATCATATATTCTATCTGTTCCCTGCGAGTTCTATCATATATTCTGTTCCCTGCGAGTTATATCATATATTCTGTTCCCTGCGAGTTCTATCATATATTCTGTTCCCTGCGAGTTCTATCATATATTCTGTTCCCTGCGAGTTCTATCATATATTATGTTCCCTGCGAGTTCTATCATATATTATGTTCCCTGCGAGTTCTATCATATATTCTGTTCCCTGCGAGTTCTGTCATATATTATATCTGTTCCCTGTGAGTTCTGTCATATATTATATCTGTTTCCTGCGAGTTCTATCATATATTCTGTTCCCTGCGAGTTCTGTCATATATTATATCTGTTGTTTCCCAGTTCCTGTGGATTGATGTAAGTGCTTATCAATTCGAGCAAGGCAGTTAATGATGAGGTTCTTTCATAGTTGCTATGTGGTTAATGATGAGGTTTTTACATAGATGCTATGTGGTTAATGATGAGGTTTTTACATAGTTGCTAGGGGGTTAATGATGAGGTTCTTACATAGTTTCTAGGGAGTTAATGATGAGGATCTTACATAGTTTCTAGGGAGTTAATGATGAGGTTCTTACATAGTTGCTATGGAGTTAATGATGAGGTTCTTACATAGTTGCTATGGAGTTAATGATCAGGATCTTTCATTATTGCTTGTACGCAAAATTTAAGATACACATTTATCTTGTGTATTCTTCTTGAGGGTTCATTCTCAAACTCCCGCTGGATCTCTCTTGAAGCAGGACAATGGCACTACTAGATTTCCAGCAGGATATAATTCAGAACATGGAAATGTGTTGTGTCCCCATTTTATTTTTGGTCAATGGTCCGACACATCCGCCTTCATCGGTAGCATTTGTATTCGTGGAAGTAAAGAATGGGATGCGAGTGTATTACTGTAGTTCCCTAGAGCCGGCACTGGACATTTTCTTTCAACTCCTGGTTGGTTCTTCCGTTAGCATTATTTATGTTGGGGAATATTTTCCAGAAATTTCTCAAATGCTAGTTGACAGATTTATTCGGCTGTCGGATACGAGACAATTTCTGGAAGTTTTATACTCAGCAAGAACTTTGATGTGAACTTTTATACTTGGCAAGAACTTTGATGTGAACTTTTATACTTGGCAAGAACTTTGATGTGAACTTTTATACTTGGCAAGAACTTTGATGTGAACTTTTATACTTGGCAAGAACTTTGATGTGAACTTTTATACTCAGGAAGAACTTTGATGTGAACTTTTATACTTGGCAAGAACTTTTATGTGAAGTTTCATACTCAGGAAGAACGGCCACATAGTTTGCCATCTGGTACCAACTTTAATGCGTGCAGTGTCAGTCTGTTTTCATTCATTCTAAGTAATGTCCAATATAAGTCCATCGTTTTCTTGTCACTGATTATAGCTGCTTCGTGTTTCTTCTACGTTTTTGTTGGAATTGAATTTTTCCCAACCAATTTTAAAGAGTATTCGAGGACTTTATTTTCAAATTAGTTTCTGTAACACTGATTTTTTACGATAAAAGCGTGTTATGTCGCTGATCAACCCTGGTGTCCAATCCGTCTTTTTAGGATTCTCTGGACCGATTACTGGACTGTAATGTAATGTTATATATATATATATATATATATATATATATATATATATATATATATATATACTCGAGCTTACCATAAGTACTCTGTTGCTCTCAAGAAAGAAACACTCTATCTGAAGAGGGCATTTCTAAGAATACGTACATCAATAGCTTCAAGTTTTAAAATAAATGCAATTCTAAAACTAACTTCGTCACCTTTCTTGTACTGTCAAGCTCATGATCTGAAGGTAAATGTCTTGAACCACACATCTACATGCGTCACGGTAAAGGTGGGCTGTCAACAATCATTGTCTGGATTTCCCGTACAGTGTTTATTTACCAAGGTCTTTCCCTAGAATAGCCATGCGTGCTGAACCTACACAGCGTCAATCATTATGGCTGATTCGATTTATGATTTCTCGTTTTGTGTATTTAGTGCATCATCAGCCAAAGAAAAGCATGGAATACGTCGATTATGCAGGGACAGCAATCCTGCTTGAGATCATCTCGTAAAACTAACTTGGTCAAGACATTTATTTTATCTATAATACTGAGAACTGCTTCTAGATTGGAAATTCCGAAGGAAATACGACAATGTATATTGACAACCGCCCCTAACTATGACGTTGTTAATATATCTAGACGTCCATACTTGAAGACTGCGCTATAATAATTGGGACTGCTCTATAATAACAGGGACTGCGCTATAATAACAGAGACTGCGCTATAATAACAGGGACTGCGCTATAATAACAGGGACTGCGCTATAATAAGAGGAACTGCGCAATAATAGCAGGGACTGCGCTATAATAACAGGGACTGTGCTATAATAACAGGAACTGCGCTATAATAGCAGGGACTGCGCTATAATAACAGGGACTGCGCTATAATAACAGGAACTACGCTATAATAGCAGGGACTGCGCTATAATAACAGGGACTGCGCTATAGTAACAGGGACTGCGCTATTCAGTATCACTAAAAGTACTTCTTGAGAAATTTTAAGTCTAACATTTTTTGTTTGCAAAGTTGTATACAGATAACTTTGTAACACGTCTGTAAAATGAAACATAGTAGATATTCTACTTCAGAAAGTCGTTATAGACACAAAGAGGAATTATAAAATGGGACTGCTTTTAGTACAAGTACCAGAAATTATGGAGAACCATTATCGCCTGCCAGGTTGTCATTAGCTGATGCTGCTATTGTCAATAGAAATTCCACATATTGTTTTGATCTATGATATTCCGGTGTATGATTGTACGGGTTTCAATGTTGTTGGTAAATGATACTACGGTCTGTGATTGTATCGATCTCTCATGTATTGATTGAAGCAACCACTCATTTATAAATGTGAACAGACCTAATTAATTGTACTAAAAAAATCACAAAATCTACTAAAAAATTGATACTTTTGATAAGATTCCGAGGGGACTGTCGCCATTTTTGATGGTCGAATTAATCAAGTTCTGCCACTGAGAATATTCTTCCCTCGCACGCGAGTTACAGACATGCGCACTAAATATAATATTTCACGTTTACGTGATTGGCTACTTTGTTACTTCTGACATTTACGTCAAATGGCCATTCCTAAAGTGATTAAGACCAGCAAGAATCAAAGTTTTATTGCGAAGAATTGATTTTTAAGATCGAATGTGTCGTGTTAACTCTGCGTAAATTCATATCTGGCCATTTTAGTTATTCTTGTTTTTTCGGAGACTACGAAGAATTTATCTGTAAATGTTTTATGAAACCGCCCCAAGAGGTGGAGGGTAATCTCTGCTAAAGGGCAGTGAAACGTTTATCTGAAAATTTTTAACTGCTTGGAATCGGGGTGATCAGGATAAAATAAACAGTATCAGCTCTGTTTAATATGATACAATATTTGTTCTCTTTATTGTGATACATTATAAATTATTTTTTTCTGATTAATATGATACAGTACAAGTTCTGTTTATTATGATACTAATCATAGAAAACAGGAATGAAGTAATGCATCTAGAGAACGTTCAATAAATTGTGCTGAAACGAATATTAGTAAACTTGTGTTGATGCGAGTATTGTGCAAACATATATAGGTATACATATATAGATATTGTAATATCGCTAGTAGACTTGAGTACCGCTGTAGCTCAGCTTTTTGTGAACTGGCTTCCTGATTGGGTGATTAAATGTTCAATTTTCAGTTCAGCTTGAAATATTAACATAGGCTCACTAGTTCGACCTAGCCTAAAGAGAATGGGTACCAGGTCTTCTGTGAAGTAAAGACGGCAGGCGTGATGCTGGTTACATCATCTAATAGGTATGACAATGGATACGAAAGACAACAGGCCTAACAGCGTATTTCCCTATACATCGTCTCAATGAAGTTGACTATGGAGAGAAACAAACTTGAAGACAAGAAAAGAAACCAGCAGAATCATTTGTGTGAAAGTTACATCAATCTCACACCAGCAGAATCATCTGTGTGAAAGTTACATCAATCTCACACCAGCAGAATCATTTGTGTGAAAGTTACATCAATCTCACACCAGCAGAATCATCTGTGTGAAAGTTACATCAATCTCACACCAGCAGAATCATCTGTGTGAAAGTTACATCAATCTCACACCAGCAGAATCATCTGTGTGAAAGTTACATCAATCTCACAACAGCAGAATCATCTGTGTGAAAGTTACATCACTCTCACACCAGCAGAATCATTTGTGTGAAAGTTACATCAATCTCACACAGCAGAATCATCTGTGTGAAAGTCACATCAATCTCACACCAGCAGAATCATCTGTGTGAAAGTTACATCAATCTCACATCAGCAGAATCATCTGTGTGAAAGTTAAATCAATCTCACACCAGCAGAATCATCTGTGTGAAAGTTACATCAATCTCACACCAGCAGAATCATCTGTGTGAAAGTTATATCAATCTCACACCAGCAGAATCATCTGTGTGAAAGTAACATCAATCTCACACCAGCAGAATCATCTGTGTGAAAGTTACATCCATCTCACACCAGCAGAATCATCTGTGTGAAAGTAACATCAATCTCACACCAGCAGAACCATCTGTGTGAAAGTAACATCAATCTTCTAACAACAGAATCATTTGTGTGAAAGTTACATCGACCTCCTACCAGCATGTGTCTGTGTCAAAGTTAATGTAACCTCACACCTTATTTTTGTTAACCTTATGTCAACACCCCCCTCCCTCTCCATTTACCCCTTTTCAACAACTCTCAAAATTTTCCGGACACCTCCCCCCCCCTCTTGCAAAAGTTGCCGTAATTTATGGACATTACTTGTTCAATTGTTTGCTTTTCTTCCCACAATTTTACATTAAGATAGCCACACAGCAAACCGGTTATCTGTCAGCTGCAAGAGTCTGGTTAAATATTTACACCTGTCCGTATCGCAAGAGTGAGTAGATTTGCTTTTTTCCTCCCTTTAGTAAAAACTACTTCTAGTAGATTTCCCGTGGGACAGTAACGTCGATAAGCACGCGCTGATCTGTCAGGCGTGTGATAATGTTCGACTGAGGGGTCTTCGGTGGAGCGGGGATTTCTGATGTTAGAGGAGATGATTTTTACGGACATTTTCCAGAATTAATAATCAACAAAATAATCAACAAAATAATCAACAAAATAATCAACAAAATAATCAACAAAATAAACACGTAGCGGAATATTAACTCTTTTTCTCTGAAAGACGTTTCCTATTTTGCAGTAACTTTTTCAGAAGCAACTATAAAACAGGAAGAATTGGCGGCTTACTCGTAGAGGGGGTTTACTTAACTGACAGTTTTAGCTGCCTCTCGGAGATAAGAGATTAATGAAAGATGAATAAAATGTTGAATAAATGCTTAAATAGAGATATGTTAATGAGAAGAGGTAGAGTAAAATGTGAAGAGTAAAAAAAAGTAATCATAAGCAAGGGCGAAGAAATGTGGAAACGTATGCACGCAGCTAGTTCCAGTAACTCGCAAGATCAATATTATATTTCATTCATTTCATTTTCCTTTAGCCATTGTGTGAGAGAGTGTTTGGTACCTTGAAAGTAAAAACCTTCTGGTATCACAGTAAGCAGGTTTCAGACAGTGCTACTCTACTGAAGATAAGGCAACCTACCTTTCCCAAGAAATTGAGGATGCCTTCCAAGATAAGAAACTGATACTAGCAGCATTGATAGATCTCAGGAAAGCATTTGATAAGGTCTGGAAAGAAGGGCTCTTAAAGAAATTTCGAAATTGCAGGGTTAGCTCAGGAATTTACAAATGATTAAAAGCATACCTGCTTAATAGAAGAGCAAGGGAACAATTAGATGGTCGCAAGAGCAAGAAAGTCCTACTGCGTCATGGAGTCCCCCAGGGAGGAGTCCTGTCACCCACACTTTTCTTGGTTTACATCAATGACCTAGTTGCTGAACTACCACACGGGATCAAAGTGGCAATGTATGCTGACGACCTGGTGATCTGGTGCACGGAAGAACATGCAACAGTGGCCACTAAACAAATACAAAGAGCTATCGATGCCCTAAGCTTATGGTCAAATAGATGGTGCGTCAGCATTAACACAAATGTAGATGAAATTTGTGACTGTTTTCAGCTCTTCTTATGTGATCATTATATAGGGATTTACTTGTGGTTTGTTGTGTGTAGGTTGAAACGTGACCGCTGTTTTCCTTTTATTAATGTTGAAGCCAATGTTGTTGCAGACTTCACGAAATTGGTTTAGGATGACCAGCTGCAGAATCAGAATACAGTGAACAGTCATCTGCATAGTTCCATGAATATTGTGTCTCGCACCTTAGTTTTGGTGTGGGTTTAATTTAGTTTTGGTGTGGGTTAAACCTTAGTTTTAGCTTGCAAACGCCGAAGATTGAAAAAAATTATCGTTTGTTCTGTATGTTATTTGCATTCCTATTATGTCACTTGCTCTAGGTGCGTATGTTAGCATGGCAGTAAACATCATGCTGAACACTTTTGGGACTAGAACACATCCTTGTTTCACTCCACCTGTTGTAGGAAAGGGTGGTTTTCACACTCTATCTGTTGTAGGAAAGGGTGGTTTTCACACTCCATCTGTTGTAGGAAAGGGTGGTTTTCACACTCCATCTGTTGTAGGAAAGGGTGGTTTTCACACTCCATCTGTTGTAGGAAAGGGCGGTTTCACACTCCATCTGTTGTAGGAAAGGGTGGTTTTCACACTCCATCACTGATTACTGATGCCACTGAACTCATCCTTTGAATGTGACCTAGCCACTTGAATCTACCAGGGCGATTTGTATCAAGAAAGTGCATTTCCAATTGTAAATAAGCAATATTATGTAAAGAGATTTAACGGAGTAAGTGCCTTGTCAATTTTAAATAATCAATATTGTGTATATGGCACTAGAAGAAGCAGCGTAGTTTGCACATAAACAAGACGCTTACAGATTAGCAGTGAGGTTAACGTTCTCCAAAGGGCATGTCACATGTTAAAAAGAAAAATAAGATTGATTATATATTCGCCCATAACAACAGAATCAATCGTGATTCCAATTATGGCCTTCATCTTAACTACCATCTAACTTCCCTTCCCACAAGAACGCAATGATTACATGTACTTAAATGATTATCAGCATGTTTTAGATTTCAATCAATATTTTTGTTGTAATCAATAATAGAAAACACGATTATCTCCCAGTTCTAGAATACTCACTTCGGTACCTTTAAGCCCGGCTCTCAGACATGACCCCGAGACAAGGTCTCTGGATAAATTTACGCTCTTTTTTAAACTACCAAAGCAAATTATCGGAAATGCCCGGAAGGAACCAGTACATCCAACCTCATTATCTAGGTAGTCCTCAGTACTGAACAAGCGAAGAATAAATATAATTTTGAAATAAAATGTTTAAAACTTCTAAAGAAAGTTGAAGAAAAATGTGTGTCAATTCCTGATAGATTGTTAAGGATTGTCACAGATTCCATGGTGACTTGTCTATGACCACCAGACATCATGTGGAATAAAACAAGAAATTGAGATGTTTGAATCTAGACATCAATTCAGATTTTAATGTTTCCGAACTGTGAGAGAAACTCAATGAAACAATTCACGAAAATTAGGCTTCAGTGCCACAATCAGCATATGGTCTATGTGAGACGCCGATCGTAGGAAAGACCTCTGTATAGAATTAATTAGGACTTCGTTCGTGGCCTTTTTTAAATTATTGTCGATATTTTCGTTGGTCACTATTTATATTCATGGAATTGCATGCCAGAAATAGCCAAGGTCAACCAATGAAAATCATGTAAATAATCAAATGTACCTTTAAGGTCATGTTTACATTTTCTGTACACATGTCTTATACTCAGAGGACCGATCATGCCTCATTACTACAATCATAATATGGTATATGCGTCTTAGTGAGCCGCGTAGCCCAGTGGTTAGAGCATTGGCCTCGCATATGTGTGGTCCAGGGTTCATTCGCCAGCTGAGGCCCAATGATTCCTCAATGTCCTTTTCAGATCGCAAGGTCTTCCGGGTCGACCCAGCCTTAATTTGTACCGTATTAATCCGGGAAGTAAAGACTGCGAGGGAGAGGAAATGGATACCACCCTCATATAACAGAACCACTGAATTGTGAGATCGCTAACATCTCACACCACTACGATATTATTGAATGGTTGGGTTGATTGGTTGCTGATCCAGTGGTCCATGGGCTCATTCCCTTGGGTCCAATGTCATTAAAATTGCATTATATTACTGGGAAGTCTGTAGATTTTCGGCCCACCCCGGGACATAGAATAATTATCACACCACCAGGAAGGTATGTTTCTATCTAGGTACTTCTCCAAGTCACTACAGCAAAGATAAGGTTCACTGCCCATTCGCCGCCAGCAATTAATTACTGGTTATGCCGAACTTCTCTATTGCTCCAGGCATGCAATAAAATGTTCAACTCAAAAGTATTGTCAAGTCCTGAGTCACTGTACCTCTATGCTATAGGAAAAAAAACAGTGATGTCAGTTTCCTCCTCCCTAGTGCTTCGCAGTACATCTCTGGCTTCCTCCCAACCAGAGAGGGTGCATACATATACAAAAATAACGAAGCATAAAAGACATTACAACAACAAAATAAAAACATGAGAGACATAAATTGTATAGATGACGTGCCTTGAAGCTTCTGTAAGAAGATAACCTCAATATAACCGCATCTCATCTACTAAGGTTATGTATTGCATGGGTGGTTTACCTATTGGGCCATTGGTGAGACCCACCGACCCAACCTCATGCGTTACGTCATTAATAAATGCTATGGTTTAACTTTACCACATTTGTTAACTATGCGTTGTATTTATATTATTCTTTTACCCATGTTACATTTTGAAAGTAAACCTTGTTTTGTATTTATTTTTATATATATGTACAAGTATGTCTAATAATCACTGTATTACTGAGGCCTAGTAGCACGTGCTTTTGTTACATGTTTGTAATGATCCAAGAACATTAAGGGACTCGCATAAGTTACGTGAGTCACATAAGGTACGTGAGCCACATAAGGTACATGAGCCACATAAGAACATTGAGGAGCCACATAAGAACATTGAGAAGGATATACCTTTCTAACAGTCTGTGTGATGCAGAGGCCAGGAAGGGAGAACATATTAGCGATACAGTAACATGTCATTAATGTCGCAAAAGGCGACTAAAGTATTGTGAAGGATTTAGTTTGTTGGCATATATGACAGAAGGTTTAAGTGGCTCATAGGACATGTTGACGTCAGATGTCTCAAGAGGAAAGGCTCAGACATGATACGACATGGTGAAGTCAGATGTCTCGAGAGGAAAGACGAAGACATGATACGACATGGTGAAGTCAGATGTCTCAAGAGGAAAGGCGCAGACATGATACGACATGGTGAAGTCAGATGTCTCGAGAGGAAAGACGAAGACATGATACGACATGGTGAAGTCAGATGTCTCGAGAGGAAAGACGCATACATCATATGTTATGTTATGTTATGTTATGTTATGTTATGTTATGTTATGTTATGTTATGTTATGTTATGTTATGTTATGTTATGTTATGTTATGTTATGTTCCTCCAGGGCCATATGCGGCGCATAGGGCAGAAACCATAACTTTCCATTTCTGTCTTTGTTTTGCCACGTGTTTCGATTCTTGTGTGTTGCTTAGGTTCATTGACATGCGTTCTCTATTAATGGTTCTTCGTAGAGTTTCTCTAGGTCTCCCTCTTCTTCTTACTCCAGGTGGCACCCAATATAGTGACTGCTGGGGAATTCTTAGGCTGTTCATTCTGAGAACATGGCCGATGTAAGTCCAACGCCTTTGTCTATTGAAGGAAGATATATAGGTTTGTTTGCTAACCTCTTTTATAGTGTTAGATTTAAAGTCACTCCACTTAATATTCAAAATGGTACATAGGCATTTGTTTTCAAAGTAGTCTAGTCTCTTATCTGTGGCTTTTGTGGTTTTCCAACTTTCGCATCCATATGATAGAATAGGGATGATGTTAAAGTTAAACAACATGAGTTTTGTGGTGTTTCTTAGTGTGTATGACGTCCAGATGTTACGTAGTGACATCATATATATGCTATAAATCATAAGACAGAGTATTATGTTGCTTGGACATTTTGTGACTAAACAGATGTTAGAGAAAGAAAAAAGAGAAATAAGTAGACAATTCTTTAAGAAATGGAAATGTTTCATTCATCCCACACCTACTCATTCATCCCACACCTACTCATTCATCCCACACCTACTCATTCATCACCTAAAACATACACGACAGGACACATTTTTGACAACCCATGCTCACGACCCGTTTCCCGACAACCCTCAGCCATCTCTCATCTTAAATAAGACAACCTTACAACCTCAATTGAATAAACAACAGTGGTTTTCTCGTCGTGCCCCCACGACCCCACAAGGAAATATAAATAACAACCAAATAGCGAAGCGCTCAACAGAGGACATGTCATTGATAAATGAATCCAATTGTTCAATAGATCTTTGCAATTCTCTCAGGCCCACTTTACAATCTAGTTGACAGACTTGAGAAACTTACCCCGTGCATACTGAGTCCCTGGTCGACAAACTATATTAAATTAGCACACAAGAGGTTTCAGGAGTTGTTATGTGATTCAGCCAATAAAGAGAGGCGGAGTACTCCCTCAATAAAGAGAGGCGGAGTATTCCCTCAATAAAGAGAGGTGGTGTATTCCCCAATATAGAGAGGTGGTGTATTCCCCAATATAGAGAGGTGGTGTATTTCCTCAATAAAGAAAGGTGGAGTACTCCCTCAATAAAGAAAGGTGGAGTACTCCCTCAATAAAGAAAGGTGGAGTACTCCCTCAATAAAGAAAGGTGGAGTACTCCCTCAATAAAGAAAGGTGAAGTACTCCCTCAATAAAGAAAGGTGGAGTACTCCCTCAATAAAGAAAGGTGGAGTACTCCCTCAATAAAGAAAGGTGGAGTACTCCCTCAATAAAGAAAGGTGGAGTACTCCCTCAATAAAGAAAGGTGGAGTACTCCCGCAATAAAGAAAGGTGGAGTACTCCCTCAATAAAGAAAGGTGGAGTACTCCCTCAATAAAGAAAGGTGGAGTACTCCCTCAATAAAGAGAGGCGGAGTAGTCCCTCAATAAAGAGAGGCGGTTTTGATTTCTCAATAATTGGAGTTGACGTGATGTCAGAAATAAAGACTTGATGTGACACCATCAAGAAAAGCAGTTGGTGTGACGTCGTTAACATAGACAATGTGCCATTAACAATGGAGGCCATGTGATTGCCACATGAAATCTGAAGTTGCGGAGGTTGAGGGGAATAGTCACTCGCCCAGCAACCAGTTGCATTGGATTTCTGTTCACATGATTCCACGAGCGATCCAGTGACCACGACATGTGTACCATGATTCATCGTCTGATAAGGTCAAGGATATATGACCTCACTACAGAGGAAGTATTGGAGACAACACCGGTAAGATAATTTCTAGCCGCGACTGACGATCCGTTGTAGCACAGATGTTAGTGAACTGGCTTCGTGGGAGGGGAGGGGGGGGGTTAAAAGTATCGATTCCGATTCAGAAGGGCTTTTTTGGTAAACACACCACCGATTCCTAGATCGACTCATCTTAAGAGATTTGGGTACCAGATCTTCTGAGAGAACAAATGCGGTGCGCATGATGTCGACCACATCGTATCTGGGTATGACGGTGGTCAATGAAAATAGACTTAATACCGACTTCCCCAATAAACCACACTGAAAGATCCAACTAGAAAAGAGATCCAACTAGAAGAAAGATCCAACTAGAGGAGAGATCCAACTGGAAGAGAGATCCATCTACCACAAACATGTCACCATGATGGATGCTATAACAATAATATTAATATTTTCCCCCCTACGTGTTGGCGTAGCCCAAAAGGGAAACAAAAAACAGCATCACTGTTAACCTTTCATGCATGTCGTAAGTGATTACTAAGAAGGTTATGGGGAGAAACTGTCTGTCCTATTCCAGATATCATCAACGTGACCCAGAAACCACGCTGACGTCAGACGTGTCAAGCAAAAAGACGCAGACATTTGCAAAAAAAATATAAAATATAAAAATCATGCATTCAATTCTCCTGTCAACATCTGCAGGAGCGTGAGAACGAACGCATAAGAGGAAGAATACACCTTCAAAAAACTTGCAATTGATCAGAAAATTTAATATCCCAGATGTTATTTTGAAACACAACAATTGTTGCTAAGGACTTCTTTTCCCAGTGTGTGAAAAAAATGTCCACGCGGAAGAATACAAATATTTGAGCATAGACTTATCACATCGTCATTCAGCCATTTCACGCATCCAGCGCTAAAAATGGCTGCATCTTCCACACGATTATACATTAATCTTTTTCGCTGAATAATTATGGACTAAATATATTAGGTGGCATGACAACAGGTGTACGTGATCACTAGACCACGTTGCTATCCATAGTACTGTTAATCTATTGCACCATTTAAGATTTTCCATGACACAAAATATGATTACTGAACATTTCAAGGGTAGTAGGTTCAAGAAATGTATATTTATGTTTTAATAGGACAAGTAGTATATTCATGTTTCTATACGAGTTTTTCTCTATAATTTTTCTCTATAATTTTTCTCTATAATTTTTCTCTATAATTTTTCTCTATAATTTTTCTCTATAATTTTTCTCTATAATTTTTCTCTATAAGAGTTTTTCTCTATAATTTTTCTCTATAATTAATTTTAAGAGTAAATAAAGTCTAATCTTACAAAAACTGAATGCAGAATTAAACTAAAGAAAACTATAGCATTGAATATTTCATTTTAGAAGACTAACTAAAGTAAAGCTAAACTAACTAAAGTGAAACTAAAATGAAGCTATACTGACTAAAGTGAAGCTAAACTAACTACAGTGAAACTAAACTAACTAAAATGAAGCTAAACTAACTAAAGTGAAACTAAACTAACTAAAGTGAAGCTAAACTAACTAAAGTAAACTAAACTAACTAAAATTAAGCTAAACTAGCTAAAATGAAACTAAACTAACTAAAGTAAAACTAAACTAACTACAATGAAGCTAAACTAACTAAAGTAAAACTAAACTAACTAAAATGAAGCTAAACTAACTAAAGTGAAACTAAATTTGTAATACAAAAAACCTTGTAAAAAGGGGGGAAACTATTTACTCTAATTATTGGGGGAAAAAACGACAGCAAGGGCATGCGGCCCTATATCATACAGGCGACTTGAACACTCCCTGTATATCCCTAAATTTATCACAAAAGCCAGGCTTGTTTGCTGTCATAATTTGCTTTCCTTCATTACTCATGATTTGTTTGCTGTCATACTTTGCATTCCTTCATTGCTCATGATTTGTTTGATTACATAATGGCCTGCATGAAAACACACATCTGCTTATAAACATATAAACTCTTTATTCTTGATTGGGAAACTACATCACTACTCAAAGGACATTCCCAAAAGGCAACCCGGACAAAAAGCGTTTGAATGTGAGACTGACACATGAATTAAAAGTTCCACCAATGTCCACAATCTTCAATACACAAAGTTAGTCCACACCCCCCTCCTCTTCAAACCAATCGTGGCCAACTCCTTGAAGTGGAGATGGGGGATTAGTTCAGCGAACAGAGGCTGGAACCTAAGATTGATCGGGCCATCCTTGACATCAAACACGACCACAGTCAGGCTCAAGCAAACACTGGTGCTGACGTCGGAGATACTAAGACAATAAGCGCATCAGCAACCACGGTGTCACGTTACACCACTACATACCACATTTTCACAACAAAATCATTCGACGTGTACAGATACGATATGTGCAGATTCTTCTTTTTCTTCTTCTTATTCTGCGTTCGTTCTCAAACTCCTGCAGATTAGCAGGATGTAGTCCGGAGAACGGAATGCGTTGTGTCATGGTTTACAGCATTGCTGTGATATCTGCGCCTTTCGGCCTGACACATCCGACATCAGCATGGCTTTGGGTCACTGACCCTATATGGGATGGGACAGCCAACTTCATCCTATAACCTCCTTAGTCGCCTTTTACGACATGCATGGAAGGTAAACAGTGTTGATATTCTTTGCTCCCCTTTCGGGTTCCGGCAACACACGGTCGGGTGCAGATTCGATGTGTACAGATGTTTAAATTGAGCAAGAACTAGAAGTCTGCAACTTCCTAAGCTGAAGTCAGATGTGTCAGATCGAAAGGCGCAGATATCGTAGCAATGATGTAAATCGTGACACAAAGCATTCCCTTCTCCTGACTATATCATGTTAACCTACATGAGTTTGAGAACAAACGCAGACGAATAGTAGAACGCCCAGAGCATGCTGCGCAAGATAGGACAATACATGAAATGAAAGCACCTTCTATTACCCATCTCATAAATAAAAGTGGTCCAAAATTCATGTTAAAGTTGCATGATTTAACTCGTCCTGAACAGCTATCGCAGTCAAACTGTACACATGGAGATAACTAATTCCGTTACTGTAACTCTGCTATTCAACAATACTTATTATTTGTGTACCTTATATAACAAATCTATTAGTTTACAGTTTTACCGCATATTCCATTGACTCAGTTCACTGACTACATTCTATTATTCTTCTGTGTTCGTTCTCAGACTCCTGAAGACTATCAGGATGTAGTTATAAGAACGGAATGCATTGTGTCATGGCTTACAGCTTGGCTGCAATATCTGCATTTGTCATCCTGATACATCTGATTACTGTATCTTATTGAACAGCGGGAATATAAGAACGCAGAAGATGAATTAAAAGCAGATCAGAGTCGAAAGTATTATCTAGTTTATAAGAATCTGAGGAAGATGTTCCAAATCTCGTGGGGCCAGCCAAAGTAATATATCATTGACATTATACACAAGTGTCAATGACGTGAAAATAGACTGTTTCACTTTGGAATGGAGTGAACCAACATTTGATAAATGTGCCGATTAGGTACTGTTGGTTCTCAACCTTTTCTTTGCCTGTGGCCCGATTTTGAACTCATTTCATCCGCGGCCTCCCAAGTGCCTACAATATTTAAAAGTCATTGCTTTACGAGCCTTCAAAGCCTTTTAAGATACAAAGATATGTATCTTGTTGTCTATTGTTCTCATAGTTACACAGCTATATACTTTGTTGTCTATAGTTCTCCTAGTTACGAAGCTATATAGTTTGTTGTCTTTTGTTCCTCTAGTTATGAAGCTATATATTTTATTGTATATTGTTCTCCTAGTTACGAGGATATATATTTTGTTGTCTATTGTTCTCATAGTTACACAAATATCTATTTTCCTGTCTATTTTCTCATAGATCGATGGCCAAAAACCAAACTACCATAACTATATCCGATTTGATTATGTGTTCCATGTTTCTGAGCAATACAATAGCATTGATTTAATGTTAACTTTAAGTTAACATAAATTAACATAAATAATGTAATAAGTAATCGAATACAAGAATAACTAGTTAGTCAAGACCAATATAGAATCTGGATCGTTAATTTATGATCCAAAATTTCGCCTATTGAGGGAAGAGCAATCCTCTATTCCATCGCATTCAATGTCAGTTTTACTTAGCCACAAGAAAGTGATCGATGGATGTCGATAACGAGGGACGATCGAATTTGTCCTTCCCGTGCATTTAAGGAGAAATTGTCAATATTTTATGCGTGAGCAGTTAGAGCTAACTGTTGTATCGTTGGGATGAACATAATGAGAGGGTTGGGAGTAAGCATTGCAAAATGTATTTCATTATTGAACCATAAACTAATGCTGAGAAATCTTTATACATTTGTAATGTAGGCAACTTTCCGTCTTTCCAAACGATAGTAGTATTGTTCTGCTATAAAAAAATATAATCTATGATTCATGACGATGATGGATATGACTCACAAGACCAATCTGGACCACAAAAGAGTCTTCTACGGTGTGTACAAGGTACCACATGCCCACTTGAACCGTAATGCGTTGTGTATCCTTTTAGACCAGCAGACCTTGAACTAATTGCTATCACTTTCTCAAGTATTTGTATACCATTCTTCATCTGTTCCCTCCATGGAACACGATCCACGGCAACGTCAATGATGTTGAAGAAGTTCCTTTAAAGACGCGGTCTTCATAGTCAAGTGAAAGTTGAAATAGATGTGGTCTTCATAGTCAAGTGAAAGTTGAAAAATGCGTGGTCTTCATAGTCAAGTGAAAGTTGAAATAGATGTGGTCTTCATAGTCAAGTGAAAGTTGAAATAGATGTGGTCTTCATAGTCAAGTGAAAGTTGAAATAGATGTGGTCTTCATAGTCAAGTGAAAGTTGAAATAGATGTGGTCTTCATAGCCAAGTGAAAGTTGAAATAGATGTGGTCTTCATAGTCAAGTGAAAGTTGAAATAGATGTGGTCTTCATAGTCAAGTGAAAGTTGAAATAGATGTGGTCTTCATAGTCAAGTGAAAGTTGAAATAGATGTGGTCTTCATAGTCAAGTGAAAGTTGAAATAGATGTGGTCTTCATAGCCAAGTGAAAGTTGAAATAGACGTGGTCTTCATAGTCAAGTGAAAGTTGAAATAGATGTGGTCTTCATAGTCAAGTGAAAGTTGAAATAGACGTGGTCTTCATAGTCAAGTGAAAGTTGAAATAGATGCGGTCTTCATAGTCAAGTGAAAGTTGAAATAGATGTGGTCTTCATAGTCAAGTGAAAGTTGAAATAGACGTGGTCTTCATAGTCAAGTGAAAGTTGAAATAGACGTGGTCTTCATAGTCAAGTGAAAGTTGAAAAAGATGTGGTCTTCATAGTCAAGTGAAAGTTGAAATAGATGTGGTCTTCATAGTCAAGTGCAAGTTGAAATAGACGTGGTCTTCATAGTCAAGTGAAAGTTGAAATAGATGCGGTCTTCATAGTCAAGTGAAAGTTGAAATAGACGTGGTCTTCATAGTCAAGTGAAAGTTGAAATAGATGTGGTCTTCATAGTCACGTGAAAGTTGAAATAGATGTAGTCTTCATAGTCAAGTGAAAGTTGAAATAGATGTGGTCTTCATAGTCAAGTGAAAGTTGAAATAGATGTGGTCTTCATAGTCAAGTGAAAGTTGAAATATATGTGGTCTTCATAGTCAAGTGAAAGTTGAAATAGATGTGGTCTTCATAGTCAAGTGAAAGTTGAAATAGATGTGGTCTTCATAGTCAAGTGAAAGTTGAAATAGATGTGGTCTTCATAGTCAAGTGAAAGTTGAAATAGATGTGGTCTTCATAGTCAAGTGAAAGTTGAAATAGATAGTATAAAAGAAATAACTCAAAATAAGATACTAGACTGGAGGAATGGGACAATCTTAAACATCTAAAGAGGTAATACTTGATTTTGATTTTGGTTAGATCCTTCGAAATTTGATTGTACATTTTCCATGATTAAATTATTCTTCTCAGATCACTATCCCAATGAGACTTGAACCCCATCCTCTGTGTGTCTCACTAAATTAGATTATTGTAAAGTAATCGCTGGATGTAGTTTTTATATTCGTGGTCATTTCAGTCACCAATTAATCGCTGGGATTGTTTCTGATTTCATGATTTTTTTCAAGCCTCATTATATCACCGTCTAGTCTCACTATCACCGTCAAGTCTCACTCTATCACCATCAAGTCTCACCCTATCATCGTCAAGCCTCATTATATCACCGTCAAGTCTCACTATCACCGTCAAGTCTCACCCTATCACCGTCAAGCCTCACTCTATCACCGTCAAGACTCACTATCAACGTCATGTCTCATCATATCACCGTCAAGTCTCACTCTATCACCGTTAAGTCTCACTCTATCACCGTCAAGCCTCACTCTATCACCGTCAAGCCTCACTCTATCACCGTCAAGCCTCACTCTATCACCGTCAAACCTCACTCTATCACCGTCAAACCTCACTCTATCACCACCAAGCCTCACTCTATCACTGAATCGTTTCTCATACCATGCACATTTCATTGACCAGTTTTCAGAATCAAGTCTTTCTCATACTAGAGTAAATACAAACTATATTTTATCGACGAGCCGTTTCTTACTCTTTCCATATCTTCGTTTCTATTTCTTTGATGAGTCGCTTCTTACTTCATCGTAATTCCCTGCTGGGAGAAAAGAATAGCGAAATTTTAACCAACCATGCATGTTGTCATAGGAAACTAAGGAGATTTCGGGAACATAGTTGGCTGTCCTATATAAAGGGTTCAAGTTCTCCATATGTCACGTTAAATTCGGATGTGTCCAGCTGAAAGATGGCATATCGCAGCTAAGCTATAAATCATGACACAGCGCGTGCCCTTATCTGAACTACACTTTACTAACCTGAAGGAGTTTGAGAATGAACGAAGAAGAAGAATAAGAAATGCATACTCCCTTTCGTTGCTTCTCACTGCACGCTAATGTCATATACTTCACGCAAACACAAATTCAACCATTTCTTATTTCATTGCGCACTCTACCATCATCTCCAACACTGATGCAACCACTAACACATTGCAAACATCATACCATCAATCATCAATCACACCGTCCCTTAACTCACATCTAACAACGTCACTCAATCATCACACACGCATCTGTCACTCGCCGAGCACGGCATTACTCTCGGATGTTTGATATCGAGCCTACACCCTTTTTACAGTAGCAGGCCTTCCACATGATCACAGCGCGTTTCAGCAAGAGGCTAATACGAGTTTTTTATTGGTCAGTTTTCATATATTTGTATCACCGGCCAATAAAAATCTCAGAGTAGACTTTCGCAGTGACGTGACAAAAAAGTATATAGATACTAATTCGTCTAAAGGTCGCTTCAAAACCTCAGACATCACAAACGACACGCCATTTCAGTAATCAAGCTACCACTCAAACATACGCAACACAAACAACCCCCACCACAAGCAACAACATCAACCCAGAGCGTGCACAAAAACAATAGCTGTGACAGCTGCATCCAAGCGTCACTCCTAAGTTGATCACTTCTGTTATTGTGTTATTCTAGTGATATCACTTCGTCGAGGATAACTCACCGCCTCGATACGGCATTGTGTATACCTTTCTGAACATAGCTGACATTTACAGTTGACATTTGTCTCCTGAAAGAGCATTGTTGAAAATACAAGCAAGGGAATCGATGATGAGTGTGAGCGTGCAAGTTACTGAGCCAGCAGGCAGAAGGTTGTGGCAGATTGGATCGTGGAAGGATGGATGAGGCTGGGCAGAGAGTCATATTTCAAGAGCTTCGTTGCTTGCTAACGCAAATATGACAGAATGATAGACAAATAGACGCATGCAAAAAGGTATAAATACGCACTTAAACATACGTTGATAAATTCATCAGGACATAGAGATATAGTAGTTTATTATTAGATTTTTAGACATACTGACATATAGAGGGCTTCCTCTTCAACGTTCGTTCTCAAACTCCCGCTAAATTTCTCTTGTACATGACCCTACAACATTTCTAGTAGGATGTAGTCCAGAGAATTGAAATGCTGCGTGTCGCGGATTTATTTACGCCAAAGGCCAGAAACATCTGTCCAAGACAGTACATATAGAAGTGCTGACGTAATGACATATAGAGGTACGGACATATAGACATATTTGACATTCTTCATGGCACGTCATCTATACAATCCCGTAGTCGTAACTTTCGATAACAGTTACCATGTTGTTCCGACAGGCCGACGTTGTGCTTGAACTAGTTACGGGCACGGCGTGAGTGGGCGGAACAACAAAGAAACCTGTCGCAAGGGCCAGAGTTGTGACCTGATGTCGGCGTCTGTTTCGGCGGCATTGGACTCGAAACACCATCGAGTCGAATGGCTGCTGGAACAGAGGGCGGAGCATATATGGGAATGTCCCACGTGCTGGGAGACCAGTTTTCTAATCAAGAATCAAGAAGACATATTAACATGTAGATGTATTACCATGTAGGCGTATTAACATATATACGTCATGGCATATATACGTATTTACATTACATATATACGTATTTACATATAATATAGACGTATTTACATGACATATAGACGTATTTACATATAATATAGACGTATTTACATTACATATAGACGTATGTAATGACATATAGACGTATTTACATGAAATATATACGCACTGACATATATAAGTATTTACATGACATATAGACGTATTTACATGACATATAGACGCATATACATGAAATATAGACGTACTGACATATAGACGTATTTACATGACATATAGACGCACTGACATATATACGTATTTACATGACATATAGAAGTATTTACATGGTATATAGACGTATTTACATGACATATAGCCGTATTTATATGACATATAGACGCACTGACATATAGACGTATTTACATGACATATAGACGTATTTATATGACATATAGACGTATTTACATGACATATAGACGTATTTATATGACATATAGACGTATTTACATGACATATAGACGTATTTATATGACATATAGACGCACTGACATATAGACGTATTTACATGACATATAGACGTATTTATATGACATATAGACGCACTGACATATAGACGTATTTGCATGACATATAGGCGTACTGATATAACACATTAACGTACTGGTAATAGACGTCCTAACGTATAGGCGTGCTGAGGTAGATATACACGCATTGACATATGGACACACTGACATGACATATACATGTACAGATAAATAGATATACATACATATAGAAGTACTAACATAATATATCTATTGTACTGACTTATAGATGCATCGGCATAGACATACTCATATACGTGTCTATTGACATAAGCACGTGCTATCATAGGATATAGATGGCGTGATATATAGACGTATTGATTTATATCTTTATATATATATATATACACACATATTTCCAGAAGAGACTCAGTCCAGTACCTTATCAATAGGAACTTCACATTGTCTGAAAAGAATCAATCAAAGACTTACCATTAGAAAGTTCACATTCGCAGAAGAGACTAAATCGAAGAATTACCAATAGGAACTATACATTTTCTTAAGAGAATCAATCCAAGACTTATCAATAGGAACTTCACATTACCTGAAGACAATCATTCCAAGACTTATCAATAGGAACTCCACATTTCCTGAAGCAAAATCGATCCATGTCTTATAAATAAGAACTTCACATTTCCTGAAGAAAATGAATCCATGTACATAATATCTTCTAAAAAAAAAATAAAAGTACCATTTTGAACATGAGAAATTTAACATTTGTGTTCGCAAGCAAATAATTTATGTTTACTTAGTTTACCTTATAATTAAAGTGTATTCATTCATGTATCTACTGTGAAAGTTGCAACCATGTAATGTTAACCGTATTGTAAATATGAATTCTATGTAACCCTACCGTCCCTTAAGTATACCTCCCCCTTAAAGTAGCTATGTTGACTCGTTGTAACCCTACCGTCTCTTAGGTATACCTCCCCCTTAAAGTAGCTGTGTTGACTCGGTGTTTTCAGAAATTCATTTCTTTTTATAATAATAAATAAAAATACAAGAGGTATCTAAAATAATTCATTTTCAAATAAAATAAATGTGACTCCAGTGTTTGTGTTATTCTACACCTGCCTCAATCAATAAAAGAACAGGAAAGGTAAATAGAAATGAAAGACAACGTAAATGATATGATATGAAGATGGCAAAGATGGATGACAGGGACCAGAAAATGTATCTACTAACAAGCTACATGAAACAGATACAATAGAGACCAACACTATTTACCAGCGACTGGAGACTGTTTACTTCCTGTAAACATGACTCTAATAATTCTGGGTAATAAATTTGTCTCATCCAATGAGAACGAGCATATGTGTACTTCTGACAAACATTCGCAGTAAACCGATGTTCAGGTGATTGCATTATCTGTCCGATCTACAAGAGAGCACCATTCAATTCCTGGTTCTGCGTTGATTAATTACAGGATAAATTAGTTACATTTATTTGAACATTTAGAAGGAGTTTCCGACTGAACTTTATTGTTATTATAATTTTGTGTTAAAATTGGGTGCGGATAGTTACTTTTAATATTGTGAAGTTGTATTGTTGATATGTTTTATCATTCTATCGACTTTTCTGTGTATTTCTCTATTGACGATAACCGTAGTATGTATAAGAACATACATAATGACTGAAGACTGTAAAGTGAATATCAAATCATACTTGAAATATTAAAGGCACAGTTACTGGGGTCTGACTGGCGTGGTAGTAAAGCCATTTGTGTTGTTCCCAAGATGTTAATGTTCGAATCGCACTCACGTCTTGTTTAACAGAATATTGTTTCAGGGATGATCCCTCGGGATTATCGATTTACGGAGTTACGTGCTATGAGAGGTACACTCTGAGGTAGTGCGTGCTCCTTCGTTGAGAAGAACGGAGAACATACTGAGTACAGTGAAGTCAATCCTTTGAACATTTTAAAGGCAGAAGTTTAGAACATGAAGTACAGTTTACGTGATATATATTTTTAGAATTCTAGGAATTACAACCCATAAAGCTTTCAATTCTTTCTGTGCAATGGGAAGAATTTTTCAGAGCATTATTTGAAACCAGGAGAATTATTTCATACAGAGAATTGTTTCATGCTGAACATTATTTTATATGTGGCTGTGGCTGGGATCACCTCGGTACCTAGGCCGCCACAGACACTCTCAGTACTATTCCGTCAGAGAACCGAACTGGGTTTTTAAATACTCCTGAAAATTTCATGCATATTCTGTATAATAGTTGTGAATTTACACATTTGTAAACAGGAGCATGTATTTTGAAACTCATTATAGTAGAGGGTAAAATATAATTGTATACATAAAGTAATGTGGTGGCTTTCATAAGGGAAAAGCCTCTCTATACGTGAGTGCCATCTATCTTCTTTCACTTCTGCATTCAGTATTTGATTCGTGAATTGCGGTATTCGTGAATTTCGGTATTCGTGAATTTCGGTATTCGTGAGTTGCGGTATTCGTGAGTTGCGGTATTCGTGAATTGCGGTATTCGTGAGTTGCGGTATTCGTGAGTTGCGGTATTCGTGAGTTGCGGTATTCGTGAATTGCGGTATTCGTGAGTTGCGGTATTCGTGAGTTGCGGTATTCGTGAGTTGCGGTATTCGTGAATTGCGGTATTCGTGAGTTGCGGTATTCGTGAGTTGCGGTATTCGTGAATTGCGGTATTCGTGAATTTCGGTATTCGTGAATTGCGGTATTCGTGAGTTGCGGTATTCGTGAATTGCGGTATTCGTGAGTTGCGGTATTCGTGAATTGCGGTATTCGTGAGTTGCGGTATTCGTGAGTTGCGGTATTCGTGAGTTGCGGTATTCGTGAATTGCGGTATTCGTGAGTTGCGGTATTCGTGAGTTGCGGTATTCGTGAATTTCGGTATTCGTGAATTGCGGTATTCGTGAATTGCGGTATTCGTGAATTTCGGTATTCGTGAATTGCGGTATTCGTGAGTTGCGGTATTCGTGAATTGCGGTATTCGTGAGTTGCGGTATTCGTGAATTGCGGTATTCGTGAATTGCGGTATTCGTGAGTTGCGGTATTCGTGAGTTCCGGTATTCGTGAGTTGCGGTTTTCGAGAATGATGGACAGTGAGAAGAGATCTCCGCCGGGAAGCGTGAAATATGTTCTGCTGCTGGTTTCACAGCGAAGTTCGTTATTATGCGCCTTCCTTCCCAGCCGATCCATTTACGGCATGAGTGTCATCTAATATTGCTCGATGGCTACTCAGATTTACCACTGATGAGACCAGGCGACCTTTCACACGAGGAACTATGTAATCTGTCTTTGTTATTTGAAGTGAGAAAAGGATATCTTACAAGGTACTAAGGTTATGTATCATGGACAGTCACCAGAAAATAATACGTTATATAGAGGCTTTATATTTTTTTACAGATGTACGTCTTTTTTTCATTCACGTTACTTTCAACCACGGTCGCTAGTTCAAATAGGTTATACCATTTTCCTGCGCTGATGAGAGATGTATCGCACCATTGGCGCAAATAAAACTGCAACACAACGCATTTCCATTCTCTGGACTGCATCCTGCTGGAGATCTAGTAGTACTGCTACAGGAGAGATCCAGCAGGAGTTTGAGAATGAACGCTGAAGAAGAAGAATATCATTTTCCAACCATAAATAATAGTGGAGGTTGCGATGTTGCTAACTAATCAACACTATCTTACGATTCTTGTGTATCCTAATGTGAATTTTGTGTATCCTAATGTGAATCTTGTGTATTCTAATGTGAATCTTGTGTATCCTAATGTGAATCTTGTGTATTCTAATGTGAATCTTGTGTATCCTAATGTGAATCTGGTGTATTCTAATGTGAATCTTGTGTATCCTAATGTGAATCTTGTGTATCCTAATGTGAATCTTGTGTATTCTAATGTGAATCTTGTGTATTCTAATGTGAATCTTGTGTATCCTAATGTGAATCTTGTGTATCCTAATGTGAATCTTGTGTATTCTAATGTGAATCTTGTGTATTCTAATGTGAATATTGTGTATCCTAATGTGAGTCTTGTGTATCCTAATGTGAATCTTGTGTATCCTAATGTGAATCTTGTGTATTCTAATGTGAATCTTGTGTATTCTAATGTGAATCTTGTGTATCCTAATGTGAATCTTGTGTATCCTAATGTGAATCTTGTGTATTCTAATGTGAATATTGTGTATCCTAATGTGAATCTTGTGTATCCTAATGTGAATCTTGTGAACTGCAATAGGGTTAATCAGCCTCTGTTCTGGAATGTCCACTGTATGACTGGGACATCGTGTTACTACAGGAGACAACTGATGAACATTTACATGTCTTGGACTTATGTTACATCAAAATTGTAAGCCCAACACACCACTGTGATGCCATTCTCCATAGGCAAGTATTACCACACACACACACTATTGAACTTAATATTCTCCATAGGCAAGTATTACCACACACACACACTATTGAACTTAATATTCTCCATAGGCAAGTATTACCACACACACACACACTATTGAACTTAACACTTTCCATAGGCAAGTATTACCACACACACACACACTATTGAACTTAACACTTTGCATAGGCAAGTATTACCACACACACACACACTATTGAACTTAACACTTTCCATAGGCAAGTATTACCACACACACACACTATTGAACTTAACGGCGTGGGATAGAAAGAATAGAGAGCTGGAGGGAATGCAGATAAAATTCCAAGTTAGAAGGTGGAATAACATTAATATCTACAGGGAAACTTGCACTGACATTAAGCCCGACGGCTAGAAGTTCCTCAGTAAAATAGAGCTTCTCCCTGGAGAAATTCCCTACTAGTTTGCGGGAATTGCAATGAATGCAAAGACTTTTGAGGAAACTCATACAACAACCCTCGCGCAGTCAACACAACCTCCACACTGAGGGCGCTCACACACAATCAATACAACCCTCACACTGAGAACCCTCACTTACAATCAACACCACCTTAACACTGAGAGCACTCGCACACAATCAAATGAACCTCCATACACTGAGAGCTCACACAATCTTCACACTGAGGGTACTCACACACAATCAAAACAACTTCCACACAGAGATCACTCAACAATCAACACAATCCCAGAACTGACAGAACTCACAATCAAGACAACCTCCAAATCGAAAACACCGACTGATGTTTACACACAAAACGACACATCATCACACATATTACTCACTCATACAATCAATTACTGAAGAAATCCTACAGCGTATATCAGGTACCACTTACCGAACCGCAAACGTGTCACCTACCCCGCCAGCAAGCACGGCAACCGGACACCACAGATTGACGCAGTTCGCAACCATAACTTCTCGCCATTTACAGGCAGAGTATCATCATTGCAAGGTTACTCCAAACTTTCTATTGGTCAATTCCTATATATTTTGTACTGGCACCCAATGAGAAACAATATCTTGTTGTGAAACATCTTATTGAGATCATCTCGTATTGTCGAACGGTCACGTTAGCAACTGTGTATGAAGTGAAAGAATGAATGAAGATCGAGTGCATAAATGAATGAAGATCGAGTGAGTTAATGAATGAAGATCGAGTGAGTTAATGAATGAAGATTGAGTGAGTTAATGAATGAAGATTGAGTGAGTTTATGAATGAAGATCGAGTGAGTTAATGAATGAAGATTGAGTGAGTTAATGAATGAAGATCGAGTGAGTTAATGAATGAAGATCGAGTGAGTTAATGAATGAAGATCGAGTGAGTTAATGAATGAAGATTGAGTGAGTTAATGAATGAAGATTGAGTGAGTTAATGAATGAAGATTGAGTGAGTTAATGAATGAAGATTGAGTGAGTTAATGAATGAAGATTGAGTGAGTTAATGAATGAAGATTGAGTGAGTTAATGAATGAAGATTGAGTGAGTTAATGAATGAAGATCGAGTGAGTTAATGAATGAAGATTGAGTGAGTTAATGAATGAAGATCGAGTGAGTTAATGAATGAAGATTGAGTGAGTTAATGAATGAAGATTGAGTGAGTTAATGAATGAAGATTGAGTGAGTTAATGAATGAAGATTGAGTGAGTTAATGAATGAAGATTGAGTGAGTTAATGAATGAAGATCGAGTGAGTTAATGAATGAAGATTGAGTGAGTTAATGAATGAAGATCGAGTGAGTTAATGAATGAAGATTGAGTGAGTTAATGAATGAAGATTGAGTGAGTTAATGAATGAAGATTGAGTGAGTTAATGAATGAAGATTGAGTGAGTTAATGAATGAAGATTGAGTGAGTTAATGAATGAAGATCGAGTGAGTTAATGAATGAAGATTGAGTGAGTTAATGAATGAAGATTGAGTGAGTTAATGAATGAAGATTGAGTGAGTTAATGAATGAAGATCGAGTGCATAAATGAATGAAATAAAGAAAACGCACAAATAAATGAGATCGATAACTAACATTTTTAAGGAAACGATATTGATTTTCTGGTATTTATTTAATCTTTCAAGGTTAAAACGATTCGTCTTTTGAGTCTTTCAGAACATTTCTGCATCTCTCGTTGTTTCAAATCTCATACATTCTGTATGTGGTGGTCCATGCATTTCTGCATCTCTCGTTGTTTCAAATCTCATACATTCTGTATGTGGTGGTGCATGTATTTCACCAACAATTAAGAAGAGATGGGGAGGTCTAGAAAGGCTTAACATTAGTTGACAGGGACGGAGGGGGAAGAATTGTGACAAAAAGTTGATGTCAATATAACTATTTTATACGTCAATTATATTGTGTAAATATGAAGAAAAAAATATCAAAAATATGAGAAATACCGCTTGTTGTTCACACTATTTATGAAAATGTTGTTACATATGTGTTGTTACATATGTGTTGTTACATATGTGTTGTTACATATGTGTTGTTACAATATGTGTTGTTACAATATGTGTTGTTACATATGTGTTGTTACAATATGTGTTGTTACATATGCCTAATTTTAAGCAGGAGTGTCCTTGAATTCTTGACAAGATGTTGACAAAGAAGTGGAAGTGATCAAATATTGCCAAAAATTGATGTATATCATGGACAACTACTACGTATAAAAGTTCATATCTGATTCTTTCATTGTACCTGAAATTTCTGAGCTCATTCTTTATTTAGGCAAAATGTTTCAGAACTAATAAATAACGCATAGAGTTTCATATATAATTTTGCTTTCTTTATGAATTAAGTTTCATATCTGATTCATGTTCTGCTTTTTTAATCTCTGCATACAGTTTAAGGAATATTTATTGATCTGCCGTTTCATATATTTTTCTTACTGTCAGTTTCAGAGGTGTATCTTTCTGTGCCAATATATATATATATATATGACTTTTATGACTGTTTATTTCTGTTTGCACAGAGCTATAAGAGCTAAGTATATTCAGCTGTGATTGTGAATTGTATAAGTAAATTTAATATTCCAAATGAGATAGAGTGAAACCTCATTATAACAAATTAGTCAAAACTGCTGAAATGTGTATGTAATAACGAAAATTGGCTATATACTGTACAAACATTAAAGAGGAAAGAGGAAATATCAGGTGAAATTGTGAATATTTAAATATTAAATATTAAATATCAGGTGAAAATATCAGGTATGCGCTATAGAGGGATTCCACTGTAATTAATCTGACATTTAAAACTAAAAGTACTAAAACAGGTAGATGTATGCTCAAAGTAAGTCTAATTGAACAGTTTCATTCAAATCTGTTCTGACCATCCTAGTATAGCGCAGCGTCGGATGTTAAGAATATCGCATATAACACACAAATCCGCAGCTTAAACGATATTCTGTATGGATATACAAATCACTTGTTAACAAGGTGTTGCAGCTTAATTTAGAAGTGGTTTCATGTGAACACAGGACAAGTAACATTACCCACAGCTTTCTTCAGATTACTAGGGCCTTACAAATGGTCACATTAATTGGTTGTTCTTTTAATGATTCATGCTCTTCATTGGCAGCTTGGGATGAAATTACCTGTCCTATCCCATTTTGGGAGACCCAGAAGCCATGCTAAAGTAGGATGTGTCAGGCAACAAATAACCGCAGATATCTCCGCTAAGCTGTAAACTATGACATAACGCATTCCATTGTCCTTACTGCATCTTGCTAATATACACGAGTTTGAAAATGAACTCACAAGGAGAAGTGAAAGTTAATAAATGCACATTGACCAATTAAAGAAACGGATCAATCAGATCAGCCATAATGAATGACGTAGATCTGTTTTACATAACAATGTCGACACAAGAGTTCCTTGACATAAAAATAAATTCCACTACACAATGGTAATAATCGTCTTCTCTGATCCGAATGCAAAATTGTTCAGCGGACCATATGCAAATTTAATTGACAAAAAAATCCCATCACGGACATTACTGTGTCACGATGAGGGTTTTAGTATGCAGCCTGTGGCTGAAAAAATTAATCCTGGTAGGAACCTCCTACATGCGAGACCTGACAGTCTACAATATTATACCTACTGGATAATAGGAAATAACGCCTTTCTAATGACTCATTTCACCAGTCCGGTAAATGGTAGTGGTTACTATGTTTATGGTTTCTGTGTAGCAGGCAAGGAAAGTCAATGCAATTGTTAAATGAGTCGATTTAAAAAACAGAGTTAGTTATAACTTGACGCTAAGACTTGACGGTAGCTGTCAGCAAAGTCTGTAACTAACAGAGGTAAGTGTAGCTGTTAGCAAAGCCTATAACTAACAGCGGTAACGGTAGCTGTTAGCAAAACCTATAACTAACAGAGGTAAGTGTAGCTGTTAGCAAAGCCTATAACTAACAGAGGTAAGTGTAGCTGTTAGCAACGCCTATAACTAACAGAGGTAACGGTAGCTATTAGCAAAGGCTATAACTATGTCATATTTCGTAGCTTATAGCTTAGTAGCGATCTCTGTCTCTCTGCCAGGAACATCCGAATTCACTACATTATTTTGAGTTACTAACGTTTATCAAGAGATGCTATGAAAATCTCAGTCGTAAATTAAACTGACAGGAACGGCATAAACATAGAGCACAGTTCAATTCAAGCACAGATGTTAAGATTTGACGCAAACAAATACAGAAAATACAAACAAGTCAAAATCTTAATGGAAACATTAGAACTAACACACACCATCTGTTTTTTTCGTACACACAACATGTGAAAATTTCACACAGATTAAATAAATTTCATACAAAATGAAATTTTCTCACAAACACGGACATATCATACAAACCGGCACATTTTTATAAACATATTAATATATTTCAATGAGAAATGATAGGGATTGAGCAGTCTACAACGAAAAATAGTATATATATATATATATATATATATATAAATAAATTATATATATACCGAAATTATATATATATATATATAAATTATATATATACCGAAATTATATATATATATATATATATATATACCGAAATTATATATATATATAAATTATATACATACCGAAATTATATATATATAAATTATATATATATACCGAAATTATATATATATATATATATAAATTATATATATACCGAAATTATATATATATATATATATATATATATATATATATATATATATATATATATATATATATATATATATATATATATATATATATATATATAATTCGGATATATATACACTTTATATAATATAGAGGTCCCGGGTTCAATCCTATGGTTGGGACAGGTCTTTTTTCATTTGGAGGTACAATCAAAATCTTTCTGTACATGTCGCGGCGGGCGTCTGCTATGACAAAGTGGCCTTTATTTTCACAGCCCAAAGAAAGCCTCCTTGCACTCCTTCGCAGGAAAGCATGCAGCAGCGAAAGTATAAATAGAGAGAGAGAGAGAAATGAGTTAAACTAGATTTGTTTACAGATTTGACCCGCAACTAGACATATAGAAAATAAATTGAAAATAACCGAAATTATACGTCTAGTTCCTAGAAAATACGAACATTTAATAAATATAACCATTCTGGCCCGTAGATGTTTTGGCATTACTCGTTACAAAAATCAGACCCTTTGCATTTCTATAAACCGGCAGACGTCTGCCGTAAGCATTCTTCCTTACCTAAGGATAAAACAGTGTGGACTAAGCCAATTTGACCTTCTAATAGACATAGATAAACCTGCCCCAGGCCACGGCGATGCTAATCAATTGTTTCTGACTGTCAGTCTGTGAACGGCACATCCGCCATAAGACCTCTACACAAGATGAATTTATTCCTGCGTCCTTATATCTCTGTTCCGACTTGTCAAGGGATGTAACTGATTCAGGGGAGAGAATTATCAGGTAGTTATCTCTAAAATTGTGATACGTTATTGGTCTTGTTACAACCGGGTGAAAATGTTGGAAGTAATTATGGTTTCGTTAAAAATAAAACAAAGCATAACTAGAAAGTGGTAATGTGAAATAGAAATTGGTAATGTGAAATAGAAAGGGCAATGTGAAAGACAAAGGAGAGGGTAGTGAGGTAGTGAGGTAGTGAGGAATATCTAAGACATGAAGTGATGGAGTCAAGATGGAGAGGAGTTGAAGGTGTTAGTTGAAACGTCTCCTGAGCTACTGGCAAATACGTATAATCAGCAAGTAATGGGGACAAAGGCTACAAACGAGCAGACACATTGGCGAGACCTATGGTTGATGGTATGGTGTTGAACATAGATGTTTCCGGCATAAGAAAGGTAACCATTGATTACTGATTAGGGGATAAAGTACATATATAAACTGTGACAGAAACAGGGGTGATTAGGGTGGAGAAAAGATATGTTTTTCTTGGAAAAGATTCGAAGATCACACAATTACACACTGACATGGACTTTGGCTCCTGGCAATAAGAGAAATGTTAGCGAGAATTCCCCGTTTGCCATGATGCTCGTATCTAATCAATAATATAAACAAGAAGTATAAACAACAACAAAACAAAAATCCAGATGTTGTGATCGGATTCTCGGTACCGCGACTAACGCTGATTTGTATGGTTAAATTCTCTCCAATAAACACATTGAAAAATGGACAACCGCGTTATTCATATTCATTCGTTACTGTATGTTTTCCTGTGAAAGAATGCAGGGAGGCTTTCTATGAGCTTTGGAAATAACGGCCACTTTGCCATAGCATGCTTAGCGACATATACAGGGAGGATTTTGATTGTACCTCCGAAAGAATTAAAACATGTCCCAATTGTGGATTGAACCCGGGACAACAAGGGTCTTAGAACGGTGGTGTTATTCATATATATATATATAATTCTACATAAAAGGATAATCATATATAAATGCCTCCCTCCTTAGCTTTATCTTATGACTGGCATAACAACAGCCACTAATAGCGAAATTTCAGAAACATTGAGAACCAGTGATAACTGCCATAATCTTGACTGCTGAAAGTGGTCGATTGCTGTGTGTTACCAGATATTGTCTGCCGGATGTATGGATATAGTACGCAAGAGATGTTGCAGTCCATGATAAAGATGCATCAGACATGGTTCTGGGATAATGATGTAAGTATGTTGTTGATGAATTGAGGGGGGGGGGAGTTGTTGAGTGGGTCCTATTGGACGAAGAAGGAAATATTAATTAATGGGGACAACTATAAGCAGAATGATGTCACACCACTAACACATTAATGAGCCTTCTATAATGACATTGATAAGAACATTGATGACACATCTATTATGACATGGTTGAGACATCTATTATGACATTGATGACACATCGATTATGGCATTGATGCCACATCTATTATGACATTGATGCCACATCTATTATGGCATTGATGCCACATCTATTATGGCATTGATGCCACATCTATTATGGCATTGATGACACATCTATTATGGCATTGATGACACATCTATTATGACATTGATGACACATCCATTATGACATTGATGACACATCTATTATGGCATTGATGCCACATCTATTATGACATTGATGACACATCTATTATGGCATTGATGACACATCTATTATGACATTGATGACACATCCATTATGACATTGAAGACACATCTATTATGACATTGATGACACATCTGTTATGACATTGATGCCACATCTATTATGGCATTGATGCCACATCTATTATGATATTGATGCCACATCTATTATGGCATTGATGCCACATCTATTATGGCATTGATGCCACATCTATTATGGCATTGATGACACATCTATTATGGCATTGATGACACATCTATTATGACATTGATGACACATCCATTATGACATTGATGACACATCTATTATGACATTGATGACACATCTATTATGACATTGATGACACATCCATTATGACATTGATGACACACCCATTATGACATTGATGACACATCCATTATGACATTGATGACACATATATTATGACATTGATGCTACATCTATTATGACATTGATGCCATATCCATTATGACATTGATGACACATCTATTATGACATTGATGTCACATCTATTGATTTTGAACATGCAAATGTATGAGCAAATAGTACAACTCATTCCCCACTCAATTGTTCCATCTCTCCTCATTTCAATCGTTCTCTTTCTCGTTACAAGCTTGCTCTCTGTCATTCGAATCTTTCTCTCCCATGTTCTAATCTTTCTCTCACTCTCTTTCTCTCTCTCGTTCCAATATTTCTCTCCCTTTCCAATCGTCCTATTTCTCTTTCCAATCGTTGTCCATCTCGTACCATTATGTCTCTCTCCACTTCAAATCGTTCTCTTTCCTATTTCAATATTTCTTTATCTTGTTCGAATCTGTCTCTCTCTTTCCATTCGTCCTTTCTCTCGTTCCAAACGTTCTCGGTCTCCTTCTAATCTTTCTCTCTCCTTTTCCTAAAGTTCTCTGTCTTATTCCAATCTTTCTCCAGTTCCATTCTTTCTCTCCTCCTGTGTAATCTTTTTTTCTCTAATTCCAGTTATTTTTTCTGCTGCTCCAATCTTTCTTTCTCATACTGCAATTTTTCTTTATCCTGTTCCAATCTTTATCCTACATCTTACAATCTTTCTCTCCTTTTCCAACCGCTCTTCCCCTCTCGTTCCAATATTCTCCCACTCATTCCAATCTTTCATTCCCGCTCGAAAAGTTCTAGCTCTCGCTCTAGTCTGTCTCTCTCCTCTTCCAATCCTTCTCTCTCACGTTCCAATCATTCTCTCTCCTCTTTCAATCCTTCTCTGTCCTCTTCCAATCCTTCTCTCTCCTCTTACAATCCTTCTCTCTCCTCTTCCAATCCTTCGCTCTCCTCTTCCAATCCTTCTCTCTCCTCTTCCAATCCTTCTCTCTCCTCTTCCAATCCTTCTCTCGTTAGTTTTAATTATTTTTAACATATTCCAATCTTTCTCTTTCCTTTTTTCAATCTTTATATCTCTTGTTCCAATCTGTCTCTCTCCCGTTTCAATGTTTTACTCTCCAGTTATAATCTTTTTCTTTTTTCAATCTTTCTCTCTCGTTCTAATCTTTCTAACTCCCGTTCCAATCTTTCTCTTTCCAATTCCAATCGTTAGTTCTCCCGTTCCAATCTCTCTCCTCTTGTTCCAATATTTCTCTCTCCTGTTCTATTCTTTCCTTCTCCCATAGCAATCCTTCTCTGTCCAGTTCGAATCTTTCCCTTTCCAATCTTTCCCTCCTCAAATAATTTCCTTCTACCCGTCCCCCCACCATTTCTTTCACCCGATCCCTCAGAAACATCAACAATAAAGCCCTCATTCAGGACTGACTCACAACATTAACAAACAATCTCCTTTCCGCAAGTCAATCACAAGATCGATCTCTCGACCACAAATCATGTATCTTACTCATATCCTCAGAGAACATTCTTACATTGCTGTGACAAAACCAATCATCAACTTTCTCTTCATTATTGATTCACGCTTTCCTTTCCTGGTCTGACATTCACAAAGTACTCTACTTGTTTATCCATTCCCGCACACGATCAATCAATAAATCAATTAAATCACCCAATCAGTGTATGTGCCCATCCCGTTTCTCAGTCTTGTATGAAGTGTGTTAGAATTTCTTCTCATGGCGTCAGCATGGACATAAAGGATACACTTAAAGGAATAATTACGGTGGTTGTTACGACACAGCAGCAGGCGATATTAAACATCCATTGTTCCCTTCCAGTATATAGGACCATGGCCTTCTCCAATAAGTCATAGGTGCTTGGTTATTTATTTGACATGACGCGACTATTAATTTGCCATTTTTAATACGTTGTATCAATAGCCAATTGAAATGCACGGAAAAAGTCAAATATTAAAAATCTAAGCAGATCCGAGATCTGGGAATAGGGCTATCCTGGAGATGGACCTGATATAACGCTTGCATATTTGCTGTCTTTGCTAAGCAAAATTATCTCAAAGACGTGTTACCCAGGTTTGACAAGCGTTCATACGTAACACTTAAACACAATATACAATACATATAGTACAATTAAAATAATTCATGGAATGTTTGTACACATCCGTCTGTTCCTGGTGTCTAGGAACGTTTGTACACAACCGCCTGTTCCTGGTGTCTAGGAACGTTTGTACACAACCGTCTGTTCCTGGTGTCTAGGAACGTTTGTACACAACCGTCTGTTCCTGGTGTCTAGGAACGTTTGTACACAACCGCCTGTTCCTGGTGTCTAGGAACGTTTGTACACAACCGTCTGTTCCTGGTGTCTAGGAACGTTTGTACACAACCGTCTGTTCCTGGTGTCTAGGAACGTTTGTACACAACCGTCTGTTCCTGGTGTCTAGGAACGCTTGTACACAACCGTCTGTTCCTGGTGTCTAGGAACGTTTGTACACAACCGCCTGTTCCTGGTGTCTAGGAACGTTTGTACACAACCGTCTGTTCCTGGTGTCTAGGAACGTTTGTACGCAACCGCCTTTTCCTGGTGTCTAGGAACGTTTGTACACAACCGCCTGTTCCTGGTGTCTAGGAATGTTTGTACACAACCGTCTGTTCCTGGTGTCTAGAAACGTTTGTACACAACCGTCTGTTCCTGGTGTCTAGGAACGTTTGTACGCAACCGCCTTTTCCTGGTGTCTAGGAACGTTTGTACACAACCGCCTTTTCCTGGTGTCTAGGAACGCTTGTACACAACCGTCTGTTCCTGGTGTCTAGGAACGTTTGTACACAACCGCCTGTTCCTGGTGTCTAGGAACGTTTGTACACAACCGTCTGTTCCTGGTGTCTAGGAACGTTTGTACACAACCGTCTGTTCCTGGTGTCTAGGAACGTTAGTACACAACCGTCTGTTCCTGGTGTCTAGGAACGTTTGTACACAACCGTCTGTTCCTGGTGTCTAGGAACGTTTGTACACAACCGTCTGTTCCTGGTGTCTAGGAACGTTTGTACACAACCGTCTGTTCCTGGTGTCTAGGAACGTTTGTACACAACCGTCTGTTCCTGGTGTCTAGGAACGTTTGTACACAACCGTCTGTTCCTGGTGTCTAGGAACGTTTGTACACAACCGTCTGTTCCTGGTGTCTAGGAACGTTTGTACACAACCGCCTGTTCCTGGTGTCTAGGAACGTTTGTACACAACCGTCTGTTCCTGGTGTCTAGGAACGTTTGTACACAACCGTCTGTTCCTGGTGTCTAGGAACGTTTGTACACAACCGTCTGTTCCTGGTGTCTAGGAACGTTTGTACACAACCGTCTGTTCCTGGTGTCTAGGAACGTTTGTACGCAACCGCCTTTTCCTGGTGTCTAGGAACGTTTGTACACAACCGTCTGTTCCTGGTGTCTAGGAACGTTTGTACACAACCGTCTGTTCCTGGTGTCTAGGAAAGTTTGCGCACAACCGTCTGTTGGTGGTGTCTAGGAAAGTTTGCACACAACCACCTGCTACTGTGTCCAGAAACGTATATACACAATTACCTGCTTCTTTGTCCAGGAACTTATGTACACAACCACCTGCTACTGTGTCCAGGAACGTATGTACACAACCACCTGCTACTGTGTCCAGGAACTTATGTACACAACCACCTGCTACTTTGTCCAGGAACTTATGTACACAACCACCTGCTACTGTGTCCAGGAACTTATGTACACAACCACCTGCTACTTTGTCCAGGAATGTATGTACACAACCGCCTGCTACTTTGTCTTTCACTTAAATCGAAGAAAAGGGGAGTCATCAAACACAGTAGCAGCGTTTAACTGGCGTTAAAATGTCATCACTCACAGTAGCAGCGTTTAACTGGCGTTAAAATGTCATCACTCACAGTAGCAGCGTTTAACTGGCGTTAAAATGTCATCACTCACAGTAGCAGCGTTTAACTGGCGTTAAAATGTCATCACGTTTCCTTTATACATGTACAAATTCCTGAACATTTTGATGTTTCTCTGCACTGGTATGATAGCTATTGCCTGGTCCCTAGGGGTATACGAACATCACTATATGACAGTGCATGACATCAAGTCGCCATATTAAAAAAGAAATTGACCATTATTAGAATATGTAGACGGGACAAGTATGAGTCTGGAATCATAAATAGGAGTACGACACACAGTAAATTAATTCACAAACTCATGTACCACAAACTCATGTACCACAAACTCATGTACCACAAACTCATGTACCACAAACTCATGTACCACAAACTCATGTACCACAAACTCATGTACCACAAACTCATGTACCACAAACTCATGTACCACAAACTCATGTACCACAAACTCATGTACCACAAACTCATGTACCTCAGACTCATGTACCACAAGCTCATGTACCACATACTCATGTACCACAATCTCATGCTAGGAGCAACAGTACACCTTTACCAATGTCTACTTTTTACCTTATCCTCAATAGAGGGAAATAGAGTTACACGATGTTCTACACTCCAAAAAGGGCGCAGCACCTTGTGAAAAGAGAAGTGCAGCAGTTTAAAAGCGCAGTGTTGCTAGAAAGTCACTGTTAGACCAAAAGCCAACTACAGTGGACATCCAATACCCGAAAAAGTCCAATGTTAATTGCGGTCAGAATAAGGCTTATATTAACCATCAACGAGCTGATAATCAATTGTATAGAGTAACCCATAGCATTTATTAATGCCGTAGGGGTGTGAGATGTTAGCGAACATAGATTCTGACTTTTCGATTTCAACAGTAGGTTACATTAGATTCTGAAATTTTATCTCACCAATATATGTTGAGTACAGATATATGTTGTGGTGGCAGCTGTGGTGGCAGCTAGGTGGTTTAGTATACCTGGCATATACTGTCCATGTTTCATAGGCATAAAGAAGTGATGTCTTACTGCTGCTTGGTAAACTATGAATTCAGTGGTAGTCGTTATTCCTCTTCTTTCGCATATATTTTCAAGCAATCTTTCAAATGTCACACTAGCGTAAGCTATTCTTTTGTTTACCTCAGTGTCGATGTTTACCTCAGTTTCAATGTTTACCTCAGTGTCGATGTTTACCTCAGTTTCAATGTTTCCCTCAGTGTCGATGTTTACCTCAGTTTCAATGTTTCTTTCAGTCGATGTTTACCTCAGTGTCGATGTTTACCTTAGTGTCGATCTTTACCTCAGTGTCGATGTTTACCTCGGTGTCGATGTTTACCTCAATTTCAATTTTTACCTCGGTGTCGATGTTTACCTCAGTGTCGATGTTTACCTCAATTTCAATGGTTCCCTCAGTGTCGATGTTTACCTCAGTTTCAATTTTTACCTCAGTGTCGATGTTTACCTCAGTTTAAATGTTTCCCTCAGTGTCGATGTTTACCTCAGTGTCGATGTTAACCTCAGTGTCGATGTTTACCTCAGTGTCGATTTTTACCTCAGTGTCGATGTTTACTTCGGTGTCGATGTTTACCTCAGTTTCAATGTTTACCTCAGTGTCGATGTTTACCTCAGTGTCGATGTTTTCCTCAGTGTCGATGTTTACCTCGTTGTCGATGTTTACCTCAGTGTCGATGTTTACCTCAGTGTCGATGTTTACCTCGGTGTCGATGTTTACCTCAATTTCAATGTTTACCTCAGTGTCGATGTTTACCTCAATTTCATCGTTTACCTCAGTGTCGATGTTTACCTCAATTTCAATGTTTACCTCAGTGTCGATGTTTACCTCAAATTCATCGTTTACCTCAGTGTCGATATTTACCTCAGTGTCGATGTATGCAAATTGTGTGTGTGAGAGTTTACATCTTACTGCATATACGTAGCTACATCTACATGTATTTTCTAATGTATTTACGTGTAATCTACATATTATTCAATATTTACGTTTAATCTACATATTTTTCAATGTTTACTTGTACTGTACATATTTTATCAATCTATTTGTGTGTAATGTACATAACCCCCCCCCCCCCTTCCAAAAATAATTACATATAATCTATATATTGTTCAGTCTATTTACCAGTCTATTTTTTAACACGAGCTTCTGGATATACGAGACCATCACTCTTCCTACACGCAACACAAACATGATTTTCCTTAGGCGATTATTACCGAACAAACATTAGTCGTTTGACCTCTCTTGTATCTACCCAGACTTGAACTCTCTTCCTATTGTCACAATTCCTTAAAACATTTCCCGGTCGATGAAACCGCGGATTATAATAGTGTAGTGAGTGCTTGACCCAACATGACAGATCAGAGTCAGTACTGCGTGAGGCTGTTGTACCAACCATAGATACGTTGTTATGCCACGGGCTAGCGTTCGTATATTAAAAATGTTTGAAAACTTGTGCAATAATTCGTCTTGTATTTTCAAATACCTATTGATTGATTGATTGATCGATTAATTAATTGATTTATTAATTGTTTAAATCGCAGACAAGGCCACGAGAAGTCAATAGATACCACATGTTATATATTATATTACATATTGGCAACCCGCTCTCCCATGTTATATGTTATATTACATATTGTCAACCCGCTCTCACATGTTATATGTTATATTACATATTGTCAACCCGCTCTCCCATGTTATGTTATATTACATATCGGCAACCCGCTCTCTCCATCCTCTTTCCCTTTCTTTAACTTAGAATAAGAGAATATAAGATTGAGTACACAGAATCAAGACAAAATGGCGAGTTAACAGTTTCCTTATTGGTGATCCCCTCCCCTCCACCTCCCAAAAACATTAAACGTCGAAAAAAAGAACATTAAACCTCGAAAAGGGACAATTCGTTTATTTTTAGGAATCCCCCACAACTGAAACTCATCTTAATCCACCAACGCTATATATACGACCACGTATGGTGGTAATGGTGGTAATTGTGTTAATGGTGGATAATGGTGGTAATGATGATAATGGTGGTAATGATGTTAATGGTGGTAATGATGTTAATGGTGGTAATGATGTTAATGGTGGTAATGATGTTAATGGTGGTAATGATGTTAATGGTGGTAATGATGTTAATGGTGGTAATGCTGTTAATGGTGGTAATGATGTTAATGGTGGTAATGCTGTTAATGGTGGTAATGATGTTAATGGTGGTAATGATGTTAATGGTGGTAATGGTTGTAATGGGGTTAATGGTAGTAATGGGTTTAATGTTGGTAATGGGGTTAATGGTGGTAATGTGTTTAATGTTGGTAATGGGGTTAATGATGGTAATGGGGTTAATGGTGGTAATTGGGTTAATGGTGGTAATGATGTTAATGGTGGTAATGGTGTTAATGGGGGTAATGGGGTTAATAGTGGTTATGGTGGTAATGGTGTTAATGGTGGTAATGTGGTTAATGGTGTTAATGGTGGTAATGGTGGTAATGGTGGTAATGGTAGTCGTATTGATGTCATGCCATCATTAGGGCTATGTTGTAAAAAGTGGTCAACATCTGGTTCCAAATGGTCAACATTTGGTCCCAAGTAGTCAATATTTGGTCGCTTCTGGCCACCGTGTGGTCACTAGTGGTCAACATTGATACCATTAAATTATTGACGAATTTCTTGTGATTGGACATCGGTGCAGAAAGAAGTGGAAAATGTATTCTACTTACACGCATACACGACGAATGTGTGGAGGGATGTGTTTACAAAGCATTGCATACCGCTGAGAGTTAGAAGCTTCTAGGTATGACAAATAGCTCGTGATGAGCACATAACATTGCATAAGTAAAAATGAAAAAAAAATGTACTAACACTGATTTTTGCGTGGTGCTTTACAAAATAAAAGAAAAAAATAGTTTAAAATTAATTTTACAATAAAACACATTCTTCTTCTTCTTCTGCATTCGTTCTCAAACTCCTGAAGATTAGCAGGATGTAGTACGGAGAATGGAATATGTTGTGTCATGGTTTACAGCATTGCTGCGATATCTGCGACTTTCGGCCTGACACATCCGACTTCAGCATGGCTTTGGGTCACTGATCAATTATGGGATGGGACAGCCAACTCCATCCCATAACCTCCTTAGTCGCCTCAAGGTAAACAGTGTTGCTATTCTTTGCTCCCCTTTCGGACTCCGGCAACACACTGGCGTAAAACACATTAATTCAACGTTTCGATCAGAGATACTTTAATAAGATAAATCCAACACAAAAAACTGGGATTAGAGAAAAGAAGAAGAAAACTATATTTAACGAAAGTATATAGTCATCGGAGAACGAGATGGACGTCAAGAAGAATACAACATGAATATTGTAAGATACATCCTGGGATAATTAAGTAGATAATGTAAATGTGGAACTAGTTATGGGAAGTAAAATTCACAAAATAAAGGCACAAATAGAAAGCAAAATCAAAGTGAACAATCCCTGGTTTCTGAAGACTGATCAGACAGCAGAACAACAATACAACAACAATACAACGACAATAACAATACAACAACAACAACAATGATGTGACACTTGTGCAGAAAACAGATATGAATAAATAAAAGGTAACATAGAAAGACTGAAACTACAAAGGTTTTAAAACTAGGAGATCGCAAGAAGGTCATATTCCAGAAGAGGGATAGAGAGACATATTTGAGAAATAAAAAGTATGTTTTAATGTAATAAGATTAAAGAGTGCCTGTGTTGTGAATAAGACGGTTCTTCTTGACAAAGCGGCTTCTGTGCTCGAATGTGCAGGACTGGATAGCTGTGAAGAAATATTCAACGCTCCCTTACCGTGGCTAAAATAGTTGAAATCACCCCCCCCCCCCCAGTGATTATTACCTTATTATTGTTTTTTGAATATTTTTATTCTACGGGTTACACAACTTTTCAAACTGCTAGCTTCAAGTAATGATATACAGAGAAACTACTAGCTTCAAGTAATGATATACAGAGAAACTACTAGCTTCAAGTATTGATATACAGACAATCTACTAGCTTCAAGTAATGATATACAGACACACTACTAGCTTCAAGTAATGATATACAGAGAAACTACTAGCTTCAAGTAATGATATACATACAATCTACTAGCTTCAAGTAATGATATACAGACAAACTACTAGCTTCAAGTAATGATATACAGACAAACTACTAGCTTCAAGTAATGATATACAGACAAACTACTAGCTTCAAGTAATGATATACAAACAAACTACTAGCTTCAAGTAATGATATACAGACAATCTACTAGCTTCAAGTAATGATATACAGACAATCTACTAGCTTCAAGTAATGATATACAGAGAAACTACTAGCTTCAAGTAATGATATACAGACAATCTACATTGATATCACCGGTCATTGATGTTGCTAAAATGGATGCCAGCAGGATGTAGACATCTGGTCCAACCCGACTAACCAATCATTGTCATGGAAACTAGAAAGAGCTTTTTTTTATTCAAGGGAGCTAACAATGTCTTTGTAATTGTTACTGTTTTTCTGAAAAGAAATCCAAAATGGGAGACACAGTCTGTTACAACAACAGATACTTAGATTTAAGAGGTGGTTCTAGAAGAAACGGTAATTGATTTATGGAAAGTAGTTTTTGAAAAACGGTAATTCATACTTAGATAACGGAACAACCGTCAAAAGAAACGATAATTAACGCTCATATAAAGAAGCAATCATCTAAAGAACGATAATTAATGCTTAGGTTAAGAGTCAGCCATCTAAAGAATAATAATTAATGCCTAGGTTAAGAATAATCCATCTAAAGAACGATAATTAATGCTTAGGTTAAGAATCAGCCATATAAAGAACGATAATTAATGCTTAGGTTAAGAATCAGCCATCTAAAGAATGATAATTAATGCTTAGGTTAAGAATCAGCCATCTAAAGAGCGGTAATTGATACTTAGGTTTAATAAGAAACATCTCGACAACAGTAATTTATTTTTCAAATTCATAAGTATTTATTTAAACAAAGGTTGGCCGTAAATGATATTTTAAAATCATTAAGTAGACATTTAGCAGTAATTGATTTTTCGCTGCAAGAAGTAGATAGTAACGGTAGCTAGTACTTAGATTTTAAATGTAGATAGTTAGAGAACGGTAATTGTTTTTTTATATTCAAGAATTAGATATTTAAATAACCATAATGGTTACCTAATGAGAGGTCGATATTTCAACAACGGTATTTTCTTCTAGATTCAAGAAGTAGATATTTCAACAACGGTATTTACTTCTAGATTCAAGAAGTAGATATTTCTACAACGGTATTTACTTCTAGATTCAAGAAGTAGATATTTCAACAACGGTATTTACTTCTAGATTCAGGAAGTAGATATTTCAACAACGGTATTTACTTCTAGATTCAAGAAGTAGATATTTGAGCAACGGTATTTACTTCTAGATTCAAGTATGGGGAATTTAAACAGCAGTAATTGATTTTTAGTATTAGATACTACAAAAGATACTTAGAATATCATGGATGGAAAAAAAAGAGAAAATCTAATATTATAAACACATTGAAAATTCCAGAGTGTTGGTTACTAAACACAATAACAAAAAGAAAGCAAACGACACCTGTTTGGTCATATAAAGAGACACAACTTTTTAGGAAGACAAATATTGGAGGAAAGAGTACATGGGAGAGGAGATAGGACAGACAAAGAAGACGATAGACTAACGACACTAAAGATAACATGAATACATCGCTAGAAAATTCAAGCTGCATCGCCCAAGACTGAGAGGGGTTCAGAGAGTTCATTGGAAGACAACGTTCTGGAGGGAATACGTCACATGGCAACAGGTACATTGAATAATATAGACATTGAGTTTTGCTACACATGTCATTGTGACCGTCCACATCTTTACTATTCGTTTTCTGTTGTAAGTTTTAATTTTGTTTCAATTTCTGTCTTGATAAAGGCTTTTGGTCGAAACGTCGCTATGTGTGTTTATATGTGTGTCTTTAGTCATTAGCAAAACTTCATTAATCTATTCTTGTATTTACCTGTTGGATTTCAGATTTGCGCAGTAAGAACATATTATATTTTTCTATTATTTTGTAATTTATCTGTTGTAACGTCTCATTTTGTGTGATTAACGACACTTGGTCGAAACGTCATTTCAATTTATATATATGTGGGTGTGTGATGTTAAAAGTGTAATATTACATATTTTCATTATCAAGACAACGAAAATGAATTGAACCCTAAATTACAAAGTGTAGTTATTATTTTACAAGACATCATTTCGACTCATATTTCTTCGCTGTTTTTGTTCTCAATGTTAATGGTTATATCCCTTTAAAGTGAGATGTTTCTCAATGTATCCTTGAAATTTTCAAGATAATACATGATTTGTGTGATATTCTTTACGCAATTAGATTACTGAAAGTAATATTTTTCCCCCAAAAATAATGTAAATAATTTATTTTAAATTTTTACAGTAGATATTTGTTTCTTATTTAGTTTCAATTAAGCTAGTTCTAAAAAATGGAATTGTTCTGTATTTATACTAGATTCGTTTATTTATCCATTCAGTTTTCGTAAAAATATATTTCAATTTTCTTCCCAAAACATATTCTAGTGAACATGCTACCACGCCTATAGAAATTTAATATGCAAATTTTGCAAGTGTTTTTTAAAACATATTATACATTCCCGAGTCTAATTAATCCATTTATCTATCTATCTAATCTATCTATCTATCTATCTATCTATCTATCTATCTATCTATCTATCTATCTATCTATCTATCTATCTATCTATCTATCTATCTATCTATCTATCTATCTATCTATCTATCTATCTATCTATCTATCTATCTATCTATCTATCTATCTATCTATCTATCTATCTATCTATCTATCTATCTATCTATCTATCTATCTATCTATCTATCTATCTATCTATCTATCTATCTATCTATCTATCTATCTATCTATCTATCTATCTATCTATCTATCTATCTATCTATATATATATCTATCTTTCTATCTATCTATCTATCTATCTATCCATCCATCCATCCATCCATCCATCCATCCATCCATCTATCTATCTATATATCTATCTATCTATCTATCTATCTATCTATCTATCTATCTATCTATCTGTCTGTCTGTCTGTCTGTCTGTCTGTCTGTCTGTCTGTCTGTCTGTCTGTCTGTCTGTCTGTCTGTCTGTCTGTATGTCTGCCTGTCTGTCTGTCTGCCTGCCTGCCTGTCTGTCTGTCTGCCTGCCTGTCTGTCTGCCTGCCTGCCTGCCTGTCTATCTGTCTGCCTGCCTGCCTGTCTGTCTGTCTGTCTATACATCCATATAATCTATCTATTTAATCTATATATCTATCTCTAATCTAATTTAATCAAATACAATCTACATTAATCTAGTATATTCTTGCCTTTTCTGATCTAATCTAATCTAATCTAATCCAATCTAGTTTAGTCTAGTCTAGCTTAGTCTAGTCCTAGTGTAGTTTAGTCTAATCTAATCTATCTAATCTAATTTAGTCTAGTTTAGTTTAGTATAACCTAGTCTAGTCCTAGTTTAGTCTAGTCTAGTCTAGTCTAGTCTAGTCTAATCTAATCTAGTCTCATCTAATCTAATCTAATCTTGTCTAGTCTAGTCTAGTCTAGTCTAGTCTAGTCTAGTCTAGTCTAGTCTAGTCTAGTCTATTCCATAGCCTCTGGTATCTACACTAGTCGAGCAATCTTTACAAGCTGGTGGACCGGATTAAATAATTTATATGGGACCGGACCAGACAGCTTTCTTTTATGTCTTCTGAAACACTATTGAGATTCTTCATCTTCTTCTTCTGTGTTCTTTTACATACTAGCAAAATATAGTCTAGAGAATTGGATGTATTTTCTCATGGTAAAAAATTTAGCTACGATATCTGCAATTATAATCCTGGCCCATCCAACTTCTGTATGGATTCTGGGTCAATTTGAGCACTTAAGAGATGTAACAACTATCTCCATCCTGGAAACCTCCTTAGTCCACGGTTTCTATAACAGTAGTCAATTAGCCTGACATTCCAGTCTAAATATATTTTGTACAGATTTCGCTCGCGGGCCGTATTATAATATTTATATCTCTTGTCTAAAATTTAGCGCTGAGTAATTCTATGAAACCTAGGAAGAAAAATTACTGTTTTTTTTTTAATTTAATCTTTAAAAAAGCCAAAGATGTACTAACAGCAATAAGCTCACATCAACCTAGACATCAGGAAGAAAAATATGTCTATTTACTGCAGACTATTGAAATGATTAATTTTTATTTCTCTATCTCTGTCAACATGTCAGATATTTTGTCTTTTCATTTCCCTGGCAGCAGAAATGTCGACGATCGATTTCAACTTGATGCACTATCTTTGAATTGTTTCCCCCCGTTGACAGCGTGACCGGCTTTTTCTTTGCTGGTTCATTGTGGTTTCTCTGGATTTTACGACCAGTTTTAATTGTTATTCTGTTGAATGATTGATGCATGGATTGTTATTGTGATTAATGATTAATGCATGGATTGTTATTGTGATTAATGATTAATGCATGGATTGTTATTGTGATTAATGATTAATGTCTGGATGTTTTCTATTTGATGCTTTGTGTTCTGGTTTCTTTTCAATATTGCTGTCTTTTTCTGTCTCTGCGTTAATTCTCACGCCCCTGTTGCAGATCAGCAGGGTGTAGTGCGTTAATTTTCACGCCCCTGTTGCAAATCAGAAGGGTGTAGTGCGTTAATTTTCACGCCCCTGTTGCAAATCAGAAGGGTGTAGTGCGTTAATTTTCACGCCCCTGTTGCAAATCAGAAGGGTGTAGTGCGTTAATTTTCACGCCCCTGTTGCAAATCAGAAGGGTGTAGTGCGTTAATTTTCACGCCCCTGTTGCAAATCAGAAGGGTGTAGTGCGTTAATTTTCACGCCCCTGTTGCAAATCAGAAGGGTGTAGTGCGTTAATTTTCACGCCCCTGTTGCAAATCAGAAGGGTGTAGTGCGTTAATTTTCACGCCCCTGTTGCAAATCAGAAGGGTGTAGTGCGTTAATTTTCACGCCCCTGTTGCAAATCAGAAGGGTGTAGTGCGTTAATTTTCACGCCCCCTGCTGCAGATTAGCAGATTGTAGTCCAGAGGATGAAACACGTTGTGTCATGGTGTTCAGCATAGCTGTGATACCTGCGCCTGTTTACTGTTGTGCTGGAGATTTTTATTTTTTTTTCTACTAATGATCTCATCATTTTTCTTCCTCTCCTCACCTTCTTCCCTGTCATCTTACCTCACCCAAACAACCTCCCTGACGCCTTCTCCTCATCCTCATGCCTGTCATCCTACCACACCCCAACTTTCTTCCTGAATCCTTCTTATTCTTGTGTTTCTACTTTCTTTCTAACGTGCCTGCAGATTAGCTGGACTTAGTCTGGTAAACAGAAACTATTGTTAATGATTGACAGATTAGCGGCGATACATGCAACTTTTAACGAAATACATGGAGCTTTAGCTTCTATGTCACTTTGACACTTTATCGGATATCATAGCATACTCTACCACCAAACTTTCTTAGTACCACATGCATGGCAGATAAGAATCTTGCTATTATTTGTTCCTCTACCCCGCCTCGGATATCACATTGGTGATGTTCAGATTGAAGTGATTCTTGGAATCCTGCATAAGAACTCTATAGCAAACCTGTAGTATCTGACTAGCATTTATATTCTGTTCCTGGATCCTTGCTTCTAGATCGGCTATGACTGTCCAAACTTCTCAACCAAACAACGTCCAATTTAGAAGGCACAATTAATTTCATTGAGATGTGGTTATACACAACAAGGGGGGCCCATAGCGCAGTTGTTAGCGCACTGGCTTCGCATATGAGTGGTCCTGGTTTCATTGAGTGGTCAGTGGCTCCCGGAATCGCTAACATCTCACACCCTTACGACATTAATAAATGGTATGGGTAACTTTACTTTTATACATAACAATTCGTAGATTTCCACGGAGAGAGAGAGAGAGAGAGAGAGAGAGAGAGCAACAAATAAAAAGACCCTGAAAAGAAATCCGTATAAAGAACTTTCACGAGAAATAAAATCATGATAAATATAATATATTATATGCACATAAAAATACATGACATCTGATTGAAGAGTTTTCTGTCAGGGATTGTTAAAACCCAGCGATCAAGAAGCACAGTACAATGTAATATATCCTCTTTGTAAGGGAAGATGAACATGGCATTGATATAACAGTTTAATTTTGTGTTTGTGAATCCGTGGGTGGCAGAGTGGTCCAAACCTAGCTCGGAAAACAACTTATTGCGGTGTCAATATGAAAAAAAAATATGTTCTTGAGAATTCAGATCATAATGGTAGTTATGATGTAATCCAATTAGATGTCAGCAGGTAACTATTGACATTTAGATGTCAGCAGGTACCTATATTGACATTTAGATGTCAGCAGGTAACTATTGACATTTAGCTGTCAGCAGTTAACTATTGACATTTAGATGTCAGCAGGTAACTATTGACATTTAGATGTCAGCAGGTAACTATTGACATTTAGATGTCAGCATGTAACTATTGACATCACATATCCTGTCTAACAAAAGTAAAGATTCTCCCCAGGCAGTAACAGAGGTAACACCGGATAACGTATAAAATTTGTTTGTTGTTACTGAATAGTTGTGTTTGGAGGGGGGTAACAGATGCATGTTTATTACTCGAGAAGCTTCCGTTACAGGGGCTTATCAATGCATGTTTATTACTCGAGAAGCTTCCGTTACAGGGGCTTATCAATGCATGTTTATTACTCGAAGGGAGCATTTCAGTGCAGGAGCGTATGGATATGAATGCATGTTCATTACATTAAATCAGCATTTTAGTGCATGAACGCTTCATGATCACCTTGTTCTACCAGCAGCTTATTATACAGTTCTGAATGTTTTAGTTGATCACATTTTTGTCAGATCTGTTGATTTATCATCTGGAGTCATACAACATCTAGAGCTTGCTGCCACTAATGAGTCTGACACGAAACGATACAAGTACAGTATGCCCAGAACTAAATTGTTTCGTTAACCATGTGACCATGTGACCATGTGACAGAAGACAAATCAAATCGCGACAAGACAGACACTGACAATGATGGATGTTTTTTTTTTTACAGCTAACAAGTTGTCAGTTTATTCCTTAACTTGAAATAGTTGCCCCCTACAACATACCTAGAAAGAAAACAAGTGGTCCTATTCTTTGTAAACTGAGCTAAAAGTCCAGGCATTCTGTCACATGAGCCTAACATGAGAGAAATCAGTTTGACTTATTCCGTAAATCTTACTTTAGAATTTCATGCAGTTTTCTTGTGTTTCTATAGAGTACATCTTATGGTGAAGTAAATTTCATTCAACCTGGGACGTTATTCCATTTTGATTGCACCAGAGTTTTTCCACCATGAAAACTAATGAGAATATTACTATCGTCATTGTCGATGGCCAACAGCTCAGCGGGTGAAAGAATTCACGTATTTTAAAAACATCATGTCATCATCAAATGTGAAAAACAGCAAAAGAAATCAAGATAGATGCAACATGGATCACCAGATTGTATGACAGATGTCTCCTATTTTTGGAAAACAAACATGTGAACATGAACTATACATAACCATAATTATACCATCACTATACTACCTATGTCAAACGGGGACAATAACGACAAAAGTCACAACAAAAACTTGTTACAACAGAAATGACTTATTTACGTAGAATTTGCCGAGTAACAATAAGAAACAGAATCAGAAATGAAACCATAAGAAAACTAGGAAACACAATGCGAATCCTAGATTACATCAGAAGACAACAGATTAAGTGGTTTTCACATGCTTCCAGACTACCATCAGACAGTGCAACTCAAAAATCATTTCTATACAGAATCGATGGATACAAAGCTAAGCAAACAAATGTAACGCAGAAGTACAATAATCAACGCAAACCAACAAATATGAAGCACACAAAAAGACCGATTCCAGAGATTTATGACGTGTTGCAAGACATAAAGGAGTATACACCCCTCACACTGCAAGACATAAAGGAGTATACACCCCTCACACTGCAAGACATAAAGGAGTATACACCCCTCACACTGTACGACATAAAGGAGTATACACCCCTCACACTGCAAGACATAAAGGAGTATACACCCCTCACACTGCAAGACATAAAGGAGTATACACCCCTCACACTGCAAGACATAAAGGAGTATACACCCCTCACACTGCAAGACATAAAGGAGTATACACCCCTCACACTGTACGACATAAAGGAGTATACACCCCTCACACTGTACGACATAAAGGAGTATACACCCCTCACACTTCAAGACATAAAGGAGTATAAACCCCTCTCACTTCAAGACATAAAGGAGTATAAACCCCTCTCACTTCAAGACATAAAGGAGTATACACCCCTCACACTGCAAGACATAAAGGAGTATACACCCCTCACACTGCAAGACATAAAGGAGTATACACCCCTCACACTGTACGACATAAAGGAGTATACACCCCTCACACTGTACGACATAAAGGAGTATACACCCCTCACACTTCAAGACATAATGGAGTATAAAACTAAAAATTGTGATAATACAGTCACCATAACCGGACAGAAAAAGCAAAGTATTATCCAAAAAACACTTAACAAACGATACAAAAACAGTCGACCTATTGGACGCCTTCGTAAAAGGCGGATAAATAGTGTATTAGAGACACTCGGAAATATAACAAAGAGGCAAATAGAAGAGCAAAAGACCGTACACTCACTCTCCCCTCAACACCGAAAGGTACATGAGAACAGAAAGAAGAAGAAGAAGACAGTCACTATGATAAATATAGACCTTAGTTGTACTACTCTAACGTATTAAGACCCTCAATGATGTTACCATGCAGATCTTGTAATCATGGGATGCTTTTGACCAAGAGCTTGGGTCAAAGACGCGACACTCTCAAGAGCTTAAACAAGACAAAAGTATAAATGGGAGTAAATCTTTAAGAAATTGACAACAACAACTTGTCAGACTAACCCTGCATCTCCAAGGCAAGAAAATTAAAATTATTGAGATAAAGTCAACATTCATTGCGAAGACGGCACTTTACCTGATCTGATTTTACATTGTTATTCACGACTACACCCAGGACCACAGCTGTACCAACCGCTGAGACCGCTGAAGATGTAATACGTGTGCATGTGATACAGAAACGAACTTTATAATTTCCTAAAACTATCTCTATTATTTGGCTTGACTACATACGTGAATGCCACAAAGTTATCTACACTGCCATTAGCAAACGATTTGATATTAATTACATAGACACAACTGGCGAGAACCTTGATGATTCGTTTCTGGCAACATCTGCACGATATATATATAAAAAAATCAGATATTTGACCCATGTAGCCACCCACTTTAGCAAGGGCGAACTGAAACTGTTAAGTGCATCTGGGTCACATCTATCAAATGGTATTCCATTGAAGAATGAAGTGTGTTTGTCCCTGGAAAGTCCTTTTATATATATATATATATATATATATATATATATATATATATATATATATATATATATATATATATATATATATATATATATATATATATATATATATATATATATATATATATATATATATATATATATATGTATATACATGACACACTACACGACACAATTGTGCTGGTTAGTCTTCACATAACTATCGTCTATCTATCTTTTGTCATTCTCCTTTGTGCCGTTAAGCATCGTGGGGAGAATTCTGAATATGTTTGTCTTTGACCATTTCAGTTGCCTTAGCCAAGGTAAGCCCGTGTCTATTTAATGTTTCTTTGAATGCCTCTAGTGTCGTCCTCTTGTTTTGCAGCTCGGTCTTCTGCTGATGTATGTACGAAGGGCTGGTTGCGCAGGTTTCATTCTCTTGACGTGACCAAATCATCTGGTTTGCTGCCTCTAAATGTAGTCTTGACTTGAGATAGTCTTTAGTTCGTTCCTGATATCTTCATTTCTCCGGTGGTCTCTTCTCGTGACATTTATAGCTTTCCTCAAACATCTCATTTCGCAAACTGAGATCTGATTCACTAGTGTCTTTGTCAAGAGCCACATTTGACATTGGTAACACAGAGTTGGTATAAAAATACTATTTACCAATTGTTGTTTTGTAGCCATGCAGATTGTTGGGTGTTTAAGTACTGGTGACATCTGGTAAATCACAGTACTGGCTTTTTGGCAACTTTTTCAATCTCTCTGTCGAATTTGCCATCCTCGCAAATATGCTTCATAGCTAGGTATTTAAGCACTGTGACTTGCTTTAGTTTTGTATCATTGACAGATACATTTATCTGGCCTGGTGTTCTGCTTGTCTTCATTGCCTCTGTATTAGATGTGTTCAGTTTCATGTTGTGTTGTTCGCAGGTTGTATGGAGCAAATGTGTGTGTGTGTGTGTGTGTGTGTGTGTGGCGATGTAATTCGTTTCCGGATTCGTATATTAAACAGTGATCATCTGCCAATAACAGTTGGTTGACTGGGCTGTGATCTTCATTTGATGGTTGGTTGACTGGGTTGTGATCTTCATTTGATGGTTGGTTGACTGGGCTGTGATCTTCATTTGATGATTCTGCACGGAGAATCCTACACAGAATAAATAACAGGGGAAGCTGAATATTGGTCATAAGATATACACAAGCACTGCAGCAACTTGCAACTTCAAACAAAAGTAATATTCAGGGAATGTAGCAACTTGCAAATTCAAACACACTCAATACATAAGAACTGCAGCAACTTGCAATGCTCAGCTCAACATGGAAAGAAATGACAACTGCCCCAGGTGCCATTTTTGATTTAAAAAAAGTAACCAATAAACAATACAATACTAGAGAATACAACACTATACAATACAAAACTAGACAATACAACACTAGACAATACAACACTAGACAATACAACACTAGACAATACAACACTAGACAATACAACACCAGACAATACAACACTAGACAATACAACACTAGACAATACAACACTAGACAATACAACACTAGACAATACAACACTAGACAATACAACAGCAGTCAATATAACATCAGTCAATACAACAGCAGTCAATACAACACTAGACAATACAACACTAGACAATACAACACTAGACAATACAACACTAGACAATACAACAGCAGTCAATACAACACTAGACAATACAACACTAGACAATACAACACTAGACAATACAACACTAGACAATACAACAGCAGTCAATACAACACTAGACAATACAACACCAGACAATACAACACTAGACAATACAACACTAGACAATACAACACTAGACAATACAACACTAGACAATACAACAGCAGTCAATACAACACTAGACAATACAACACTAGACAATACAACACCAGACAATACAACACTAGACAATACAACACTAGACAATACAACACTAGACAATACAACAGCAATCAATACAACAGCAGTCAATACAACACTAGACAATACAACACCAGACAATACAACACTAGACAATACAACACTAGACAATACAACACTAGACAATACAACAGCAGTCAATACAACAGCAGTCAATACAACAGCAGTCAATACAACAGCAGTCAATACAACACTAGACAATACAACACTAGACAATACAACACTAGACACTACAACACTAGACAATACAACACTAGACAATACAAAACTAGACAATACACATTAGCGCACTGACTTCGCATATGATTTACCTTCGGTTCATTCCCCAGTGAAGACGGAAATGATTTTTCTATCCTCACGGTACTGGTATCATTCAGATTTAATTGGATACATGATTAATCTGGCAAGTAAAGACTGCGATGGAGAGGAAATGGCTACTGCCCTCATATAGCAGAGCCACTGAAATATGAGATCGTTAACATCTCACATACATAGAGCATTAATAAATGATATGGGTTAACTTAACTTCGTGTTAACACCAAAACATTGCCCAACTTTCTCGTTCTGGTACCCATTATCCCATCATAGCTAGCATCCAACATATCCCCCTTGCTCTACCATACCTCATCACGATACTAATCATCATCATCGCCTTATTATCTACTTCATCATCAGACGGTCTAACAGCCGTCACAATGTACTTCAACTTATTAATCGATAAACTGAAATAGACTTGGAAAGAGCGTAATACTCCACAAACCAAATTAAACCATCTGTCTATCTCTCCGTCAATCATTCATTATTGAAATCTGTCCGATTATTTCTTCATTCGTTTATTTCTCCATCTATGTTGTTCTCTCAAAAGAAAGCTATTTTTTTTCATGTAGATTTGTATTGCTGGGCTCAGTGAAAAAAAATGATTGAAAAGGCCTAAAGGATTGACTTAATTGTAATCGGGTTATTCAATATATTCATCGTCCTTCTCAACAAAGCGGCACGGACACTGCCGAGTGTGCCGCTAATAGGACGTAGCTTCGCCTGACACTGTGGCTGAGAAATACTGGGTTTGTCTAAACACCGAAAGGAGCGTAGCTCTATTCCAGCTGCAGGCAGTTTGGTATCAGGAGGTTCTGAAAGCAAGGGAAAACTTCTTCTTCTATATGACATGTCCTTTGTAACTGTAGAACGTTGTCCTAACTACCACTCTGCAGGCCACACAGTTCTGTACAAACTGTCAAGTTTTTTATTCCATAATCATATTCAAAATGCCCATCAACTCCCTGGGAGACCTCTTCTTCTTTGAATAACCTTTCGAACCCTAATTTTATTTCCACATGTCCAAAATATGTTAATTTGCGCTTTTTTAATGATCATTTCAAGTCAGGTGCCATCTATATTCTGGTCTTTACAGACGTTTATGATGTATCGTTCCTTTGTCTACGATATTTTTTTTTAGAAATGTACTACAGCATTTCATTGCACATGCTATTTTTTTCTTTCTTTTCTTGACATCGTCTACGTTTTCTCAATTGTATCCATGTTTAAACTAGACAACTATACCTTCTTAATAGTTGTAACTTTGTTTTTCCTGTTTATCCGGTGTTATATATATTTCATCCGTGATGTTTTTTGTAAGATCATTGCTAATCTCTTTTTGATCTCTGCTAAATAATCTTATTTATTGTTAATTCATGATATTCAAACTCTATTTCCCTCAACATGTGCCCGATGTATGACCTCATTGTACTGATGTTTTCTCTATATGTACTTCGTCTGTTACAGCGAAGCAGCTCGACTGGTACAGAGTACCGCTTATAGCACGTAACTCAGTGGCTTGAATTTCTAATACCTAATAATCGCCAACAAATTCATTTTGTAAACAAGACGTAGCAAGCTCAATTCAAACTACTCGACGTAAATATTGCTTAGAATCGATCTCTGTAGACAAGTGGTTAATTCATACTTCCTGGATGCTTTCTTTATTTTCACACACCCACAGAAATCTTGCTCTGACTTCCTTTGCACAGTCTTACTTCCTTTGCACAGTGGTGTGGGTTTCTCGGAGCTGTCTTCAATACTCAGGAGACTTTAGCTTTCGGCTTGATGCAATCGCTATTGAAGATTTCCTCAACTGAAAGGATGTCCATGTCACGTGACAAGCTGGTATTTTTTTTCTCGGTCAATCGCTATGCATCTGCATTCGGACGACTCGCTTCGCAACTGGGGAATTATTCCCCGGTCAGAAAGATTTCCTTATTGCTGAGAAATAATTTCTCAGGCAAAAAGATTCCTCTTTTTTTGGGGAATCACTCACTGAGCATGGAGGTTTCCTCATTTCTGGGGAATCACTTCCCGGACAGAAAGATTTCTTCATTTCTGGGGAATCACTTACCCGACAGAAAGATTTCTTCATTTCTGGTGAATCATTTCCCGGACAGAAAGATTTCCTCATTTCTGGGGAATCACTTCCCGGACAGAAAGATTTCCTCATTTCTGGGGAATCACTTACCGGACAGAAAGATTTCTTCATTTCTGGGGAATCATTTCCCGGACAGAAAGATTTCCTCATTTCTGGGGAATCACTTACCGGACAGAAAGATTTCCTCATTTCTGGGGAATCCATCCTTGAGCATGGATATTTCCTCATTTCTGTGGAATCACTTCCCGGACAGAAAGATTTCCTCATTTCTTGGGAATAACTTCCCGGACAGAAAGATTTCCTCATTTCTTGGGAATAACATCCCGGACAGAAAGATTTCCTCATTTCTTGGGAATAACTTCCCGGGCAGAAAGATTTTCGCATTGCACACTTACGTTTAATATATGCTTGCAAATTTAATTATATATTGCAGCGGAATCCCTCTATAGCGCATCCTTTTATAGCAAATATCCCTATACACCAACTATTATTACATACACGTTATCCGTCCGAACCATGTTGTTATAACGGGATTCCACTGTGGAAAGTTATATTATATAACAATGGTATAAACAATAGCTGGCTTTAAGATGAGATAATACCGAGATTATTTGAGAATGCCATGGACAGAGACAAAAAAATAAAGCCAAATAATGAGAAGTACGGTAAACGTTAAAGAGGGATGGCATCTTAAGAAAATTGTAATAAGAGAGCTGAAATTATTTACACACATAAAGAGATATTACGGTATGGATAGACTAATCATGGATGGCTTGATTGGCGGTAACATAACCAGGGGTTGACCAAGAAGTAGATTGATAACATACATATCGGATTGTTTAAAGATAGCAATGACAGAGCCAGTTCAGCTTTACCAACTACACTACCCGGCAACACCTGATCAGGAATTCTGGAATACGCCAGTTTATTTATGTCACAAAATGTATCTCATTCCCTAGCAAAAACGTATATCTATCCCTAACAAAAACGTATATCTATGCCTAACAAAAACGTATATATATGCCTAACAAAAACGTATATCCATCCCTAGCAAAAACGTATATCTATCCCTAACATAAACGTATATCTATCCCTAGCAAAAACATATATCTATCCCTAGCAAAAACGTATATCCATCCCTAGCAAAAACGTATATCTATCCCTAACATAAACGTATATCTATCCCTAGCAAAAACATATATCTATCCCTAGCAAAAACGTATATCTATCCCTAGCAAAAACGTATATCTATCCCTAGCAAAAACGTATATCTATCCCTAGCAAAAACGTATGTCTATCCCTAGCAAAAATGTATATCTATCCCTAGCAAAAATGTATCTCATTCCTTAACAAAAAATGATAGTGAATACACACCTACCTCCTAACATAACTTACATAACACCTACCACCTACTTACATAACACCTACCTACGTAATGCTTACTTACATACCTACATACATACTTGCATACCTACCTACCTACCTAAATAACAAATTACATTCCTATTTACATCCAACAATATCTGCCTATACGTGTTGTTCTCTCTCTACATTCCCCCAATGTAAACTCTAAAAGAGCAGTCTTATCGAGAAGACCTCAGACAATTTCCACCAATCGTATCCTCTGTTCAAACAGGAAATGACAGACTGTTTACGGAGGTAGAAAATATGAAATCGGGTCCGCGGGGAGTATAAAAGCTCGCTCTTTTGTGCAGATGACGAGGACTTTAACGGCTGAATTGATTTTAAGAGACATCCAATGAGGATGATAAAATAAAAAATGTGTTGTTTAGAGAAAGGAAAAAGGAAGGAGCAAGATGGAGGTAAGGAATGATGAATGGACAAAAGATGTGGAGAAAATGCTATACAGGTGCGGATACTCTATGTCCCGGCATGACTAGTTGTGTGGTGTTTTGATAATAGTGACTGCTGCTAAAATATGATGTTTTGGAGAATTATCATCATCAGCAGGTGTCATGCCGGTTGGCGCAGGCAATTGTGGATTACCACAACTCTCTTGTCTCCCGTATTATCCCGGAAAGAACGTTGTTGTTTCCCTGCCGTGCCATGTTGTGAAACTGTCTAATATTTTCTCAGGTTGTCACCCTCTGTCTCTATTGCCTTCAATCTTACATGTTGTAACTATATTCTCCAAACCTCCCTGTCTCATGAAGTGCCCAAAAAATGAAGATTGTTTTTTTACCCTTATATTATTGATTAAGGTCCGTTTCGCATTAAACTATTTCGAAACCTCCACATTTGTTTTATCTGGCAGTCCTTGGTATTCTCATCATTGTTCTATAGAACAACATCTCTATTACATATGGTAGATAAACAGTTGATGTAGTATTTGGAAGAGTTATGTATTGCATGTACTTATGCAGTGGAGACCCCCCTTTGGTATCAGTTCTCAGAGCCACATTTACTATCGATGATGGCTTTCAATGAGAATTCAAAAATGTTCTTTACGCCCTCGTGTGCAAACATTACAATATGACGTTTTTCTAGGGAATGAGATACATTTTTTGACATAAATAAACTGGCGTATTCCAGAATTCCTGATCAGGTGTTGCCGGGTGGTGTAGTTGGTCAAGCTGAACTGGCTCTGTCATTGCTATCTTTAAACAATCCGATATGTATGTTAAACAATACAATATGGAGACTTATATATCTAAATATGTTGCTTTATCATTGAGAGAAACTACAACAAGTAAAACAGTATCAATATCTTGGACACATAGTCACAAATGATGGCAGATGTGAAACAGAAGTTAAAAGGAGAATAGGAATGACTAAAAGTACCTTCAATGACATGAGGAAATTATTAATATCTAAACAAATTACAAACAAGTTAAAATTGAGAATTATAAAATGCTACATCTATTCCATATTAATGTATGGCTCAGAAACATGGACACTAAATAAACAATTAGAAGACAAAATTGATGCCTTTGAGATGTCGGTATATAGAAGAATAGGGAGAACATCATGGAAAGAGAAGAAAACAAATAAAGAGGTGCTAAAGACACTTAATATGAAGAAAGAACTACTAAGAGAAATAAAGATCAGGCAAATAAAATACTTTGGACACATTAAAAGACATGACACCTTATTGAAGACCTTACTTGAGGGTAAAGTCAAAGGGAAGCGAGCAAGAGGTAGGCAGAGATACAAGTGGGAGAGTAACATTACACGATGGACAGGTTACAGTCTAGCAGAGTGCACCACCACGACAAGAGACAGGAGATGTTGGAGATACGTTGCAGCCAACCTTCGTTGCGGAGACGGCACTTGATGATGATCATCATCATTGTACTTACTTCAGATACTTGTGTGTGTGTGTGTGTGTGTGCATCAACCGTCGTCTGGTCTTCTATCTCAGGGAGCAAAGAATAGGGCAACTGTCTTCATTCTATGCATTATATAAGAGGCGGATAAGGAAGGTTGGGGGAAATATTGACAACATATCAATTGTAAAAACCCATTATTACATCTTTGTTTTCCATTTCTTACTTTTTCTTCTATTAAATAATGCGTGGGCAACGAAGATATACAGGCAGGCAGACGCTGGGTAGGTGTCATTTTGTGTCAGTCTAAAAAACATTGAGGAATACTAGATATTCCATAACTGCGGATGTGGCATACTCCTAGATGACGAGGAATACTAGATATGCCATAACTGCGGATGTGGCATACTCCTAGATGACGAGGAATACTAGATATGCCATAACTGCGGATGTGGCATACTCCTAGATGACGAGGAATACTAGATATGCCATAACTGCGGATGTGGCATACTCCTAGATGACGAGGAATACTAGATATGCCATAACTGCGGATGTGGCATACTCCTAGATGACGAGGAATACTAGATATGCCATAACTGTGGATGTGGCATACTCCTAGATTACGGGGAATGTTAGATATGCCATAACTCCGGATAGGTCAATAAATCTGAAAAAGAACGACGAGAGTTTTACTCAGAAGTGTGTTGTTAATCCAGCTGTTGTTATTTTAATCAATCTGTGTCCCTAAAACATATTCTTCTCCGGAATATTCCAGCAGATCCTAAACAGCGTCAATTACGTTAGCTGATATGACCTTTTCTGTGTTTTTCAGTGGTCAACTGTGTAATAAGGTAAGCGCAAAGTAATTAATGATAAATACCACCAATCAAAGTAGTAACAATACTTGGGATCAGTAATCGGGACAATTATGGATAAGGATTTGGACAAAACTAAACAATCTACAGATATGAGTAACAATTTCCCCATTGACTTACCACAGCGCCTTCATTTCCCATTGTTTTACCACAGCGCCTTCATCTCCCATTGTTTTGCCACAGCGCTATCATTTCCTATTATTTTACCACAGCGCCTTCATTTCCCATTGTTTTACCACAGCGCCTTCATTTCCCATTGTTTTACCACAACGCCTTCATTTCCCATTGTTTTACCACAACGCCTTCATTTCCCATTGTTTTACCACAGCGCCTTCATTTCCCATTGTTTTACCACAACGCCTTCATTTCCCATTGTTTTACCACAGCGCCTTCATTTCCTATTGTTTTACCACAGCGCCTTCATTTCCCATTGTTTAACCACAGCGCCTTCATTTTTCATTGTTTTACAACAGCACTTTCATTTCCCATTGTTTTATAACAGGGCCTTCATTTCCTATTGTTGTACCATATCACCTTCATTTCCTATTGTTGTACAACATCGCCTTCATTTCCCATTGTTTTACCACTGCGCCTTCATTTCCCATTTTTTTACAACTGCGCCTTCATTTCCCATTTTTTTACCACTGCGCCTTCATTTCCCATTTTTTTACCACTGCGCCTTCATTTCCTATTGTTTTACGACATCGACTTCATTTCCTATTGTTGCACCACATCGCCTTCATTTCCCATTTTTTTACAACTGCGCCTTCATTTCCCATTTTTTTACAACTGCGCCTTCATTTCCCATTTTTTTACAACATCGCCTTCATTTCCAGCGCGCCGATTTCTTTCCCAACACTGAGGAGGTATTTCTTTAAAAGAAGTTGATGGATGTGGATTATATTTTTGCGTCATTACAAACGGTGGCGCGTATAGAGATACAACTATATAAAGTTTGCTCTGTGCAGTTTTTAAGAACATGTGCTGAGTCCATCTATCACAGGTCCTCTTTCGACATGGTCCTTACATTACAAAAGTTTTGTAATGTAACGGATAACGTTACAATAAATGCACTATATAGAGTTTGAGTATGAAAAACAAATAGTACAAAAGGAAGTTTCAACGTTTCAACCTTAACGTCTTTTTTCATTAAATACAAGACAAACAGCAAAAACAGTAAAAATAATTGAATAATATAATATAGAAGCATCGATAATTTATTAATAATGACAAACCCTTCAGCGGTGAGAGGCGATTGTGTGTCATATGAGAAGACGTGGTTCGGATACTGTTTCCTGCATGATTTTTCTGCATTAATAAATCCTTAACATTCTATGTTTTCGTGTTAACAAAAAGCAACTCAAATTTGTTGGAGTTATTTTTATAAAAGGTATTTATTGACTGGACATCGTTCAACAAATCAACTGTGTTCATCTGGTCATTAACTTCTCGTAGTTACCTGAATTGTACTCACCCCATGATTCATGAGATCATGAAAGAGGTTAAGGTGAAAACATTATTTTGGGCAATAATTCGTGACATGTTCATGAGAATTCCGTGAAACTTAATGACAATAAAACTCTCTGATCATATTATTTAATACATATAAAAGATTGCCGGTCCACGAATAAATTCATTTGACAATTCAAATTCTCAATTAGGGATCATCTTAATGCAGAACAACAAAACATCATCATTTGGGCGTTTACACACTGGACAATCACAAAGTATAGTGGTCAGACTATTTAATATGGTTAGAAGCACCATTAGTCGCCTTTGGAGGCGATTTCAACAAACTGACTAGGTGGCATACCGGCGGGTTGCAGTAGAAGACACAGAGTTATAACTCCTGCCGAAGACAGCTTCAAACGGCTGTGTCCCCTCAGGAATCAATTTGTATCTGCGTCCTCCATAGTTCATTCAATGCTAGCAACTCGTCAAATTTCAGATTACATGGTTCAGAAACCAGCTGCACGACTCTGGCCTTTGGGCTAGCATACTCTACAGAAATTCTGCTCTTATGGACTGGCATCGCCAGAACCGACGCCAGGACCAGTGAACCAGTGAACCGTCAATGGACCGTCGGGAATGACTCGAGATGGCTGTGATTTAGTGATGAATCATCTTTTGTGCACCAGCCACATGATAGACGAAGAAGAGTTTACCGCATAGTATTCATCGTGTTCCATCTGAGCAGACTTGGTTCGCTGTTTGCTGCATGATTTTTCTTTGCAACAATAATGACACTATCGCAAAAGCATTCGACGGCAGACATTTAAATATCAAAGAAATCCAAGTAGACAATGACGTACAAATACACAAGTGTTGTCATAGAGACACGCAATTAAAATATTTGTGTATGAGAACTAAATAATTTACTATGCCTGAAAACAGCACAGCAAACAGTTCCACGACCAAAATCTAATTAAATGAATGATCGGTATTAAGACCACATGGCTTAATGGCACCAAACTGCAATATACTGCGAATTTCACTGTGAGTTCATTGTGAAGCTAACCGACCTTGTGTTTTACGTTAATACTATTGTTATATAGTTTTACAGTAATCTCACTTATATTCCATAGACGGAAGTTTACCAACTTTTAAAACCAGGTAGAGTCTCTGAGTTACCACATTTTGAATACTCACTCACCGAACACCTATTCACATAGTTCTGACTGTCACTCAATTAGGACAGTGTCATTCAAGGCGGTGGTTCTCAACATTTATTGACGAATCACCTTAATTTGTGATAATATTTCTTCCGTTGTCTCTCGTCTCTCTAAAAATAGTGTGTTGACTTTCCCCGAGACTGCCTACTACGATATCATTAAATATCGTTCAAATAATGACTTTTCTTTACCCCCTAAAGGAGTATGTGCCTTCCTACAACTTTTTTAATTTTCTTTCTGTACACCTTAGTAATAAAAGGGCCACGTGGCCCGCAATGAGAACCCCCGATCTAAAGAATCGCGAGTGATTTAATGAGACATTCGCTATTTCACCGTCAGACAGGGCGAACTTAATGGATGGTCATTCTACGAGTCTCAGTTGGATCTAGAAAAATACTGACCTAACACACTACTTCTTAATACTTCTCCAAGGAGTCTTCCTTTTTTTTCTTTACTACACTTGCACAATGGTGGTTTTTTTCGAGTTCTAAATTGATTTTCTCCCTGAACTAAGTCGGAGAGTCTGGTAATATTGAGAAATGATGTATTAGCTGTATCGTGGTATAATATGCTGTCTGTCGCAGGCTGTGTCGTATCCAGATGGTGTTAATACGATACCGCTGTTGCTTCTATATATGTCCCTTAAGCGCTGAACACTGTGTATAGAACATCAACCAGAGCTCTGCAGTTCTATGTTCCTTCAGCTCCGAACACGGTTCATAGGGCACAAATTATGTTTATATTGGCAGTTTCTTTTCATTCATTCTAAGTACATGCTCGAAATGAATCCATCGTTGTCTTCTTGGTGTTGTAGAAACATATTGTTGTGTGGTGTCCTCTCTTACTTGCATGTTTGACTTACATTCTTCCCAAACAATATTTAAGAGTCGCCTAAGACATTTATTTTCAAATAAGTTTAATTTATTCTTGCTTATGTATGTGTGTATTAGAAGACAGAATTGATGCTTTTGAGAAGTGGGTAAATAGAAGAATAGGGAGAACATGGAAAGAGAAGAAAACAAATAGAGGTTCTAAAAACACTTGACATAAAGAAAGTATTACTAAGAGAAATAAAGATCAGGCAAATAAAATATTTTTGACACATTAAAAGACATGACACAATGTTGAAGACCTTACTTGAGGGTAAAATCGAAGGGGAGCAAGCAAGCGGTACGCAGAGATACAAGTGGGTAACATCACAAGATGGACAGGTTACCGTCTAGCAGAGCTCATGATGATGATATGTATGTGTAAGTCTATACCGGCATACATGAAACATACGAGGGTGTATGAGATGGTTAGGGGTAACAATAAATCTGTGTGGGATGGGAGGAGGGTGGATGGGTAGCTGCCTGTTGTATGTGTCTGTGTGTACTGTCAATTAACACTAGGAACTAGTCCATATGTGCAATTTTTTGCTGAATTATCAGATTTGCAACCGTATGATTTATCCGGACCGTAGACACATTTCCAGTAAGATATTGGTTTTACCTAAATATATATATATATATATAACTGTACCTGGGTGGACTGGATTGCCAGAAAACAGAGAAAATATATTAGTGTACCTGAGTGGACTGGATCGCTAGAACATCGAGAAAATATAAAAGAGTGTCTGGGTTGACTGGATTGCCAGAAAACTGAGAAAATATATTAGTGTACCTGAGTGGACTGGATCGCCAGAACATCTATACCTATCCAGAAAGTCTGCTAATACCGGGCGAATTCCGCCTCGGCTGTAATACTGCAAGTATTAATCTTTTCTAGATGACCAGGTCACCTTTGACATTCCAACCCACGACAGTCTATACAAACTAAATCCATATTACCTTCATCATATCCAGAATGTTTGTCCTGCATTTGGCTAATCCATAAACATCTTTATGAATTCCAACACATTTCTCAGACACATTCCAGAATTAGTAATCTGTCTTAAATTCACGTATAAATTTCGGTCTTCACATGCTCGAAAATTTATCAACTAAACTTCGAAATTTTGTTAAAATAGCTCGACAATATAAACTATAGAAAAAGATGTGCTAATATTTTTAAAGGTTTATTCTTCGTTCAGGAGATAAACTATATCTAGCAAATTCATCGGACAAGACAAACTGCGCAAATAAAAAATTAATTAATATATCCATTGTCGTTAAGACCGCGAACACACGACAGGGATGTCTCACATAATCAGCAGCAAACTACATGAAGTTGTCGTCAACTCTCCATCGCGGCAGTAAATTCACCATTACCACCATCATCAACACAAATAGCAGATACAACTCGCAGCTACCAACACACGAGGCTGTCGGTAGCAACAACTGTGAGCCATAAGACACATGCGCATGTCCGCAGTCCATATCAGGAAGCTGGTTCCGTAAAACAAAAAAAATTCTAATAACAATCAATATAAACCATGTTGGATCAACCAAATATTTACTACAGTTATTACTGATTTCTATTAAAAATATTACTGTTTGTATTGGATAAACAACGTAGTTGCCATTTTGTTAGGAAAACTGGAATATTATAAACGAGATGTAGTAAAAAGGACAATTATGAAGCCGATTGCAAGGTGTATGTATGTCGAAACAGGTGAATTGTTGGATTTATGGCGGTTAGCAGTAGTGCATTTTTGCATTTATGGAGGTTAGAATTAATGGATGGTAGGATTTATGCGATTAGAGGTAATGGATTGTTGGATTTATGTGGGTTATAATTAATGGATTGTTGGATTTATGGGGGTTATAATTAATGGATTGTAGGATTTATGGGGGTTATAATTAATGGATTGTTTGATTTATGGGGGTTATAATTAATGGATTGTTGGATTTATGGCGATTAGAGGTAGTGCAATTTTGCATTTATGGGGGTTATAATTAATGGATTGTTGGATTTATGCCACTTGGGGAATGGATTGTTGGATTTATGGGGGTTATAATTAATGGAGTGTTGGATTTATGGGGGTTATAATTAATGGATTGTAGGATTTATGGCGCTTAGAGGTAGTGCAATTTTGCACTTATGGGGGTTATGATTAATGGATTGTAGGATTTATGGGGGTTATAATTAATGGATTGTTGAATTTATGGCTGTTAGAGGTGGTGCAATTATGCATTTATGGGGGTTATAATTAATGGATTGTAGGATTTATACGACTGGGGTAATGGATTGTTGGATTAATGGGGGTTATAATTAATAGATTTTTGGATTTATGGCGGTTATAATTAATGGATTGTAGAATGTATGGGGGTTATAATTAATGGATTGTTGGATTTATGGGGGTTATAATTCATGGATTGTAGGATTTGTGGCTGCTAGAGGTTGTGCAATTATGCATTTATGGGGGTTATAATTAATTGATTGTAGGATTTATGCGACTGGGGGTAATGGATTGTTGGATTTATGAGGGTCATAATTAATGGATTGGTGGATTTATGGCGGTTATAATTAATCGATTGTAGGATTTATGGGGGTTATAATTAATGGATTTCAGGATTTATGGGTTATAATTAATGGATTGTAGGATTTATGACCATTAACGTTAGTGAATTGTAGCATTTATAAGGATTAGAGGTAGTGGATTGTAGAATTTGTAGAGATTAGAGATCTCCTATGTGGCGAGGGCCACAAGCAATTTCCAGGAGCGCCAATTCAGTCAGAGTTTCATATATGCCTAGTTTAATATTTACTTCTAGATATATATATTAAATCTGGTTTAGTAGAGCTCAGCATGATCTACATCAGTCATGTTCTACATCAGTCATGTTCTACATCAGTCATGTTCTACATCTGTTATGTTCTACATCAGTCATGTTCTACATCTGCCATGATCTACATCAGTCATGTTCTACATCAGTCATGTTCTACATCTGTCATGTTCTACATCTGTCATGTTCTACATCAGTCATGTTCTACATCTGTTATGTTCTACATCTATCATGTTCTACATCTGTCATGTTCTACATCAGTCATGTTCTACATCAGTCATGTTCTACATCAGTCATGTTCTGCATCAGTCATGTTCTACATCAGTCATGTTCTACATCAGTCATGTTCTACATCTGTTATGTTCTGCATCTGTCACGCTCTACATGTCACTTGCGTTCCTATGACTCCAAAGAGAGCATATAGTAGCAACTAGCACACATGAAATAGATTGATAAGTAGTAGAGAATTGACTTAATCGTTCTCGGGTTTTACCGCATATACAAGCCTTCCCTCTTAGCGAGACGGCACGTCTCCTTGCTGACAGAGCTACACATAGCACGTTACTCTGAAGCTCCAGTCGATAATTCCCAGGAATTTCTGAAAAGCTCCAATTTATAAACAAGATGTCGCCAGCGGAGTTGTAACCCACAATCGTATGAGCGCAAAGAGAACGGATTAACCACTATGCCATTTTCACCCACACCTGTTGAATATTAAACCGGCTTAGGAAGTTTTAGAGATTTCGAACGCTGTCTCATCAAATGAGGGTCACAAGCGACCCATGAACCATGCTGAAGTCGGATGTGTCAGCCGGACGATGGAGATATTGCAACCAAACTGTACACAATAACACAAGATATCCTGCCCTCAGTAAGATACCCTGCTCTCCGTAATATATCATGCTCTCCGTAAGATATCCTGCTCTCCGTAAGATATACTGATCTCCGTAAAATATCCTACTATCCGTAAAATATCCTACTATCCGTAAAATATCCTACTATCTGTAAAATATCCTACTATCTGTAAAATATCCTACTAATCTGCAAGAATACGAGATCAACTACAGAAGAAGAAGAAGAATTATATCTACAACAGATATAAAAAGGTCATTCAAAGACAATGATGGCCATCTCTTTTCATTATATTACATGCATTCGCAGTGCATTCACATGCATTCGCAGTGCATTCACATGCATTCGCAGTGAATTCTCGTGATATTCTGTCTCTTCCATATCAGACATTAGATCACATTTCTCACAAACTACTAAAGTAGAAAAATAAACGTCGCTAGTCTGTCTCTTCCATATCAGACATCAGATCACATTTCTCACAAACTACTAAAGTAGAAAAATAAACGTCGCTAGTCTGTCTCTTCCATATCAGACATCAGATCACATTTCTCACAAACTACTAAAGTAGAAAAATAAACGTCGCTAGTCTGTCTCTTCCATACCAGACATCAGAAGACAATTTCCACATTCTACTAAAACATAAAACGTAACGTGGCTATTCTGTTTCTTCCATATCAGACATCACATAAAATGTTCTACAATCTACTAGAGAAGTTAACGCGGCTATTCTGTTTCTTTCATAACATTATGGACATAGAGAGTTTATCTCACAGCCTAGAGGCTCAGGGTTCAACTCCAGATTACGATTCGGTTTTTTATCTGATGGTATGTAAATTTTTGTTTTAAACACACAATTGCATGTCGTGACGACAGCAAGGGCATACTGCATTTATCACACAGCCAAATGATCCTCGGTTTACTTCCTGCACTTCTTCCCTGAATGCCCCGAACTCCATCCTTGCACTAATTACCTGCATTCACTCCCTGTACTAACTCCCTAATCGGAAAAGGAAGGAACACGAAGGAACGACAGGATGTTTGTAACTACATTGTACAAAATATGTCAATGATGTGTTCCCTGTACCAGTTCTCCCCTCAGCACATCTCACTAGGGCAGCAACTCACATACCCAGTGTATCACACAATGTACATAAAACTATAACTTCAAGAGTGGCTATCAAACACGTCTTCATACATGATACTTTTATGTCTGTACTTTTCGTTAGTCAATATCTATATACTTAGGGAGCCGCGTAGCGCAGTGGTTAGCGCACTGGCTTCGCATATGTGTGGTACTGGGTTAATTCCCCAGTTGAGGCGGAATGTTTTTCAGATCGCAACAGCTCCCGGGTCGACCCAGCTTTAAATTGGTACCGGATTAATCTAGGAAGTAAAGACTGCGAGGGAGAGGAGATGGCTACCGCCCTCATTTGCAGAGCCTCTGAAATGTGAGATCGCTAACATCTTACACCCCTACGGCATTAATAAAATGCTATGGGTTACTTTATTTTTTTCTATGTATATACTTATACCTGCAGGATATCAAGAACCACTTCTGACAGTGAGGAAACGGCTAAAACCTGCAGGATATCAAGAACCACTTCTGACAGTGAGGAAACGGCTAAAACCTGCAGGATATCAAGAACCACTTCTGACAGTGAGGAAACGGCTAAAACCTGCAAGATATCAAGAACCAATTCTGACAGTGAGGAAACGGCTAAAACCTGCAGGATATCAAGAACCACTTCTGACAGTGAGGAAACGGCTAAAACCTGCAGGATATCAAGAACCACTTCTGACAGTGAGGAAACGGCTAAAACCTGCAGGATATCAAGAACCACTTCTGACAGTGAGGAAACGGCTAAAACCTGCAGGATATCAAGAACCAATTCTGACAGTGAGGAAACGGCTTAAACCTGCAGGATATCAAGAACCAATTCTGACAGTGAGGAAACGGCTTAAACCTGCAGGATATCAAGAACTAATTCTGACAGTGAGGAAACGGCTTAAACCTGCAGGATATCAAGAACTAATTCTGACAGTGAGGAAACGGCTAAAACCTGCAGGATATCAAGAACCAATTCTGACAGTGAGGAAACGGCTTAAACCTGCAGGATATCAAGAACCAATTCTGACAGTGAGGAAACGGCTAAAACCTGCAGGATATGAAGAACCAATTCTGACAGTGAGGAAACGGCTAAAACCTGCAGGATATCAAGAACCAATTCTGACAGTGAGGAAACGGCTAAAACCTGCAGGATATCAAGAACCAATTCTGACAGTGAGGAAACGGCTTAAACCTGCAAGATATCAAGAACCAATTATGACAGTGAGGAAACGGCTAAAACCTGCAGGATATCAAGAACCAATTCTGACAGTGAGGAAACGGCTAAAACCTGCAGGATATCAAGAACCAATTCTGACAGTGAGGAAACGGCTTAAACCTGCAGGATATCAAGAACTAATTCTGACAGTCAGGTAACGGCTTAAACCTGCAGGATATCAAGAACCAATTCTGACAGTGAGGAAACGGCTAAAACCTGCAGGATATCAAGAACCAATTCTGACAGTGAGGAAACGACTTACACATCTCTGGTTTCGATATATAACGAGACAAGACTCACTTTATAAAATTAATTTGCAAGGAACAGTCAAGGGAGGAAGGAGAAGCGGGGATAACAGAACATCATGGTGCGATAACATCACGGATTGGTCTGAGTATGCATTTTATACACTTCTATGAATGGCTGAGGATGGTGTTGTTTGGGAAGTTTTTTGTGCTGACATCCCCAGTGCTCCCTTCGACCTTAACGGTTATGTGCTTATTATTATTATTATTATTATTATTATTATTATTATTATTATTATTATTATTATTATTATTATTATTATTATTGTATGTATATATATATTTATATTATGTTGCCTGCAAACACCGACCAACGAAATGCTCGGAAATGATGGAGAAATGAAGGTTTATTTTAATTCTGCCACCTAGACATCTACTGTAGATAACCAGGTTTTAAGTAATTTCTGTTTTAATCACGTTTAATTACAACCAAAGAAGCTATTGTGTCTATGTGTCTATGTGTCTATGTGTCTATGTGTCTATGTGTCTATGTGCAATCTTGGGGATGGGGCAGAGGGTGGGAGATTCTCCAAAGTGTTCTGCCATTCCCAGAAGTCGTGCACCTCTCAGCGGAATGTAATATTTTAAGAAGGGACTTCCAACTCAGAGGGGTCTAAAAAACATGATATACAAATGAATGTGGAAACATCTAATCACATAAAAACCTGCAACCAATTAAAAATCAAACGAATCTACGAAACAATGTTCTTTTGTACACAAAAAAATCACATCTTGTTATCACAAGTTTGACACACAAGACACATTTTTAACCACTATAGTGACCCCCAGAAGGCAACGGACGATATTTTAAATCAGTTTCTTCAGGTCAATACTTCATTAACGGACCGTCTCATATATCCCATTCAGTTTATGTTCAAAGCCCAGAGGGCTTAAATCAACAAGGGTACGTAACTACACAACAATATATCTCAAATAAAGTGTTATGTCCCTTCCACTGATGTACAATAAATATAATTGTTCCGCGTGTTGTTTTTTTTTAAACTTGTTATTTATAAGGTTGTTACCTGGATAATTCAATAGGATTTGAAATATTTGCAACGATTCTGCGATATGTGCGGCTTTTGCCGCAACAAACCCTACAGCAATTCGATATTTCTATATTATTATTCCTCTGTGTTTGTTCTCAAACACCTGCAGATACCGGATGTAGTCCGGAGAGTGGAATGTTTTGTGAGATAGTTTACAGCTTAGTTGTGATATCTTGCATTTCGTCTTGCCATATCTCATTTCTGCATGACTTCCGGGTCACATTAACCTCTATGGGATCGGGAAGTCAGTTCCACGTTGGAACTTCCTTAGTCCCCTACTATGACATGCATGACAGGTAACAGTGCTGCTATTCTTTGGTCCACAATCAGGCCACGACATATAGATTTATTTGAGTGTCTATACAGAAAGTGTATCAGACATCACTCACGCACATCCCTTCTTAGTTACCATTTTCTGACATACATAGCAGGTCCCAGAGTTACAATTCATGCATCTCTGTTTTGTCACAGTTACAGAGTTACAAAGTAACAGTAACACAGTAACAGAGTAACATAGTAAAACAGTGACATAGTCTATATATATATTTATACGCTGTGGCCCATGTTTGCATTGCGGCGTCACGGTAGAAGACTTCTCTGGAGATGGCCTTCTTGTGTGCCGTTTGTAAGCTTGTTTCCGCGACCTCTTTGATTCCTGTGATCCATCTTTTACGGTAGGTAGTTAATGAGTTTGTCTCTCTTTCTGAGAAGCGTGCCCCTTTCAACCAGCAGACAACAAAGTCCAATTATGTTATATCAGGACACACTACCATAAAATTTTAGAGATAGCAAAGACCACAAAGTTGTATTTTAACGTAATAACAATCTTTTACATTGTCTGCATCTGGCTTTATAGGGAGGGGTTGATGTCAGTCGAAGCTATATGTCTGTGATCATTCGGGTCGCACTGACTATGGCCAGCTCGTGTCTCTTTAAGGTTTCTTTGATTACCTCCAAACACCTATTTCTTGGTCTTCCTCGTTCCTTGTAAATCGATCTTTTCCTGCACGAAGGTTTTGTTGTGTCCGTTCCATTCTCACGAGGTGGCACAACCACCTAATTTGATGTCTCTCAGTGTAGTCTTGGCTTGTTTGCTGTCTCTCAGTGTAGTCTTGGCTTGTTTGCTGTCTCTCAGTGTAGTCTTGGCTTGTTTGCTGTATCTCGATGTAGTCTTCACTTGTTGACTGCCTCTGGACGTAGTTTTGACTTGTTTGCTGTCTCTTGATATAGTCTTGATTTGGTTGGCTGTCTCTGGGCGTAGTCTTGACATGTTTGCTGTCTCTCGATATAGTCATGACTTGTTGGCTGTCTCTGGAGGTAGTCTTGACTTGTTTGCTTGATGTCTCGATGTAGTCCTGACTTGAGATGAAGTTTATTTCATTCCTAGAACAATATCTTCATCTTTCCATCGGTCTCTTCGGGTGTAATTTATAACTTTCCTGAAATATCCCATTTCACAAGCTGTGATTTATTTCACTAGCGTCTTCGCTGGTGGGAGAAAACAAAAACAGTTAATGGGACTGTTTTGGAGAAATCAGGATAAGAATTATAATAGCAACTTCAAAAGTAGGACCAAATTTTCCTTTATTTTTCAAGGCAACAGCTGTTAACCAGCCATTCTAATTGCAATTCACTAAAGCTTATAGAAGAATTTGTATAATATAATGAACCGTCAAAAATAGATCATTGATAAAGGGAAAAATACATCATTGGTAAAGTGAAAAATACATAATTGGTAAAGTGAAAAATACATAATTGGTAAAGTGAAAAATACATCATTGGTAAAGTGAAAAATACATCATTGGTAAAGTGAAAAATACATCATTGGTAAAGTGAATTGCAGTCTTCTAGCTGGGAAGTTCCAGAAGAATTGTGAAAATATAATGGAAAGTGAAAAATACGAATGAAGAAATGATAAGAAGATTACACGTTGAAGAGGTTTTGCTCATAAAACAACATGATAGCACGATAGCTGAAGTTTTGTAATCATATAAATACAGATATAAACGAGGGGAAAATTAATAATGAAAGGTGTTGTCGCTGATAGCAGGGGAAAGTACGCTCTAGACGACAATGGATAAGACATCGTAGAATTTTAAACATGTCATTGGTAGTGGTAGGTCATTTTTCCCATAATCGTGTGGAGTTGAGAACATCTATAAAGACGACTTTGTTGAGGAAAGAAAGAAAGCCAGATGAATAATGAATTCCTCTTTTATTTCGCAATCATTTTCCATATTTATGAAATTAGCTTTTACATTCTTTCTCACTTATTTTTATTTAAATAACTATTTCATTTTTCTTTATGAAAGCTTGTTCATATTCAATACACTCTGTAACCTTTTATAATGCTTTGAGTGAGAGCACGGATTCTACTCAGAGGGGTCTGTGGTGTATGTGGAAGGTACATTACCCCGTTTTTTATGCATATATCTGCTTCTTCTTTTTCTTCTTACAGTGCTCTATGAGGTTGGTTATCAAGTCTTTCTACAACCTTCTATTTCGTGTACCGTCAATAATTTCCGATACCAATGTTCTCCCATGCCACATTGCTAGGTTGTCAAGTATCTTCTTTCTTGTTCTCTGTCTAGCTCTTACACTCGCTTGTTGTAGGATTGTTTCATATGTCCTCTTCTCATGATGTGTCCACATAATCTAGTCTGTCTCTTTCTGATGGAGTAAGCAGTGTTTTTTTTTAATTAACTGTTTTCAAGATATCTTAATTATGAATTTTAACTGTTTTCAAGATATCTTAATTATGAATTTTAACTGTTTTCAAGATATTTTAATTATGAATTTTAACTACCCGCAGTGTTCTTAACATTCTTCTATAAAACCACACATCTGCTGCCTCAATGTAATTGTCCACTATTCTGCAGATATACCATTACATAAATAACCTGCAACCATTTAATGGTAAGAATGTTGACCACCTTTGACCACACAGTCCGTATGACTGAATGATTTCAATACACCAATGCGATCTAGAATTACTTCTTCTTCTCTAGTCAGAGTCAGACGCTGGGGCAAGGATTTCATCAATCAACTGTACTGTAATCACTAGCCCCGAGACATGGCCGCAGAGCTTCTCCGTGACCTTCAGCAGAACTTATGAGATTTCTGCACAGAATTAATTAGGACTTCATCCGCTAGGTTTTGTATTATTGTCGTGAATTTGGTTAATCACTATTTATATACTTGGGGTCGCATTCCAAAAATAATCAAGGCGACTCCAAGTATATATATATATAAATTGGTATATATAGCCGCTCTCAAACGAAAGACGGGTCCGGTCGTCAGAGAAGCACGAAGTAATGGTTGTAACATGAATGTCCTGTGTGCTCTGATGGCTCGTGTCATTGAAGTGGGCGTCCACATTGAAGTGGGCGTCCACATTGAAGTGGGCGTCCACATTGAAGTGGTCGTCCACATGAAAGCTCAAATAGTTCTTGATGCTATGCAGATTTTCACATAATAGTTGGCCAACTTAGCGAAAATGAACCCTTATTATGCAGCAGCAAGTGTATACAACATGAAAATGGAAATACCAAGAGGTAGAAGAGGACTAAGAAGAAGGTGGATGTAAGAGTTATCGACGTCCTTACGCATCGCAACAGTATAACTTATCAAGCGACAAAACGTACAACAGCACAAAAACCGATTGTCATTCAATCCTTCGACGCGTTACAGTAAAAACAGAATAAAGACGGTAGAGGCATCATGGAAATAACAAATTGGAAGAGTAGAAAACAAGTGTATAAATATTCTATCAATCTATACGCTGTGGACCTTGTTTGCCTTGCGGCGTCAGGAATGGAAGAATTCTCTGGAGATGGCCTTCTTGTGTTTTGTCTGTAAGCTTGTTGCTGTGGCTTCTTTGATTTCTGAGATCCAACTTTTACAAGGTCTTTTATATCGTTTCTAATTCTATCTCTTAATGACACTGCGAGTATTCTTCGTAGACATGTCATTTCTGATGTCTTGAGCTGTCATTGTCCAGGTTTGGCACTGGTAGCGCAGTGATGAATAATAATAGTCTTATATAATGCAACTTTAGTGTCTATGTTTACATTTTTGTTCTTTAAAATACTTGTCATCTGTCCTAGGAACTGGTATGTTTTGTTGCATCTATTTTGTATCTCTTTACTGGTTTTCCCTTCACTCGATATAATGCTTCCTAAGTAAGTGAACTCATTTACATGTTTAATGTGTTTATCATCGATGGAGATAGTGATATTTATTTCTTTCTTTCTTTGCTATTGCCATTATTTCATTCTATTCAATATTAATAGTAATGCAAAATGATGTAAAAAGGTTACTAAAACACTTACCTAGCCTATTAATAAAGGTTTTATTAATAGGCCCTTGTCATCGAAATTGTTTGACTTGCCCTTTTGTTATTCTCACTCCTATTTTACAGTTTCCTAAATCACACTTTGATATTCATGATTCTTTTTCATGTGTGTCCCGTAACTTAATATACTCTATCATATGTAAGCGTTGTGATATGAAGTATATTGGTGAGACTGGTAGACGTTTAGCTGATAGATTCGCCGAACATTTGAGAGATATCACGAATCATCGTGACTCCCCAGTGGCTAATCATTTTAACAGCCCGTCACATCATGGTAGCTCTGATGTCTCTGTAACCGGTTTGTTACGTTGTTATACCGGTGACCGGCAACGTCAGTCCTTGGAATATCGTCTCATTTGTCATATGGGAGTCTTGCAACCAAACGGAATGAACATTAATCACCGTTTTGTTTGAGTTACCCACCTTTTCTTTATACCCTCTACTCCCGTATTGCACTGATTCTTGTAATTATTTGTCTTTGTACACTTTCGTGAATAATTATTATTTTTGTGTTTGCCGTTCTTCTATATATTTCCTTTATGTCTTCTTTCGTTTGTGTATGTCAATATGTGATTATTTTGTACTCTGCCATTTTGTTATTGTTAAATCATTTACATATTTAGATTTTGATTTCCTTGTTTTTATTGCAGTTGTCTCTTCGATGGGTGCCCACACATATATAGTTATTTGTATATGCATTTCGTTTTACATGGTTCTATGTATCCACACAATTACTTTGGGCCACACATTTGTATGTATACATATGCAGTTGTTATAGCATTATCTTTATGTGAACGAACGTTTATATTTACATTAATATATGTATATGTTTCTATGTGTATGAATGTTCATGTTATTATTTATACGAGAAAGTGTTTATGTGCATGAATGTTCATATTTGTGTATACATATATATATGTATATTTATGTGAGCGCTTTTTTATGTTAATGCACGTATCTCCATTCTGTGTCAATGTGTATACCTATTCTGGTGTGAGCCCTTTCCTGTGTGTGGATACATTTACATGCCTGTGCATTTTGTGTGGGTATCCTTCACACATCTGTGTCCATCTTGTTATGTGTTTATTTCTTGACTCTTGGTGTGTGTTTACATTTCTATGTATGTTTAGGTTTGGTTTTATATATATGTTTATGTCTATATTTGGTTTCACATTCATTCCATGCGTTTTCAAATGTTGATTCTTCTTCTATCCTTCCTTCCCCAAACCCACTCACCCCACCACCACACAACCTCATCATTACTCATCTATCATTGTCATATGCCATTCTTGTTGGCGTTGGTGACCATGGTTCTCTGTTCACAGTATTGTTATCAGGATCGTTGTTTCCAAGCCTTGCTAGGTTGTCACATGAATATTTTCTCACGTCCCCATCTGTCTCTGTTCCCTTCAGTCGTGCCTGTTGTGACTATGTTCTTAAAACCTGCCTGTCTGATAGAGTGACAAAAGGGGTATTTTTCTTATCTTTTTCTTTTATTATTCTTGCACTCATCTATAGTGTCTCTAATTTCCCACTTTCGGTTTGTTTATAATGAATGCACGCATTTTCACTTTGACTAGATGCGTTGCCATCCCTGCGCTATTATGGAGACGAGGGCTTGATGAAATATAGACATCTATTTATTTTTTTATTTTGTCGTTTTCTGTTGTTTGTCTCTTGAAAAAGGTTCAATTTGAGCCGATACGTTGAGAATTGTCCTGTTTAGTTTTATTGTATGTTTTTTTTTTTTTTTCTTAAAAATATATTTTTATTAATAGGCTAGGTAAGTGTTTTAGTAACCTTTTTACATCATTTTGCATTACTATTTGTTCATTAGGTTACTGCGGCACCATCCACTTTGTCGGACACCCTCTGGCCATTTGGTTATTTATATTCAATATTAATCTTCATGTTCAATTTTTGACATGTTCTGTGGAGTCTGTACATATGTTCTTGCAATTGTTCTTATATAATGTTGCTATTAGTACTTGGTCGCCAAATATTGTTATGTTATGTTATGTTCCTCCAGGGTCATTGGGCAGAAACCATATCTTTTTATTTCTGTCTGTGTGTTGCCAGGTCTTTCAATTATTGCGTGTTATTTAGGTTCATTGACATGCTTTCTCTATTAATGCTTCTTAGTAGAGTTTCTCTAGGTCTCCCTCTTCTTCTTACTCCGGGTGGCACCCAATATAGTGTCTGCTGTGGAATTCTTAGGATGTTTATTCTGAGAACATGGCCGATCGCCATATATTACACAAGACATAAAGTTACAGAAAAGTATCAGAAGAATACCCCACAATATTCTGACAGCATAGCTTATATGTAGCTCCTACATTGAAATTTTATCGGGAATATGTTCCTTGATTCCAAATAGGTTTAAATGTCGTATATGCACCTTCTAGATATACCTTCTTGCATGTTCTTGCACCTTTTTGCTTTAACCGCTAATAGAGAACGACGGAATGAATCGACGCATTCAGAGAGAACTCTGCTAGGGCGATGAAGCAGTGGACACGATGATTATGTCAAGCGTCATCTGATTAACTCCTGAAGAACCAAGCATGCACGCTTCGCTTGCGTGTCATATCTTTGAACTGATGCGGTCCTTGATATTGGATAGATGCGGTGATACGGAAAACTGGGCGCGAGTTTCATAAGTGATGTAAAACACAGTAGGTTTTGGATAGCTTACTGTGTATTCAATGTGTTGGTGATTTAAGGAGCGTGGAAGACTTTCTAAAATCAATCAAAGTGGGGAGCACAGGTTATTAAAGTTTGCTAATTTTAAAAAAATATTACAAAATCGATGTCTCGTCTGCGTTCGTTCTCAAACACCTGCAGATTAACAGGATGTAGTGCGGAGAACGAAATGCGTTGTTTTATATTTTACAGCATAGCTGCGCCTTTATAATAATAGATTATTTATTACAAGATTCCAGGTGAATTGTGTGTCTCGGAAGATACAAAGAGGAGCATCTCCACAAAATGGTGGACTTTCATCATATTCTTAAGAATACCTATGCAGTTAAAGGGTTAATAAAAACGGCTTGCCAGGCAGGAATTAGAAACGTGTCAAGTTATTTTGAAGACAGTACCATCCACAAGCTTGGAAGAAACAATCAATTATTTTTAGATTGAGACAGGGCTACAACAAACTCAAACCACACATGCACAAGAAGAATGGAGTTGGTGACAAAGATATGTCCCCCTGTGGACAATCTGCAGAAAACGAAGAATACTTTTTTACAAAACTGCAATTGTATCACTCTACTTAAAGAAAGCTATGGTCACCATAAAGAGATCTAACAGATATGCCAAGATCTATGGGCTGTCTTGGGTCTAGTGTCCACTGTATAGTACATCAAAAATGTGTAGAAGCGTGTTCTCTGACAGGAGAACATAGAAGAAGTAAGGTTGACGACATAAAGGAGGGTAACTTATAACCATCCAGAACTGCACACACAAAAAAGCAATGACTGGACGTACTTCAAATGCAAGACGTTTACTAGAAGAACTAGCACAACTTGCACGAAAACGAATCCAATTGAAGATAGTCACGTAAATGTAAAGAATATGTCACATAGAGGAACAGAGCTCATTGAATTACGTTATGTTTCCAAATATTCATTCCCGTGTGAGTCACCGCGTATCATAACCGAGACCATAGTCTGTTATACAGCCCTGTGAACTCTTCGAGAATCGGCCTTCAAATGTGATGTGAGTTGACTTTTCCCGTTATTTTCATTGATTATCTCGTGTATAATCTGTCTCTTATGCTAAAGAACTTATAATTCCGAAGCTACGTATGAAGAGTGCATGTTTTGAAAGAAAAAACGTTTCGCAGAATTCGCAAAAAATGTCGGACACAAAAGTGAAAATGGGTGTAAAACTGAAACAATCAAGAAGAGATTTCTTGAAACAACTTCTGCGGAAAATACATACCCCAAGACTTGAGCACAAATCAATCATTACTCCCCTGTTATTCGTTTACACTACAATGAATTATTTGCACTAAAATCCCTATTATTAACATCGGACAAAGATGAATTGGCGTACGCCCCTGATCATTTTTAAAAATGAGCAAAGCAAAAATAAACAGCCCAATACAAACCTATGCACGGCTAGAAATTTCCAGAAAAATATTCATTTAAGGATTGTGCTGTTTCCAATATTGACGGCATTTCTTTTTTATCCAGCAGGCAAAAGTAATCAATCATTAATTAATAACAGATAGCTTCTCTGGGAGAGTCCAAGGAACAGGAAGTAGACATGCGAATCTGTGAATGCCGTGCGGAATGAAAAGTCCACCTTTTTGTAATCTAGCGTTTGAGAAGAGGCAGCAGTAAAGTGAGCAGAATATGAAGAATAGAGATATGGTTTCTGACTTGACACGTCTAGTTCATGTCGATGTTAGACTGACTATGTCTAGATTTGATTCGTCTAGTTCATGTCGATGTTAGACTGACTATGTCTAGATTTGATTCGTCTAGTTCATGTCGATGTTAGACTGACTATGTCTAGATTTATCACGTCTAGTTCATGTCGATGTTAGACTGACTATGTCTAGATTTGACACGTCTAGTTGATGTTATTGTTAGACTGGCTATGTCTAGATTTAATATGTCTAGTAAATGTCAATGTTAGACTGACTATGTCTAGATTTATATGTCTAGTTGATGTCAATGTTAGACTGACTATGTCTAGATTTAATATGTCTAGTTGTTGTCAATGTTAGAGTGAATATGTCTAGATTTGACACGTCTGTTTGATGTCTATGTTAGACTGACTATGTCTAGAATTGATAAGTCAAGTTGATGTCTATGTTAGACTGACTATGTTTAGATTAAAAATCAACCATTCTTGTCCGTAAGCTGCTGAGACGTTAGTTGCTAACAAATAATTTCTTCACAGTCACCTGTTATGTAAGTCGTGAGAGGCAACTAATGTGCTATGGCTGTGAAAAAGCGTTTCTGTTGTACAAGTCAAAGTAGCCGAGTGTGTATGTGAAACCTTATGGTCCGACGCTAGTTCACAACTTAGCTTACCAAAGTTCCTCTACTGTAATATCTTGTTACATCATCAGTAATCATCCTTCGCCAGTGACGCTAATTTACTTGTCTCTTAATTTACATTGATCATTACAATTTACATTCGTGATATACTTTATGACGACAGCCAATGAAAATAACATCAGACACATCCGAATTCAGCATGGCTTGCAGGTCAATGTGAACCTCTATGAGATAAGACTGTTAACCCCAGCTGCAAAACTTACTTTGTCAACCCCTACGACATGCATTGAGGGTTACAGTGTTACTATTCATTACTCCCTTTCGAGACGGGTAACGTATCAACTATTTTATGTGGTACTGGCGGAAATTTCAATATATAATATTACATATAATATTACATATAATATTACATATAATATTACATATACACTTACTCTGTTCATGGTTTCGTCAAATCTAATTCTCTCCAGTTCTCGGTAACACTTGTTGTTTTTCTCCGATATTTAATTTCACATGAAACATTTCATTTTTGCTTCTGTCAATTAAATTTCTAGACGGCAAAAATATCTCGCTCTGTTAATTAAATGAATTTCCTTCTTTGCCCCGCCTCCTCCACATCATCAACATTCTACTCCTCCACATCATCACCATTCTACTCCTCCACATCATCATCATTCTACTCCTCCACATCATCATCATTCTACTCCTCCACATCATCAACATTCTACTCCTCCACATCATCATCATTCTACTCCTCCACATCATCACCATTCTACTCCTCCACATCATCACCATTCTACTCCTCCACATCATCATCATTCTACTCCTCCACATCATCATCATTCTACTCCTCCACATCATCATCATTCTACTCCTCCACATCATCATTCTACTCCTCCACATCATCACCATTCTACTCCTCCACATCATCATCATTCTACTCCTCCACATCATCATCATTCTACTCCTCCACATCATCATTCTACTCCTCCACATCATCATCATTCTACTCCTCCACATCATCACCATTCTACTCCTCCACATCATCACCATTCAACTCCTCCACATCATCATCATTCTACTCCTCCACATCATCATCATTCTACTCCTCCACATCATCATCATTCTACTCCTCCACATCATCATTCTACTCCTCCACATCATCATCATTCTACTCCTCCACATCATCAACATTCTACTCCTCCACATCATCACCATTCTACTCCTCCACATCATCACCATTCTACTCCTCCACATCATCATCATTCTACTCCTCCACATCATCATCATTCTACTCCTCCACATCATCATCATTCTACTCCTCCACATCATCATTCTACTCCTCCACATCATCACCATTCTACTCCTCCACATCATCATCATTCTACTCCTCCACATCATCATCATTCTACTCCTCCACATCATCATTCTACTCCTCCACATCATCATCATTCTACTCCTCCACATCATCACCATTCTACTCCTCCACATCATCACCATTCTACTCCTCCACATCATCATCATTCTACTCCTCCACATCATCATCATTCTACTCCTCCACATCATCATCATTCTACTCCTCCACATCATCATTCTACTCCTCCACATCATCATCATTCTACTCCTCCACATCATCAACATTCTACTCCTCCACATCATCATCATTCTACTCCTCCACATCATCATCATTCTACTCCTCCACATCATCATTCTACTCCTCCACATCATCATCATTCTACTCCTCCACATCATCAACATTCTACTCCTCCACATCATCAACATTCTACTCCTCCACATCATCATCATTCTACTCCTCAATAGATGCCTCAACATCCCTGTTCTACTCCTCATACCTCATCATCTTCATTCTACTCCGCATCATATAATTATCCCCATTATCATTCTCTTCCTACTTCTCCTTATCATCAATTACTCTTCCTCATAAACATCATCTCCCTTATCTACATCTTCATCATCATCATTCACTTTCTCCTCATCATCATTCTCATTATCCTCTTCTTAATCTCATAATCATCCTCATATTTATCATTCCACTACTCCTCATTATCCCCATTATTCTCTTTTTTCTATTCATAATCGTCCTCCTCATTATCATCAACGGGTAACATATACTAGAAAAGATATAACAGTCATCAATCTTTCAGAACTTCTACTAAAGTTGAGCAAATCTTCCTTCTTCTGTGTTTGCCATCTTGAGATGGTCTTTAAAACTTGCATCCATCTTCTTCCTGGTCTCCGTTATCCCGGCATAATACCCGTTATTGACTTCTTCTCTGTATGCTGTTTTTTTTAAAATGCCCATAATATTGTAGATTCCTAGATATAACCTTGTTATTTAGTTACTTTTCTTTCATGTCAAGTTCTCTGAGATTGCATTTATTTGTAATCAATTTGGTCGATGATATTCTGAGGATTTTTATGTCACACTATTTTCATGCAGTTGTGATGAACACTTCAAATTTTCACGAAACATGATTAAATTTACAATCAGAACGGAAATGTTAAAGACTGAAACCAGTACGGTTAGCTGAAATATTTCTACTTTGTCTTATTCATACATCGTGTTCTATTCTCTTTCTCCTTAAAGAAAATAGGCAAATGACCTTTCTACGATAATCCCTTCTCCCTACTCTTACCCATCTACGACCCTGATTTTAAGTCCTTGTCTAAAATTGTCATGCAGGCTGATCACAAACATCGTCACATAATATGTTTCATCAGACGTATCCGTTCGTTTCATTGGCTGGCAATACACAGTATAATCAAAGCGAACAATGATCACTAGCATCAACCAAGATGAATGACGTAATTTGAGAACTTCACGCAGGGCTATCTTTGAGATAGTCTTGGATCATGCATACCAGAAATGACTATTGTTATGTTACAATGTCATCAGAAGGAACGATATACTTGTACATACAAGATAATTAGGATACAAATGCCAACTTGATAAATATATTTTAATCCAAACGTCGATTTGTGTGTGTGTGTGTCAGTATGTGTGATAACAGTGATTAGCAATACTTATTTACTTTGATCCGATTGTTGCCTATTTTATCCTGATCCAAGTGTTGCCTCGTTTACTCGGATCCAAGTGTTGCCTATTTTATCCTGATCCAAGTGTTGTCTATTTTATCCTGATCCAAGTGTTGCCTCGTTTACCCTGATCCAAGTGTCGCTTATTTTACCCTGATCCAAGTGTCGCCTACTGAAGAAACTAATAGATCATCAGATTCGAAGGTCAGATTCAAAGATAACCAGAATCGATGGCCTTATTTCTGACCTTAATAATCTATTTATGTGATTTCTGTGTTCCGTAGTTCAGCAATGAACAAGTCATAAATGTAATTTATAAGGAAAAATTAACATTAGGAGATGTAGTATGGCAAGCCGTAAAATGCCAAGGGACACAAAGAGTTGTAGATGTCATATAGCTGACCTTTATGGATGAATTGGGAAGTATATCACACAAAGGATTAACGATACGCTTTCTGAATACAGAAGAAAATATTGTAGTGGTTATAAAGGGTAATTGCGGCAATAAAAACGTCAACAGAATGGCGATGCAGGGTTGCCAAATTTATGGAAATGTTTACGACCAAATATTTTTTGTGGGTTAATTTGGAGAAAAAAATCCAAAATCATAAATCTAAATTGTATTTCAAAAATTAACTAAAATATATATACTCAAAGAGCTAGAATTTAGTGAAATTAGTTTAAGCCAAATTAAGAAAATTGAATTTAGAGGATTAGAAAAAAAACATAAATATGTAGCAGTGTCGCAGCAAAATACAAAATACACTAACCACATCAACAGAAACAAACGACGTTTCGACTAAAAAAATATTCATCAGGACAAAAACAAACAACAAGAAATGAATATTGCAATCAAAATAGCACAATATAATAGAAAGGAGCAAAAGAATATAATAAGGAAGATGACATGAGAGAAAGAAAAAAATGTAGAAAAAGAGATAAATACAGCAAAAATTTAAAAGAGATTTAAAGGAAAAGAAATATAAAGATATAAATAATATAAAAGAAAACACTATTTATTTGGATTTGAAAAATAGATCGCATTTCATTTGCTTGTGTTTGCATGTAGTCTTGAGAGAGACAATTATCCGAGTAACATTATATTGCAGTGCCTCTAGAGTTTCATATATTGTAGTGCCACTAGAGTTTCATATATTGCAGTGACTCTAGAGTTTCATATATTGCAGTATCTCTAGTTTCATATATTGTAGTGACTCTAGAGTTTCATATATTTTATGCTTTTAACTTCTTATCTCGGGTATGACGATACAACAGACAGTAAACAGATCCCTTGTATCGGTTGATGAATAATATAATTGAGAATCATTGATGATTTATTATCATAGAAAAAATAATAAGGCAAAAAACGGGATATGAACCAGTTTCAATCAGCTTGCACCTATTCGCCTCGCAACATATGTCAACAAGTTTTCCGTATTCGATGAATGCAATTCCCTAAAGATGCAATTTTAGTCAACTGTAAACGTGTTTTTCATCATCGCATTATCAACATGGCCCGGACGATCTACACACATACAACAGCAAAACACACACACACACACTCACTGTGCAGATAAGTAGATTCCTCCAGAGCCACAAACATTTAACATTATTCCTCAACACTACAATGACCAACTAGGCCTACTTGTAAACATAAACAAAACACAAACAAGGTTCCTTCCATATTGTTTCTATACAATGAAATCCTTGACGCATTGTAATTATGTTATTAATTTTACCCATGTTACATCTGAAGGAGTGTAGTATGTATTAATGTGTTATTTTGTATGTGTTATAATGTGTCACCTGATTCAAAAACCTTAGTGCCAAGTAATACTTTCTACCTGTAATCCGTTAACACCTACATTCTTGTTATAATTACTTCTAAACACAAGAGAATATATGTTTATGTACTGTTAAAACAAAAACGCAACTCTTTTGGAGGTACTTTTATAATATTCGCTGATTGAACATCATTCAACCTATCGACTGTGTCCATAGCAGAGATGCAGAAAATGGGAAGAATGCAAACACTTGGCGAACGCAGAGACACAAAAGTACTAATTCAAGCAGAAAAGTTTCAGTGTATGCCAAGTCATCCAATGAAAGAAAGATTCCAAAATCTAGCAATGGGGCGACTGAAAAGGAGCAGCTTTATCCATCAAGCTAAACGACTCCGTAGACAACTTACAGACCTACCTGAAGTTGACAGCCCCTTAACGTCTGTACCAGAACAAACCCCGTGGAGTGAAAGACATGGAATGCCAATATACATTCAGACCCATGTGAAAGGAATACTAATCGAGGACGAACAGAACAGTGTGCAGCGAATGACAGTCACCCTCAGTTTCCTGGATGAGGAATATCCACAAGATATATGGGTCAGAGTGTACACAGATGGGTCAGCACAGAATGATGTGAGGAATGGAGGTGCAGGTGTATATATAGAATATCCACACAAGCCTAGAGATACAATCAGAACACCGACAGGAAAATTCTGCAATAATTATGATGCAGAAATCCAGGCAATTAGTGTGGCAGCTAAAAAACTGCTGAACTCCAACTCTGGCCTACAGCCTGTGGTATTCCTGACAGATTCAAGGTCAGTGCTTCAAGCTCTCCAGTCTGGAAAACTAACAGACTTAAAAAAACTACTTAGCGAATTGTCTTACCAGTATAGGGTAACCATGCAGTGGATATCCTCTCACTGTGGAATACCAGGAAATGAAAAAGCAGACCAACTGGCTAAGGAAGGTGCTGCCGAAGACCAACCAGATATACCCATCACCTACCATCAGTAAAAACAGATGATAAAGTCAATAAGAAAGCCACAAACACCTAGCTCTTCTATCTGTTGGTATCCATGCAAGAGATTGGTGATTTTGTCAATAATACCAACGACAAAATTAAACATTTATATAAAAAATACCGTATATTTACCAATAATAATGTCAAATTCATACAACGTAAGAAACACGTCGTAAAACCCCAGAGATTTGTGTATATACAAGTTGATGCTTGCTAATACCGCTTTTCAACATCAAAATTGTACCAGCAATGAAAAAAGTTGATCTGAAATGAGTTTGGGGTGCTGTAAACGAAAATGATATTCAGAAATGTTCATTTGCTCTAGTTCTTTTAGATATATGCAACTTTCTTTTTTAATTACCGTCTTTATTTATTTATCTTCCTCAGATCCCGGTCCGGTTCTGTAGTGAAGTGGTACAAAGCGCGTCTGTGACTCCAAGATACCAAGTTCGATCCCCGCCACAGACAATTGTGCATCCAGAATGTTAAGAAAGCAATGACAAACTACTGAACGTATTTATATTGCCTAGAAAATCACCACATCCAAGAAATGCTGGATGGATGGCAGGTCTTGAATAGGATATGCTACAAATATATCTATGACGCAACAGCTGTGGTAGACTGAATTATCGATTTTGACCAACAAAAATGTAATCAGAAGCATCTGATGCATTCCAACCTGGTATTACATCCCTTGTAATTCCATTATTATTTGGAGAAATTTGTTATAACAGAATGCGATATAGAGGAATTTCACTGTATTCGATACGTTTCATACGTGATTGTTTCTTCAGGAAGATTTTTTTAGAAAGTGCCCTGCTCATTTGCGTAAACCCCCTGTCGGCTAAACACCAACATTCTGCAGCAGTTCCCTGACCGGTTGATCTGAAATTCGACGAGCTGCTGGCATTGAGTGGGCTGTGGAGAGCACCGCAGATTCAAATCGATTCCTGAGGTGGCACAGCCGTATGAAGATGTCTTCGGCAAGAGGTGTGACTCTGAAATAAATATCTTATCTTTGATTAAATTTCGTTATTAGTATTGCATTTTTCTTTTATCAAAAGTGTTTGTTAGAAATGCCCAGGACATGTGTCAACAGTGCGAATAATTTCTGTAATAGATCTGGCGAAGTGGCTTTTCTATCAGAAATACGGAATATGTCTCAAGTGATTAAGAAAACGTACAATTTGTATTTTGGCTGCAGGATAGGAGATCTAGATAGGAGTTGGTCACTTCACATATGCTGCAATACATGCACTGCACATCTTAATCGGTGGTTGGCTAACGGAGTATACTCTGTGAAAGAAAACTCGTGATGATAAGTGAGAGATGGCATTTTATCGTCTTTACAGGAGGTTTGGAAACAGGTCAGTGTCTAACTTCTACTGGACTATGAGACCCTCAAATAAGCCGAGACAAATACAAATCCCATTATAACAACTTGGCTCGGACCGACAAAATATGGATTTAATAACAGAAATACGTTATATACAGAACAAATAATAAAATAATACATATAATTGAGAATATTGAAAAGTGTTGTTATTTTGGGGAAATATGTTATAACAGAATGCGTTATAGAGGAATTTCACTGTTATCTATACATTTCACACATAATTGTTTCTACAGGAAGAATTTTTTAGAAAGTGCCCTGCTCATTTGCGTAAACCCACTGTCGGCAGTTTTGATTAGTTCCATTTACGCAAACCCACTGTTGGCTGTTTAGAGTAGTTCCATTGCGCAAACCCATTGTTGGCTGTTTTAATTAGTTTTATTTGAGCAAACCCCCTGTCAGCTCTGTTTATTAGTTCCAAACTCCCGTCTCGATCCTGTTGATTAGTTCCAAAGAAAATGCAACACCAATAGGCCAGTAGGTAAGGATAACTTCGGGAAATACTAGAAATGTGTTTTAGTACACGATCGCCTATTTTAGTACACGATCGACTGTTTTAGGGTCTCCCTTCGGATAATTTGTAGATGATTATTTGTAGATGATTATTTGTAGATGATTATTTGTAGATGATTATTTGTAGATGATTATTTGGATTATTTGTAGATGATTATTTGGATTATTTGTAGATGATTATTTGGATTATTTGTACTCACTTGATCTGTGACATTCTTATGCTAACCCGCCAAGCAAAGAGGATTTTCTATAGGGGTTGGTTCACTCAGGCTAAGCAAACACCCCCCCACCCACACCCAAAAAAAAATCCCCAATCACCCCCCCCCCTTTTAGTCCAGAAGACAGTGGATGGATAACTAAAATGAAATTACAAGATTTAGACAAGATATGCAGTGATACCGATTATGTCTCACAGATGACAGGTTGTCAGTCTATCCCTGAACTTTCATTAGTCCTAAAAAAGACAGGAACCCTATTCTTTACACACTCAACTAGCAAGATAGCCCAGGGTAGCCACAAGGTCAGATAAAAAAAACTACGTAATGATACTGAATACTCAAATCTCAGGAGCTTCATTTGCGAGGGCTAAAATTGAAGATAAAAAGGGGAGAGAACCGCAATATCTTTTCTCCGTCCAGACAGCTTTCTTATTATCAAATAATGTTCGATAATGTGGGCATAATAATAGAAAACATCAGGGAGTGAAGAGCTAGTGGCGATTGTGAAGAGAGGAGGGGAACTATATGGAGACGTGTAATGTTAGTTGGAGGCATAGATAGTTGTAAGAGTGATAAGTGAGGTAGACATAACGTGATTGTAAGAGTGATAAGTGAGGTAGACATAATGTGATTGTAAGAGTGATAAGTGAGGTAGACATAATGTGATTGTAAGAGTGATAAGTGAGGGAGACATAACGTGATTGTTTTTGGAGCGTAGGAAAGAAAATGGTGGGTGTGTACATTGTATTGACGGTGGAGTATAGTAAATAGTAGTCGGTGAAGTAGTTGATGGTGAAGTATAGTAAATAGTAGTCGGTGAAGTAGTTGATGGTGAAGTAGTTGATGGTGAAGTGTAGTAAATAGTAGTCGGTGAAGTAGTTGATGGTGAAGTAGTTGATGGTGAAGTAGTTGATGGTGAAGTGTAGCAAGTAGTGAGATGATACAGTATTTCATGGTAAGTCTAGAAAACAGTGATTGGTAAAATAGTTCATGGAGATTAGTAGGTGGAGAGTTAACCTCATGGAGTTTATTAGGTGGAGAGTTAACCTCATGGAGATTAGTAGGTGGAGAGTTAACCTCATGGAGTTTAGTAGGTGGAGAGTTAACCTCACGGAGTTTAGTAGGTGTAGAGTTAACCTCATGGAGTTTAGTAAGTGGAGAGTTAACCTCACGGAGTTTAGTAGGTGGAGAGTTAACCTCATGGAGTTTAGTAGGTGGAGAGTTAACCTCATGGAGTTTAGTAGGTGGAGAGTTAACCTCATGGAGTTTAGTAGGTGGAGAGTTAACCTCATGGAGTTTAGTAAGTGGAGAGTTAACCTCATGGAGATTAATAGTTGGAGAGTTGACCTCATGGAGTTTAGTAGGTGGAGAGTTAACCTCACGGAGTTTAGTAAGTGGAGAGTTGAAATTTCTTAGTATGAAATAAAGCTACAGAAAAAAGCACAAATCGTAGAAAAGGATACAATAGCTCTATATTAAATTCATAAATTACGTCAACAATAAATGGGGGAGGGACGAGGGGGGGGGGGGAATGGGAAGGAATAATGACAGTTTTTGACAAGGGGCACGGGTAGAATATAATTGACAGCTGAACTTTGCTTATCCACCACCAACACACACACACACACACACACACACACAATTCAACAGAAAATGTACCCAAACATCCGTTAATGTTTGCAGGTTTTTCTTTAAAATACCATTTCGATTGGTGTATAAAAACAGCATTGATGTATACGGTAGATGCTTTATAGAACAGGTGAGAGAGATTAGATTTCAGAGGTAAGTCAGGTCTTTTGTAGACAGGTGAGAGAATTGTTACAGTTACGTCAGGTGTTTTGTAGACAGGTGAAATTTTAGAGATACGTCATGGTTTTGTAGATAGGTAAGATTTTATAGGTAAGTCATGTAGTTTTTGTAGACAGGTGAGAGATATTTTAGAGGTAAGTCATGTAGTTTTTGTAGACAGGTGAGAGATATTTTAGAGGTAAGTCATGTAGTTTTTGTAGACAGGTGAGAGATATTTTAGAGGTAAGTCAGGGGTTTTGTAGACAGGTGAGAGATGTTTCAGGGGTAAGTAAGAGGTTTCGTAAAGATGAAAGGGATTTCAGAGGTAACTAAGTGGTTTTGTAAAGATCCGAGAGATTTCAGAGGCAAGTAAAACGTTGTGAAACAGAAGAAGAGATTTCTGAGATAAGCAAGAGGTTTTGTAAATAGAAGAACGAGATTTAAGAGGTATGTAAGAGGTTTTGTAAATATAAGAACGAGATTTAAGAGGTATGTAAGAGGTTTTGTAAGGATACGATTTCAAGATTTCAGATTCAAGTAAGAAGTTTTGTAAACAGATGAGAAACATATCAGAGGTAAGTCAGGGGTTGTGTAGACAGACGAAAAAGATTTCAGAGGTAAGTCAGGGGTTGTGTAAACAGACGAAATGGATTTCAGAGGTAAGTCAGGGGTTGTGTAAACAGACGAAAAAGATTTCAGAGGTAAGATCCAGCCTTTCACATTGACTGGAGACTTGTATTTTTAGATTGATTCGGTCTTCTACAATTACTGGAAATTTATATTTTAGATAGATCGAGTCTTTCATAATTACTGAAAATTTGTATTTTAGATAGATCGAATCTTTCATAATTACTGGAAATTTGTATTTTAGATAGATCGAGTCATTCATAATTAATGGAAATTTGTATTTTAGATAGATCGAGTCATTCATAATTAATGGAAATTTGTATTTTAGATAGATCGAGTCTTTCATAATTAATGGAAATTTGTATTTTAGATAGATCGAGTCTTTCATAATTAATGGAAATTTGTATTTTAGATAGATCGAGTCTTTCATAATTACTGGAAATTTGTATTTTTAGATAGATCGAGTCTTTCATAATTAATGGAAATTTGTATTTTAGATAGATCGAGTCTTTCATAATTAATGGAAATTTGTATTTTAGATCGATTGTATCTTTCATAATTAATGGAAATTTGTATTTTAGATAGATCAAGTCTTTCATAATTAATGGAAATTTGTATTTTAGATAGATCGAGTCTTTCATAATTACTGGAAATTTGTATTTTAGATAGATCGAGTCTTACACATTTACTGGAGACTTGTGTTTGAGTCCTTCACAATTACTGGATACTTGCATTTTACGTTACTTATTGTGTACCATTAAACGCATCAATAATACAAACTTTCTGTGACATGTCCTTTACAGAACATTGTCCGCACTGCCACTCTGTAAGCCTCTCGGTTCTGTGCGAGCTGACCAGCTTCTTCTAGTGCCATATTAATAATAATAGTTTAAACATTCAGGTATTATTACAATTGTACAGATTATTTTGTAGTAAAGTGTGCCCGAGTAGTTGTAATGCCGGTCTCACAATCATATCAGCTTTGGTTCAAATCTAAGGTACATTTTAATTGTATTCTTACGGAGGTAGAACTAAAGATCACCCGGTTACAGTTGGTGGCGATAAACACAAGAGATAGCTATTACCACAGACCGTACAATCATACCTGTCTGTTTTTCCCCAGGTGGTTTGTGATCCACTCTTGCCGTTAAGCGTAGGGGTGATTGGAGCTCGAGCTTGCGTTTTAAAGCTAGATGTGTGGCCTCGGCCGTGCTATGACCGTGTCTGTACAAGATGTCCCTGATGTTTTCTATCCATCTTTTCCGTGGTCTTCCTCTGGTTTTGTACCCTGATCTAATTTGGTTATATGCTTGTACGGGCAACTTTTCGTGATGCATTCTCATAATGCATACCTGTACTATCTAATATACACGTTTTTATGAAATGATAAATAAGGAACGGTTTACTTGCAATAGTATTCGCCAGAATATGAACAAGGTGGAATGCATATAAGATGTTATATAGATATGCCTATATAACCATAAATACCAAAGACAAAAATATGGTCCTTACATCAATTGTAATCATATACATTGCGGACCCAAGAAGCCAAGCATATCAGAGTGCTAGGGACCAAAGCTGAACAAAGACCCTAGGACACTTCCACACAGTGGGTCTGGAAACAGGAGTACAGTAGTGTAGCCTGGCCAAGTTCTATTGATCGAAGAGGGAAGAACATCTAATCCACAAAAATAACAGTGCAGAAGTCGGATATTTTGACCGAAAGGTGCAGTATCCCAGCAAAGCTTTAAAACGAACATAATGCCACAAACGTCCTTGTCAGGATGAATGACAAAGAAGAAGAAGAATATACGTTACTATTGTGATGTCGCCGTTCTAAGCACTCTGCCCATCTCTTTAAATTGTGTGCATTTATTCGATGTTAGTAATAAAACCAACTATCCAAATAAGGACATTGTCATTAGAGGTGAGAAAGAGAGTTCTGCAGTGCTATATAACTCCTATACTAACATATGGATGCGAGTCTTGGACAATAAACAAACTGGAAAGTGGGAGATTGGAGGCAACAGAGATGTGGTTCTATAGAAGAAGCTGAGAATATCATGGACTGCCAGAAAAACTTATGTGGAGGTGGTGAAAGAGTCAAATGTGAAACGGACCTAAATCAATAATATAAGAAAAAGACAATCTTAATTTTTTGGCTACTTCATGAGACAGGGGAGGTGTGAAAACCTTAGCCACAATAGGCAAAATTGAAGGCAATAGAGAAAATATTAGACAGTTTGACAACCTGGCACGGCAAGGAAAAAAACAATGACCTTGATACATAATACTGTAGACAGAGCTGTGAAGAGCCATGGTCGCCTACGCCAGTCGGCATGGCACCTGATGATGATGATCCAAAATAAAAGCCTGAACACAAGTTGTGAACAGCATCACTAATCAGGTGGAACAGGTGGGTGGCCTGAATTGTCTGAAACAGTCTATATTGTTCTTGAAGACTAAGAAAGGAATACATTATGCAATGACAAAATACGTCATACGTAGTGTAGAGAGAAATAATGGATGTCATTTCATTTTCGACATATGACACGATATACACGACATATATGTCAGTTGACATTTACCAATGACGTTCGTAACACAGATTACAGCGTCTAGTATTACTAGCACACGGGTTCTATCTGGACTAATCAGGCCTGAAAAGGTGAATGAGAACACACGGACATACATATAAACCGACTATATGTGACTGGTTCATTATGTAGTTATTGTGTGTTATCCAATCTTTGGTAGGAATGCCATAGTTTAGTCATTTCTGCATATTTCTTCATATCTGAGCGTGTGTTCATATCTGAGCGTGTGTTCATATCTGAGCGTGTGTTCATATCTGAGCGTGTGTTCATATCTGAGCGTGTGTTCATATCTGAGCGTGTGTTCATATCTGAGCGTGTGTTCATATCTGAGCGTGTGTTCATATCTGAGCGTGTGTTCATATCTGAGCGTGTGTTCATATCTGAGCGTGTGTTCATATCTGAGCGTGTGTTCATATCTGAGCGTGTGTTCATATCTGAACGTGTGTTCATATCTGAGCGTGTGTTCATATCTGAGCGTGTGTTCATATCTGAACGTGTGTTCATATCTGAGCGTGTGTTCATATCTGAACGTGTGTTCATATCTGAGCGTGTGTTCATATCTGAGCGTGTGTTCATATCTGAGCGTGTGTTCATATCTGAGCGTGTGTTCATATCTGAACGTGTGTTCATATCTGCCAGTTTTCTCATATCTGCTAGTTTGTTCTTCTTCTTCTGCGTTCGCTCTCACATAACCACAACGAATATATCGTGTGATTTCCGCCGGGGAGAGTGAAGTACGTTGTGATACAAGTTCCACAGTAGAACTGTGTTATTTGCACCTCGATTGGCCACTTCTGGTCATGACGTCTGAGGTCCAGCACATGCGTTTGCGTCGTGCCTTTAATTAGGGTAGGCTTCCCTAGCCCGTGATAGCCTGTCTACCTGTCGCCGGGCACACGGGTGTGTAGTGACTCTTAGCCTAGACGATTGTCGTTCACGTCTATCTCGCACGTTCAGGTGTTCCACCGTCTATCAACTCACCTCGTGCAATTAGACGTACTGTGCCTGTGCCCATCGAGTACTGAACCGTTTCTCATCCGTGAGCCTGATTCCGTATGAGGAAGAATTCGCCAGAAGAGTTGGACCCTGGCTCTTTCGCCTTCTTACCCGAGGTGTCGTTCACAGACATCGTGAAACTCTCACCCAAGTTCGAGTCTCACACCACGCGTTTGAGAGCATGGCGTTCTCGAGCTGAGCAACCTTGTCACAATAGCACCTGAGCCCATCAGGTACTGAACCCTTTCTTTCTCCAAGTGTATTTCCGGTATAGGAAAACCTGACAGTAGAGTTGGGCCAGGACTAAAATCGTTGTCCCTTGTGTGCCTGAGCTCATCTCTTCGTGAGCATGCCTCCGGTATAGGAAGGCTCGACATTAGACTTGGGTCAGGTCTTTCTTTTCCGAGCGCCCATGATTGGGTCTGGGTCTCTGCCTGTAAGGGACACAGGTAACTAGAAGCTCGACTCGAGCTGACGGAGCTTGTAGTTCCCTTTCCTATGAACTGTTTATTTTCTATTTGTAGTTCGCGCTGCCCTCTAGCGCTGTTCTGCCCTTTCATTGTTTCATTGTACTCAGTATGAAATCTACCTGCCTCTTGCCATGCATCTACCTTTACGTGCCTTTTACATTGGCCGCTCCTCCAATGTTCGGACTGTACTTACTAGCTTCACTGTATGTCGTCAGTGTCGCTGTGTGTGGTCTTGCTGGTAGTGTCGGAGATATTGTCTGTCTCTTATGTAGTCAAATCTCTGTCCGTCTGCTACCTCCACATTCTCGGACACGATCCCCAAATGATCTGGTCAGAATCAGCTCGAGCTGCTGTTTACTGTTACCAGGGTGCACCGCGAGGAGAAACATTTGGGATCTTGGTTATCTGTTAACCCTGGTCCACCGAGAGCAATGCGTTCCCTGTGCACCCCGCCAGTTTGTTCATATCTGCCAGTTTGTTCACATCTGCAAGTTTGTTCATATCTGCCAGTTTGTTCACATCTGCCAGTTTGTTCACATCTGCCAGTTTGTTCATATCTGCCAGTTTGTTCATATCAGCAAGTTTGTTCACATCTGCACATTTGGTCTATTCGTGCAGCATTTGTCCTTGGACAGTTGGGGCATGGAATGACCACTGCAGACGGTTCCTTTGTCTACCCCAGACTTTCTAGCTACTCTCGGCTGTTGAGCTGCTGCACTATTCCTCTTTCCACAAATTTCTGCGCATTTCCACTTTTGATATACACTACAGTAGAGCAGTGTCATAGTATCTGTTTTCAGATTGATGAATCGTGAATCTCTTAGAAATTCCTCGGCGAATTCCAGTCCCAGTATGGTAACACACACCTCTCAATTCAGCAAATGAGACATGTATTTTTCCTACTGACTAAAGGTAGGTTTCATGGCAGCAACCTACCGTGATGAAAATATCTCGTCATATGCTACGTCGCAGCCACTATTAGGCGGCATAGCCAGCTCCATTCTTTCTAAGTTTACTTTACCATACTGACTAGTAAACAAATATTTGAGTGTGTACATTGAACAACTCGTACTGGTAAACTCACGATTGACTTTGATTTAGCCGCAATGTCCTTCACGATTTAGGCTATTGACCGTGAGTGATATAGTGACACATTTAGACAAAAGCCAAGATACAGTATATCACACCATTCCGGACAGTACCACAGTCAATCTGCAACAGTATCACATCCTATCATAAGTTTTTCACAAAATAAAGTTTTTCACAAAATGAAGTTTTTTACAAAATGAAGTTTTTCACAAAATGAGGTGTTTCACAAAATGATGCTTTTCACAAAATGATGCTTTTCACAAAATGATGCTTTTCACAAAATGATGCTTTTCACAAAATGAGGCTTTTCACAAAATGAGGCTTTTCACAAAATGAGGCTTTTCACAAAATGAGGCTTTTCACAAAATGAAGTTTTTCACAAAATGAATGGCATCCTTTGAAACTGGTTTCTATCACTAGCAGTGCGGAAAAGAGTCATTCTATAGTTCATAGAGCCACTTCTGTCATGTAGAAGCGAATCATGGATAATAAATAAACAAACATGTGGGAAACTAGTTACCATAGAGATGTTTTTCTGCAGAAGAATGTGGATAATCCCATAGACAACTAGAAAAATCAAATAAGCTGTGGTAAGGTCGATTGATACCAACAGGAAATTTTTTTATCAACGTTCCCATTTAGAAAGAAAAAGTTTCCATTTATTTATCACATCATTAGACGAGGAGCTTTAGCGTACAATGTAGCAACGGAGAAAAATGAGGCTGAAAAGAGACAGAGGCCAACAAGGAGAGTGTATGAGTTATCTACGTGATAGTTAAACGTATCAGCATGCGGAGCGGATAATGCAGGTATGATTTTGTGAAAGTCAATGATTGTCTGCACATGATGATGTTGATAGTGTTGCTGCTGATGAGGATGATGATGATGATGATGACATGTACAGTGTTACTTTTCTCGTGGAATATTTAGAAAACAAGATGACCAAGCCCATTCTTAACATATACCTCAATACCTTACATATCTTGTTCTATAACTGATGTTGTGTACTGCTGAAAGTAATAGAAGATAAAAAAATAATTCAAACAGAAAGCATTTCTAAGAAACAAAGAAATCAAACAAACACGCGAGAACGTGGAAATTCAGACTAATGATGAGTTGAAGAGAGAGCTTCTCAGAACTGGAGACTGTCGAGTGGCATGGTCAGACGACTTCAACGCCAATCTTCGGACTGATTATAAAAAGGCGTATTCGTTTAGTTTTACTAATACCTAAACTTTAAAAAAAAGGTAGAATTGACGTTTCGATGAAAAATATTCTTAAAGTTATCGATATGACACACAACGGAGAAAAAAATATACGATATTAGTTGGGTATTTAAAAGGAAGTATGGTTGAGACAATGAAAAGTTGAAGTAGATTCGAGACTCAGACACGAAAGTGATAAATTGTGAAGGAACTAAGAAGAAAAACGTAGCAGGACAATTAATTAATCACTTCAATCAATCACTTCAATCAATCATTTCAATCAATCATTTAAATCAATCCAGTGGGAAGACAAATTCGAATAGATTAATTATAATAGTACAAGATGCAATGAATGACCAGGGCCACAGGATGCAGTGAATGACCAGAGAAACAGGATGTAGTGAATGACCAGAGAAACAGGATGTAGTGAATGACCAGAGAAACAGGATGTAGTGAATGACCAGAGACACAGTATGTAGTGAATGGCCAGAGACACAGGATGCAGTGAATGGCCAGAGACACAGGATGCAGTGAATGACCATAGACACGGGATGCAGTGAATGACCATAGACACGGGATGCAGTGAATGACCAGGGACACGAGATGCAGTGAATAACCAGAGACACAGGATGCTGTGAATGACCAGAGACATCTGAATGCCTCACCATACTGAATTCGGTCCACGTAATTTTTCTATGAGACGCCTTTCTACCCATTGTGACAGCCAGTATCATCATCCGTGTAGTCCACAGAGAACAGTTTTACGCTAATTAGGTAGTCAGATGCTAGTTGTGATGACAAGTATTTTGTAGATCGCTGTTCGAGCTTCGTTAGTAAACAAAACCAATTCACTAATAGATTGACCATACTGGAGCTGGTTTGTACATGAAAACATAATAAATATATGAATAATGCACATATATAGAGGTAAAGAGAGTACAATGCAGAGAACGAAATATTGTATTAAAAACAGCAAAACTATTAGCAATTCTCAAATTCTTGCTGTTTCTTGTTTCTTCTCAAATTTAAGCTTCACCAATTTTCGGACTGATGAAAAAGTGCAGTAATGTAGTTTGGCTAATACAGTGGAATCCCGTTTCAGCAGCTTGGTCCGGACAGACAGAATATGTATGTAATAACAGAAATACGCTATACAAAATGCAAGCAATATAGAATACATATAACTGAGGATTTCGAAAAGTGTTGTTATATAGAGACACGTGCTATAAAAGAAAGCGATATAGAGGGATTCCTACGTACCTGGGGAAAAAGGTAGAATCGACGTGTCTCATAAGTTGTTGTGCTGACACCTCACATTTCCTTATATCATCATGTTCTCATTCATTTGAAAATACCTGCAAGTGTATACCTGCAGCGAGGGAGAGGAGATGGCTACCGCCTTCATTTGCAGAGCCTCTGAAATGTGAGATCGCTAGCAACTCACATCCCTACGGCATTAATAAATGATATGGGTAACTTTACTTTTTTTTGTGTGTACCGGCACGTGTCTGTACATTCTCACATATACCTACTACACTTTCTTCTCTGCTGTATATAATGTGCTCAAACATACACAGTAATGCAAACACCCGAGACACACTGAACACACGTATTAACCATGTAACACCCAGCGACACACTGAACACATGTATTAACTATGTAACACCCCGCGACACACTGAACACATGTATTAACCACGGAACACCCAGCGACACACTGAACACACGTATTAACCATGTAACACCCCGCGACACACTGAACACACGTATTAACCATGTAACACCCCGAGAAAGACTTAACACAGGTATTAACATCGAATAGTTTATCGATGGTTCTCAGCTTTTTTCGCATACGATCCCTCTTTTGAGACAATTGTTCTTTCTTGCCTCCCTTTCCCTAATTTGGTGACTGAAATAGTCATTGACTTTATATCACCGAGGCTGTTTCAGATTTATATCACCGAGGCTGTTTCAGATTTATATCACCGAGGCTGTTTCAGATTTATATCACCGACGCTGTTTCAGATTTATATCACCGATGATCTTTCAGATTTATATCACCGAGGATCTTTCAGATGTATATCACCGAGGATCTTTCAGATTTATTTCACCGATGATCTTTCATATTTATATCACCGATGATCTTTCAGATTTATATCACCGAGGCTTTTTCAGATTTATATCACCGATGCTGTTTCAGATTTATATCACCGAGGCTGTTTCAGACTTATATCACCGAGGCTGTTTCAGATTTATATCACCGAGGATCTTTCAGATTTATATCACCGAGGCTGTTTCAGATTTATATCACCGAGGATATTTCAGATTTATATCACCGAGGCTGTTTCAGATTTATATCACCGAGGATCTTTCAGATTTATATCACCGAGGCTGTTTCAGATTTATATCACCGAGTCTGTTTCAGATTTATATCACCGAGGCTGTTTCAGATTTATATCACCGAGGCTGTTTCAGATTTATATCATCAAGACTGTTTCAGATTTATATCACCGAGGATCTTTCAGATTTATATCACCGAAGATGTTTCAGATTTATATCACCGAAGATGTTTCAGATTTATATCACCGAAGATGTTTCAGATTTATATCATCGAAGATGTTTCAGATTTATATCACCGAAGATGTTTCAAATGTATCGATATCCATCTTGTTATGTGTTCTACCTTCGGATGAGTCTCCCCCCCCCCCCCATGACATAATTGTCCTGTGACTCCCAGAAAACCTATATGGGTGTTCATAAATTACGTCAACAATTTGTTGACAGTTTCTAACCCCTCCCTCTACCTTGTCAACAACTGTTAATAATTTAGGGACCCCCTCCCCCTTCCCCTCTTAATTATGTCAAAATAAAACCGGTCTCTGGAAGAAATCCTGTGTGAAATAAAGTATTATTTTATTATTCTGCTAAAAGGGAGATCCGATGGGAGATTGCAAATTAACGCAAACAAATAGAAAGCATACACATAGAAACAGAATATATATATGTGTATATAATGTAGTCATCTTTTTTCTCATGCGACGATGACAACAGTTTTAGACTCCAATTGCTGCGTCTCTCTAGTGTGGGTAGAGCGGAGATGACCATCTAATCCTGACACTGAATCCGTGCCACACCTGTGACATGCGTGAACAGAAGTGAGTATATGTGTGTTTGTTGTACTGTCTTTTCATAAATAGAGGAACAATTCATATACAAATAGACATATATATATATATATATATATATATACTAATTCAAAACAATTCAATTAATTTGTGGAAATACAAAAGTGAGAACTACATTACACGTGACGACTAACAGGTAAGGTGTACTTACCTTAAGCAAAGAACTGCACACTGCTAAAAATTACTACTACAAAATAATCCAACAATGATATCCATTACGTCTGTTGATTATCCATTCTGTAATCCTGAAACGAAGATAATACATATTAGTAATGTATATATATGGATAAATGTATGCATATATGCATGTATAGATTTATGTATACATTTATGAATAGGGTGTATCGCTGGATTTGGACAGTCCTGATACGACTGTCTTTGACGTAACTGGTATTCCTAGTGTTGACACTATAAAGGCACAGACTCGTTGAACAGGTGATGTTGTTGTTGTTTGTTTGTTTGAGGACCCAGGAATTGCCAGCTATGAGCTCTTACTTCCTATGTGCAGTCAGGTGGTTTTCCGAGCTTTCTTTCTTACTCACGAGACTTGGATTAGTGCAAATGCCTATTGAAAGAGACTTCTACTATAATTGTACAGATAACATGTTACAAACTTCCATAAGAGAGCCTCAATATAACGGCATGTCATCTACATAAGAGAATCTCAATATAACGGCATGTCATCTACATAAGAGAATCTCAATATAACGGCATGTCATCTACATAAGAGAATCTCAATATAACGGCATGTCATCTACATAAGAGAATCTCAATATAACGGCATGTCATCTACATAGAGAGCCTCAATATAACGGCATGTCATCTACATAAGAGAATCTCAATATAACGGCTTGTCATCCACATAAGAGAGCCTCAATATAACGGCATGTCATCTACATAAGAGAATCTCAATATAACGGCATGTCATCTACATAAGAGAATCTCAATATAACGGCTTGTCATCCACATAAGAGAGCCTCAATATAACGGCATGTCATCTACATAAGAGAATCTCAATATAACGGCATGTCATCTACATAAGAGAATCTCAATATAACGGAATGTCATCTACATAAGAGAATCTCAATATAACGGCATGTTATCTACTACGGTTTTCTGTTGCATGGGTGGTTTGTCTAGTGGGTCATTGGTGAGACCCACAGACACAACCGCATGCGTTAGAAGTTCACGTATGTCAGATTAGGATCTACTCGCCCGTGTGTTGCCGGGGCCCGAAAAGGGAGCACAGAATAGTAATGCTGTTTACCTTCCACGCATGTCGTAAAAGGCGATTAAGGAGGTTATGGGATAGAGTTGGCTGTCCCATCCCATATAGCCAGTGTGCTAACCACTGTGCTACGCTGCCTCCTAAATTAAGGGAGTATCATCTTGTGAAAAATGCAGCAGATCAAACAGCAGAGACTAGCTAGAAAGTCACGAGTAAATAAAAAAACCATCTAAAGAGGTCATCATGTGTCCGAACTGTCCAAGGAACTTTACGGCCAGAATAGTATTTACCATTCATCTACAGACTCACGGTCAAGGACATAGCTATAACAGAATTTCATCAGTGGATGTAACAAGTTCATTCATCATCATCATGTGTTGAACAAACAACAATACATGAATAGATTAAATAAAGAGATATACTATATACGGATACATTCCTTAGCATAAATATATTATATATATTAATAGATTGTATATATGGATATATTATATGTATTGATAGGTTATATATATATGGATATATTGTATATATGGATATAACACTCGACGGTGATGTCATGCCAGAAATTACAACTCGCATTGCCCTAGCATCAAGTGCATGTAACAGACTGTCTAATATCTGGAAGTCAAAGTCAATCAGCACACGCACGAAAATGCGCTTATTTAATTCCTGCGTTATTCCGGTGCTATCATATGGATGTGAGAGCTGGAAAATCTCTTTATCTTCAGAAAAGAAATTACTGAGTTTCGAGAACAAATGTCTTCGTAGGATAACTAACACCCATTGGAGTGAGTTCAAATCGAATGATAAAACCAGAGAAGGGACACATCAAAATTTCATCACAGATATTATCAGAAAACGCCGTTGGGCCTACATCGGGCATGTCCTACGCGCATACACCAACAGAATACACCACCAATCTCTTGAATGGATACCTACAGGTAAAAGATCAAAGGGTAGACCAAAAGAAACACTCAGAAGAACAATACTTAGAGAAAGTAGAACAACCAATATTCATACTATTCAAGAACTGCAGAGAATAGATTTGAACAGACGGAATTGGAGAGATCTGACCTCTGCCCTATGCGCTAACTTCAGCGCAAAAGGAAAATAAATGAATGAATGAATGAATATATGGACAGATTGTATATATGGATATATTGTATATATTAATAGAGTGTATATATTAATAGAGTGTATATATTAATAGAGTGTATATATTAATAGAGTGTATATATTAATAGAGTGTATATATTAATAGAGTTTATATATGGATAGGTTGGTCGTAGATTATATTACTTATAACACAACAAGATTACTGTTGTTTGTAAAGATTTCGACTTCTAGTACATTTTTTTGTTTAAATCTTATATTATTTGTAGACATTTTCTGTACGTTTATTGCACATTTCTCTGCGAGAGTATTATGACGACACTGTTTGAGAAGACCTCATTAGGATGACGTGTGTGTGTGTGTGTGTTCGTCTCTGTGAGGCAGAGATAGAGAGAGAGAGAGAGAGAGAGAGAGACAGAGAACAGAAAAAAAGAGGTAGAGAATGGAAAAAGAAGGAAAATCGAAATTAGCTCGCCAATGGCGACTTTTAGCTCTTTCGCGCAAGCAGATTTTATGTTTGTTCATGAGATCACGATTCTAGGCACAGTCGCCGGCAGCGTCAGCACGCGCCTACATCTCGTAGAATGTTTCTATGCACGTGACCAGTCCGAGTGCTATATCACAGTGCTTCTCAAAATCCCATAGATCCGACGCGATCCGCGAGCCATCAGTGGCCGGTCCACATGTCTGCATGAAATTAATGAAACAATTTTTATATATCATATAAAAACCATTGATCATTTGTACCGAAGCCGTTCCTAGCAGATTGGGATACAAATTGCTGGTCCACGCCAGCGAAAGGTGTGAGAAACATTGTTATACATTTCCAGCAGTGGTGGATAATTCTCAACGTAAGATATAACGAAGATTTGTACAAGACGCTTTCTGTGTTACATTGCATGTCACAGCATGTCAAATTATGAGGAGGAATCTGAAGAGGGTAACATGTACGGGTAATGAGGAGATGAGGAAAGCAACGGTAAGAAGAAGAGAGGATGTAAAGGTTGTCCAGAAAAATTGATTTGAGAGGTAAGTAAAATAGTGGATATGAGAAAAGAGGATAGAAAATTTAGGATAAATATTTGGGAGATGTGAGAGAGATATGCTATGTTAGATAAATATGTGGGGAGATGTGAGAGAGATATGCTATGTTAGATAAATATGTGGGGAGATGTGAGAGAGATATGCAATGTAAGATAAATATTGGGGAGATGTCAGAGAGATATGCAATGTAAGATAAATATTGGGGAGATGTGAGAAAGATATGCAATGTAAGATAAATATTGGGGAGATGTGAGAAAGATATGCAATGTAAGATAAATATTGGGGAGATGTGAGAAAGATAGACAATGTAGAATAAATAGGAGGAGATTTAAGAGAGATAGGCAAGTGGGATAAATGTACGGGAGATAAGATAAGTACCATACATATAAGGGAGATGTGAGAGAGATATGTACCATAGCTATAGGTGCATATAAATATTTATCGCATCTAAATATATAAATATTTATTTATGTAGAAGATCAACTATAATAACGGTTATCGACATTAGATATGTTCGCTCATTGACCTTGACAGCAATGGATGTAACATTAGATATGTTCGCTCATTGACATTGACAGCAATGGATGTAACATTAGATATGTTCGCTCATTGACCTTGACAGCAATGGATGTAACATTAGATATGTTCGCTCATTGACATTGACAGCAATGGATGTAACATTAGATATGTTCGCTCATTGACCTTGACAGCAATGGATGTAACATTAGATATGTTCGCTCATTGACATTGACAGCAATGGATGTAACATTAGATATGTTAATTGATTATTAATTAGGAACAAGCGTCACATCACTGGGGGCATTTCTATATATGCTCTGCTTGCCGTTCCGTCAGCTATCTAAAAGTTTATAAGCTCAGTGTCCCAGTCAGTTGCTAATAACGCGTTCTTCTGATCTTTCCGGAGAGGGAGCACTTTCTATCATCACCTGTGGTCACTCCCATTTCTACCACTCTCTGAATATGTACATTGTCACGTTCAACTTCCTCCTCGTCTTCTCGTAGGGTATCCATGGCTGCTCTAATCAATTCAATCCTGTCTCTTCTTATCTCGGTGCCGTTCAACAAAGCTTTACCATTCAACACATCGGCTCTTTCGTTTCCCCTGACCCAAGTATAACCAGGACAGTAAATCCATGTAATGATATGCGCATTGCTATAGAAATTCTATAGCAGTGAAGAAAAACTATAGCAGTGAAGAAGTTCTATAGCAGTGAAGAAATTCTATAGCAGTGAAGAAATTCTATAGCAGTGAAGAAATTCTATAACAGTGAAGAAAAAATGAGGGGAAAACCGAGCAGGGTGATATGGAGGAAGTATTTGAGTTGAAAAGTGTTGTTTGGATTATGGTAAGAGAAATAATATAAGATAATTGAGAGAGAGATAGAGAGAGAGAGAATCTCATTAACCAATGTCTCATTTTAGGGTTGTCATGAATGGTTCTCTATTTAGAGAGGGACATGTGTGAGGCAGGTTTAAAAATAGGAGTGCACAATGAGGCAGGAGGACGAGGTAAGTTTTGGATGTTAAGAGCTTCAGTGGCAGTTGAAGATTATAGAGGTAAATTGTTGTAACAGAAAAGGGTGTATGAATGCATTCGGTGAGGGAGTATTGCAAGATAATAAGTAATTATGTGAGTGAGTGAATGAGGAATGTGTGAGTGATGGAAAAAATGTTTGCAAAAGGAATACAGAGTGGAAATAACAGGGAATGTGATGGACTGATGGTGAAGTTTGATTTTTTTTAGAGATTGAGTGATATGGGAGAGATGGAATGAGGAACGTACTGGCTGAGAAGAAAAATAGAGGTATATAATTTAATGGGTAGAGATTAGATGTAGGATTAGAAGAACGTCTTCTTCTTCTGCAACCATTCTCAAACTCCTGCAGATCAGCAGGATGTAGTCCGGAGAACGGAATGCGTTGTGTCATAGTTTACATCATTGCTGCGATATCTGCGCCTTTCGACCTGACATATCCTACTTCAGCATGGCTTTGGGTCACTGACCGCATATGAGATGGTACAGCCAACTCCATCCCATAACCTCCTAAGTCGCCTCGTACGACATACATGGAAGGTAAACAGCGCTGCTATTCTTTGCTCCCCTTTCGCTCCACGACATCATAAGGGCGAAGGTGAAAGAACTAAAAGTTTCAATGATTGTAGAGAGAAAATGTAGATGAAATGATTGGAAGAACTAAAAGTTTCAATGATTGTAGAGAGAGAAAGTTCTGATAAAATGATTGGAAGAACTAAACGTTTCAATGATTGTAGAGAGAGAAAATGCTGATGAAATGATTGGAAGAACCAATCATTGCAGAGAGAGAAAATGCTGATGAAATGATTGGAAGAACTATAAGTTTCAATGATTGTAGAGAGAGATAATGCTGATGAAATTATTGGAAGAACTAAAAGTTTCAATGATTGTAGAGAGAGATAATGCTGATGAAATGATTGGAAGAACTAAAAGTTTCAATGATTGTAGAGAGAGAAAATTATGATAAAATGATTGGACGAACTAAAAGTTTCAATGATTGTAGAGAGAGAAAATTCTGATAAAATGAATGAGAGAATTAATCCCCCCAGATGGAAAGCGAAACAGAAGTATGAAGAGAAGATAGCGAGTTTCCAATAAGATTAATATATTTCAAGAGAACTGCTAACACGAGACAAGGGAGGGGGGAAGTAGTGATAGATATGCAGATTGGATATTAGCAGTAGTAATACTAGTTGAGGTTTGCTGAGGTTGTGGTAGTGGAGAATGTAGCAGCAGTGGTGGTAGGTAGTACATTTCGTTTTTTAATAACTGCCAATACTGTGTTTTTCCCGTTAGATAGTTACAGGAGGGTTTGAGAGGCATGTGTAATAAAAGCTGATTGTTTTGCTGTCGCCACGTCATGTTCAGGGTGAGTTTTTGTAACTTTACACTCCGACAGAATGAAATACAGTGCTTCACGTGAATTGAACTCGGGACCATTCAGCCTCATAAGGCTGTGATGATTACTGTAGTCATGGATGCAGTGGTGGTTTTAGTAATGGTTGTGGTGATGGCTGTGGCCGTAGAGATGGCTATAATGATGGCTGTGGTGATGGCTGTGGTGATGGCTGTGATGTTGACTGTAGTGATGGCTGTGGCGATGGCTGTGGTGATGGCTGTGATGATGGCTGTGGCGATGTATGTGATGTTGACTGTAGTGATGGCTGTGGTGATGGCTGTGGTGATGGCTATAATGATGGCTGTGGTGATGGCTATAATGATGGCTGTGATGATGGCTGTGGTGATGGCTGTGGTGATGGCTGTGGTGATGGCTATAATGATGGCTGTGATGATGGCTGTGGTGATGGCTGTGGTGATGGCTGTGGTGATGGATGTGATGATGGCTGTGGTGATGGCTGTGGTGATGGCTGTGGTGATGGATGTGGTGATGGCTGTGGCCGTAGTGATGGCTATAATGATGGCTGTGATGATGGCTGTGGTGATGGCTGTGGTGATGGCTGTGGTGATGGCTGTGGTGATGGCTGTGGTGATGGCTGTGGTGATGGCTGTGGTGATGGCTGTGATGATGGCTGTGATGATGGCTGTGGTGATGGCTGTGGTGATGGCTGTGGTGATGGCTGTGGTGATGGCTGTGATGATGGCTGTGGTGATGGCTATAATGATGGCTGTGATGATGGCTGTGGTGATGGCTGTGGTGATGGCTGTGGTGATGGCTGTGGTGATGGCTGTGGTGATGGCTGTGGTGATGGCTGTGGTGATGGCTGTGGTGATGGCTGTGGTGATGGCTGTGATGATGGCTGTGGTGATGGCTGTGGTGATGGCTGTGGTGATGGCTATAATGATGGCTGTGGTGATGGCTGTGATGATGGCTATAATGATGGCTGTGATGATGGCTGTGGTGATGGCTGTGGTGATGGCTATAATGATGGCTGTGATGATGGCTGTGGTGATGGCTGTGGTGATGGCTGTGGTGATGGCTATAATGATGGCTGTGATGATGGCTGTGGTGATGGCTGTGGTGATGGCTGTGGTGATGGATGTGATGATGGCTGTGGTGATGGCTGTGGTGATGGCTGTGGTGATGGATGTGATGATGGCTGTGGTGATGGATGTGATGATGGCTGTGGTGATGGATGTGATGATGGCTGTGGTGATGGATGTGATGATGGCTGTGGTGATGGATGTGATGATGGCTGTGGTGATGGATGTGATGATGGCTGTGGTGATGGATGTGATGATGGCTGTGGCCGTAGTGATGGCTATAATGATGGCTGTGGTGATGGATGTGATGATGGCTGTGGTGATGGCTGTGGTGATGGCTGTGGTGATGGCTGTGGTGATGGATGTGATGATGGCTGTGGTGATGGATGTGATGATGGCTGTGGCCGTAGTGATGGCTATAATGATGGCTGTGGTGATGGATGTGATGATGGCTGTGGTGATGGATGTGATGATGGCTGTGGTGATGGCTGTGGTGATGGATGTGATGATGGCTGTGGTGATGGATGTGATGATGGCTGTGGCCGTAGTGATGGCTATAATGATGGCTGTGGTGATGGATGTGATGATGGCTGTAGTGATGGCTGTGGTGATGGCTGTGGTGATGGCTGTGGCGATGGATGTGATGATGGCTGTAGTGATGGCTGTGGTGATGGATGTGATGATGGCTGTAGTGATGGCTGTGGTGATGGCTGTGGTGATGGCTGTGGCGATGGATGTGATGATGGCTGTAGTGATGGCTGTGGTGATGGCTGTGGTGATGGCTGTGGCGATGGATGTGATGATGGCTGTAGTGATGGCTGTGGTGATGGCTGTGGTGATGGCTGTGGCGATGGATGTGATGATGGCTGTAGTGATGGCTGTGGTGATGGCTGTGGTGATGGCTGTAGTGATGGCTGTGGTGATGGCTGTGGTGATTTCGGTGGTGATTGCAGTGACAATGATATTAATGCATAGCTAAGAATATGGTTGGTGTTCGAGAAGGCATTGGTGGCACGGATGTTAGAATACATTATACAGTCAGTAATGGTGTAGTCAGTAATGGTGTAGTCAGTAATGGTGTAGTCAGTGATGGTGAAGTAGTGATGGTGTAGTCAGTAATGGTGTAGTCAGTGATGGTGTAGTCAGTGATGGTGTAGTCAGTGATGGTGAAGTAGTGATGGTGTAGTCAGCGATGGTGTAGTCAGTAATGGTGTAGTCAGTAATGGTGTAGTCAGTAATGGTGTAGTCAGTAATGGTGTAGTCAGTGATGGTTAAAGGTTAGCAATAAAAATTATCAATACTGTGAGGGTGATGGTAATTGTAGTAAAGGTGGAGTTAATTGCAGTAAGGGGATGATAATTGGATAAATAGTGGTGGTAATTGAAGTAGGAATTGCGGCAATTGTTTTAAAGGTGGTGGTAGTTGTAGTAATGATTATTGTAGTAAGAATATTATTAATTCACGTAAGAGTGGTGGAAACTGTAGTAACTAGAATTATAGAGCCGGTGGTTGCGCTTGCGTTAGCAATAGTGGTAGTTGCTAGTGTAATGTAGAAAAGTAGATAGATGAACCGAGAATTAGATAGACAGATAAATAAGCAGCGTAGATTATTCAACAGAACGGCCATGCGGGGACACAACAGGGACAGAAATATATATCTATCTACTTCCTTTTCTCTGCTTTTGTTGTAAGACATCGCATGATTGACTGACGATTGGTTTTCGAACTATGGCACGTTTGGTCGCTTGATATGCAATAATATTGTGGCTTCTCAGAATTTTTGAAGTTCTTCAATTCACCTTCTTCATGGTGTTCCTCTGTATCTTGCTATTTCGATTGTCATGTTGCATGCTCTTGCCTCTGATCAATAAGGTTTAATTGTCAGTAAGAGTCAGATTTATGTCTATGTTTTTCAACGTATTCAACCACAGACGTTGTTCCAACAGTTATTGTAGTTTTTTTAGGAGAGCAGCTAGATAGTCACGGATAGACCAAGATCCGTCTACAGTTGTCATTCTATGTCCCATCTCAGTAAATCCCCGATGACTTCTTATTTTTATAGTGCATCAAGGACATTTACAGCTCGAATAGGGTTCATTAGCCATCTACGAACGCATAATCAAGGATATAACTAAAATCAAATTTTCAAAAGTGGATGTAACAAATGGTCATCATCACTTGTGATGGACGAACAACAAGATATTGTAGTACCTTCACTCCTCGAATGATCTCTTCTTGTTTTGGTTGCTGTTCTTCTAAGACATTTTTTTCTTAGACATCTCCTTTTTGACACAGCATGATTTCTCCCTTGTGTTTTAGTGAGTGTCCACGCCTCACATCGCCAACGGCACAATAATGTTGGTATGAAGATTGAATTTATGATTTCTCATTTGTTGACATTTTTTAAATCCCTCTATTAAATTTGCAAGCACGGATTTCGGCTTCCCTGTTTCCTTTTATCAATTTCCCAACTGTCAGAAGGATATCAACCATCCCACGTGCAAGTTAGAGATCGCTACATTATTTTTTCGCCTAAATCTCCTCACGAATAAGCCAGATCTCTCTTCTATTATAATCGATTTTATAGTTCTGCTGGCGAACTTATCTGGAACATTGTTGAAAACTGACATTTTTTATTTTTACCGTGATTTTCAGTGGTCACTTAGTGCGTGACCATCGATAGTTATTAAACATGCTGGTTAATATGAGCATCATTTTAAAGTGTTGCATTTAACTTTTCTTGTGATTTTCATTGGCTGTCGAAAAACATCAAACAAAGTGAGTAATGGAAATTACGTGAAAAGACACCTGCGTCACTTTCTAGTGATGATTCCTAAATAGATAGAGGTCTTATATTTATTAGATGGTTGCATTTGTGTATACGTTGACCTGCCATCCAATGAAATCACAGGAAAAGTAAAATGAAGTCACTTTTGAAGGATAAAGTCGATGAGTTCACAAGTTGTATACTTGACGAGGGACTCGGGAACCGATCTAGACAGTTTAGAAAATAAGGCGGTTGGCTGGAACCTAAATACCAGGGTCTATCCTTTCATTATATGCAGAAACATTATTCCTCTGCATTGGTAGTCAAACTCAAACTCCTACAGTGTGACAGGAAGCAAACTCCTGCAGTGTGACAGGAAGAAACTCCTGTAATGTGACACTAAGCAAACTCGTGCAGTGTGACAGGAAGTAAACTCCTGCAGTGTGACAGGAAGAAACCCCTGCAGTGTGACAGGAAGAAACTCCTGCAGTGTGACAGGAAGAAACTTCTGCAGTGTGACAGGAAGCAAACTCCTGCAGTGTGACAGGAAGCAAACTCCTGCAGTGTGACAGGAAGAAACTCCTGTAATGTGACAGGAAGAAACTCCTGTAATGTGACACTAAGCAAACTCCTGCAGTGTGACAGGAAGAAACTCCTGTAATGTGACACTAAGCAAACTCGTGCAGTGTGACAGGAAGTAATCCCGATAAAGTAAAGCTACGAGTATTTTGTCAATGTTTACAACTTAAATACTATACCTGCCACCTTTTGGCCAGGTTCATCCGACCTCGAAACGTAGACAAAGTTGTAGGAGTTCGATATCGTTATATAACGTCTTCTTTTGAAAAAGGGGGGGGGGGTACCTTGAGGTTATAGCAGGTACGGAGTTCCGATCTATGATTTATACTCTCCACAGTCAACCTGCTACTTTTCTTTAGAGAAACGGAACAATAATACTAGCAGTCCTTGGCAGAAGACGATATTGGCAACCGCTTCAGAATGTTGTTATTGCATCTCTCTGGTGTGTGCGGGGATGACTGAAAAATCTGATTAGGGAATAGATTCCCCTGACACATTTAGGACACATTTTCAAAGTAGGACATCTGTGTATTTATTATTCTGTCTTTTCGGGCAGTTCGTTGTTTTTATGTGCTTCTGAAATTTTATGCTTTTCAGCGTTGATGACATCTGTGAGATGCCCCAGTGTGCGCACATTTGCTGTTGTTTTTGCACCAAATCGGACGATTCTGAGCTACAATTTCCAAGAAAACAAAGGCGATATTGACGATCTTCAGAGACATTTTTAGTGAGTCCTTGAAGCATTTCTTCAATCCACCGGGGTCGTTTTAAGAAATTCATAATACATTAGCTGTCTCGTGACACGTTTGTAAGGCATGTTCACAACATGTGGAGGCCCATCTCAGCTGAGCTTTATTCAGCATTATATGAATACTTGTTATATTGGAACGTGTGAGATTCTCGGTATAAGCTGCTTTATTTTGCCACTTTCTTTTGCCACCATTTTGCCATTTTATTTTGCCACTTTATTTTGCCATTTTATTTTGCCACTTTATTTTGCAACTTTATTTTGCAACTTTATTTTGCCAATTATATTGCCACTTTATCATGCCACTTTATTTTGTCACTTTAATTTGTCATTTATTTTGCCACGTATATTGCCACTTTATCATGCCACTTTATTTTGTCACTTTAATTTGTCACTTTATATTGCCACTTTATTTTGCCATTTTATTTGGCCACTTTATTTTGTCACTCTATTTTGCCATTTATTTTGCCACGTATATTGCCACTTTATCATGCCACTTTATTTTGTCACTTTAATTTGTCACTTTATATTGCCACTTTATTAAGCCACTTTATTTTTTCATTTTATTTTTGTACTTTATTATGCTACTTTATTTTGTCACTTTATTTTTGTACTTTACATATTATCGCGCCCTCAACCATATGCAACATTCGCTTTAAAGTGACGGAATATATATGTGAGACCCTAGTACAATGAAGTCAAACCTCTACGCCATTTTACACATTTTTATTCCACTCATGTTTATTATATTTATAATTATATTGCCTTATTAGCATGGAGACAATAGCGATCCTGATACATACTACTGGAGATAGAGAGCTGTGGAGAGCCATGGTTGTCAACGCCAGCCGGCATGACACCTGATGATGATGGTTGTCTTATTCATGTTACAACAAACATAAATGCAAGCCTCTCTTCACAATTATTCCAGGAACAGCCGAGTGTTGCCGATGCTCGAAGTGGAGATAAGGATATCAGTACTGTTAGCTACCATGGATGTCGTAGTAATCGACTAAGGAGTATATCTGATAAAGTTGACTGATCCATCACATAGATAGTAGAAGTGATCCGAAGTCATGCTAAAGTCGGATGTACCAGACCTAAAATAACAGATATCGCAGCTATCTGTAAACTATGACACGACACACATTCCATTCTCAGTCCTATATCCTGATAATCCTCGGTAGTTTGATAGAGAACACACAAGAAAAATAAGATCCGAGAATAACTGTTTCAGTTGTGTTTAAATATTTCACACCAAATCTCAAGTAAACTTTCAGACCTCAATCGTTTGATTACTCTTTTATTGATGTTACTATAAAAACAAATCATATATAAATGTTGTATTAAATTTCACATAACAGTTAGTCATCAATCGGTATAGCGCATAGTCGAGAGGTAGGAGCATTGTTTTCACACGCGTGACGTCCTGAGTTCAATCGGGGTTATTTTTATGTCGGAGTGTAAATGAAAAAAACTCACCCTGAACATGACGTAGCGACGGCAAGAGTATGTGGCCTATATGACACAAGCCACTCGATTACTCCCTATAATTCCCTAACTGGAAAATGCAGTACGACATTTTTTAATACACAAATCTACGTTTCTGTATTTCGAGCATTCTTCAGTCTGCTTCGATGTATGAGAAATAATATTCACGCTGATAATTACAATGGCTAACTGATGCAAATTGAAACCCCCGCTAACACATCCTGTCACAATCCCTCAAGTCTAATATTAGAATGTCTCTTCAATTCGGGACCTACATCTATTTATTACATTGACGCTATTGTCCTAATCATGCAATAATGACTGTTCATTGTTCGTCCCTGAAAAAAAGAATAATTTGTCGATAAGTCGAGTCGTATTGCATTATACACTCGTTGTTGGTAGCTAACATTATATATATATATATATATTAAAAACAATTATTTTTTCAACGCTGTGTTACGAATGCAAAACATGGACAACGACAGCACAAGATAAACGTAAACTTGTGACAACTGAAATGGCATGCTTGCGCAAAATCCTAGGAATATCGCTAAAACACAGAGCGAAAAATTATGGCATTAGACAGTGAAGACAGACCTAGATACCGACCACGAAAACGATGAACCACCAAAATAAAAGAAGCGACAAACTCCACAAAATACTCAGCACACTATAATATCACTATATATATGTGAGACCCTAGTACAATGAAGTCAAACCTCTACGGCATTTTACACATTTTTCGATCCCCAGATCTGGGCGATACCCAGAAAACTATTCTACCCCTGACGCTGAATGGCAAAAAAGGGTTTAGTGAATTGATTTACTATATAGTTTCTATATATTGTGTATATATATATACATGTATAATTGTTGTATACATCGTAATTGAGCACTTATGTATTCAGCGCGGATCTGTGTGATGGCGTTGTAGAGAGATTGTATAGACACCCTATGTACACAATTGTAAATCCGTTGTTTGGTAAGCGGCCGTGCATGTAAAGACTAAAGAGATAAACAGACGGACTGAAAGTTGTACATTAAACGAAGGTACACGTGAATAGAGCGCAGATTACAAAATAAAACAGTTTCCACCTCGAGAAAAAGCCATGACATGAATTATGTCTGCATCAGGGCTTCTCAAAGTAGGGGATATTAAAGAAAATACGTTACATCCTTGGAAATGAAAAAGTAGACGAATTGGCAAAAACTAGAGATAACCTCGCGCAGTATTCCATACCTCAAAGTTAAACAAGTCATTAATTGTTGTGCAGTAGTAGTATATACGCGTCATTAATTGTCGTATAGTATCAGGATCCCACAATGACACATAAACTAATATCGTACTGGTGTACATTGATTAATTTATTAACGAAAAGAGAAACTATACAAAATCTCTCATTCTCTGCACTGTTTTAATATTATTTACTGTACTTAACACGGGAAAATAATCAATAAGCAAAGAATAAGGGATATTCCTCAATAATTGGTAAGGGGCTGTCTATAAACTCTTTAACAATTTTTCTACAATATTTGACCCTTTCTATTTGCTAGTCAACCACTGACTAGAGTGTATGAACCCTTACTTAACTATGTCCACAACCCTAACCCAAAGATATAGAAGAGCGGGAATGGAAAATATATGATTTGTTTTACATTTTATATACATATGAAGTTTCAAATTCACACATATTCACACAAATTCACACATATTCACACAAATTCACACACATTTACACAAATTCACACATATTCACACATATTCACACATATTCACACAAATTCACACATATTCACACAAATTCACACAAATTCACACATTCACACATATTCACACATATTCACACATATTCACACAAATTCACACAAATTCACACGATTGAATTGGTGTATAGAAAAAGTGAATGATTAATGTTCTCCTTGCTATTGATCACATATATAGATTGTATATGTAAAATTGACGACACTAATTACGAAGACAACATAAACAACTTCCTGAGCGAACTTCTTGTTACAGAGGATCAAACAATAATAATCTACAACAGAGGAACGACTACAACAACATATAAATATACTGCGTACAACATCTAGGAACAGGAAGATAAACACAGGAGAAAAAACGAGATAATGGCAATAGCAAACACAGAAAGAAACACTACTATTTGTAACCACTACCAACAACTTCAACAGGTGAAAAAAAAATCATTTATCTTGAAAGCATCATATCATCAAATAAGGAAAAACACCAAGGAAATCCAGCATAGATACAAAAAGGCATAGCAGATCTTAGGACAGATGTCTATTATTTTCAAAAACAAATATGTGAACATGAACACCAAAACTACACTATATAAAACAATCATCATACCATCACTATGCTGCCAGTGTCAAACGTGGACACTAACAAAAAAGAAAAAGCTATTACAACAGAAACGACTTGTCTACGTAGAATTCTTGGAGCAACAATGAGATAGTATCAGAAATGAAAACATCAGAAGAATATCAAACACAATGCCAGTTTTGAATTACATCAGACGACAACAGATTAACAGGTAGGTCCTACTCAGCTTCCAGACCACCATCAGATAGTGCCGCACAAAAAACATCGCAATAGAGACATGGTGGATACAAAGTAAGGGGTAGACGACCATACAACAGATGCATTACAGAAATAGAATCAAAGAAAAGAAAAGAGAAGGAAGAAAAACAGTGTTGTTGATGTAAACTTGTATTACACTCCCTCATCCTTGTCAACAACTGTCGAACTTTTATCACACTCCCTCATCCTTGTCAACAACTGTCGAACTTTTATCACACTCCATCCTTGTCAACAACTGTCAAACTTTTATCACACTCTCGCATCCTTGTCAACAACTGCTAAATTTGTATCACACTTCCTTATCCTTGACAACAACTGTCACACTTTTATCACACTCTCGCATCCATGTCAACAACTGTCACACTTTTATCACACTCCCGCATCCTTGTCATCAACTGTCAAACTTTTTCAGACACCCCTCTCCCCTCACCGAATTATTGTTGGCGCAATTCATTATTAATCCATTAGGGTGCCTGTTTATATGTATACGCAAGGGGACCACTGGACTATAAATTCTACACCAAAGTATGTCATGACTTGAAAGGGCTTAGGTAATATTGGTCTACACAAATGATCATTTCAAGCATTTCCCTCAACCATCATTCTCTCCTCAATCAGTATCTACCTCCTTAACTAGCACTCTCCTCCCCCCTCCCTCAAGCAGAATTCTCCTATCATCCCTTTCGATCTCTCACCTTCCTCTCAGAGAAAGACACACGCAAATATCTCAGACCGGATATGCTGGACAGAAAATAGAATATTCGATAAGGAGACCAGACATTTTGACAAACAACTAACCTTCAGAAAACCATCGGGATATATCAATAAAATCTGCAGACGCGGTATCTCCGCCTGTTGTATGGTATCTTCATCGTCAACTCGTCTTTACATTACTCAGGTATACTGTGTGGTATCAGGAGAGGAAGTAATATCTGGAAATGACCACTATATTCACGGCTATACTCTCCCTCTAACCGCACGTTTGTGTTAACATTCCCAGACCAGTTTCTTCTTCTTATCCTGCATTCGTTCTCAAACTCCTGCAGATTAGCAGGATGTAGCCCAGAGAGTGAAATTCGTTATATAATGGTTTAGTTTTCCTGCGATAATTGTGTTTTATAATTCATAGTATTATAGTTTATAGATTATTTTTGTGGGGATCTCCCTAGCATAGCGATTAAGCTGTTCGCCTTGTGTTCAAGAGGTCATGGGTTCGACTTTTGATCCCTTTTTTATATAATTTTTGCATGCTCCATATGGTCTGACAAATCAGGCTTCTGTATCGCCTTGGCCTAATGGGATGAACGCATTAGCAGAATTAGCTGCGTTCAATATTGACAGACAGAAATGGGTATGGGAAAAATAATGAGATTGAAATGCAAAGTATAAGATGAAAAATAAAGAAAGTCAATATTTAACGCATCTAATTCTGCACCTAATCTAAAAGCCGCAACAAAATGGCCACTTCGGCAATCGTTTTTGTAGGGAAAGCATTGTCTAATTCTTGGCATCGTTATATTTTTATAGTTGTGTTGTCTTAATTGATTTTTGTTTCTTGACAAAGGTCCCAATAGGACCGAAACGTTGATTTATTTATACTGATAGTTAGGCTATATTCAGTAACCTTTATTAGTAACTTCGTATTCGCCTCTTATTTGTCTGGTTACTGCGGTACTTTCCATTTTGTCGGACATCCTCCGATATTTTAGTTATATATATTTGAGCTTCAGCATTAAGAGTTTAAGTACGAATTCATTTTTAAAAGACAATTGTCTTTGTTTGTTTGTTTGTTAAATGATGGTTGTGCCTCATATTGTCGAGGCCCGGCCCTTTCAACCTAGGACTGGTGTCCATGTCGGTTATATCAGGGCGTTTGGGGACCTTTTATTGTATGTGGCTTATCTGCCTGTTTGGTGCTAGTATTTGTTTCTTCGTCCGGGTTCGCCGACGTGTCTCCTAGCTGCAGCCTAATTGTCAACCAAGTATAGACATTATATACTCGTACCTTGGATCAAATGTCACACTCTATCATAAAAACTTTCGTTACTGCATGTTTTTCTGTGAAGGAGTGCAGGGAGTCTTTCTATGGGTTGTGGAAATAAAAGGCGCTTATCATAAGAAATAAGTACACTCGATCATAAGATGACGAAAGTATATACTGGTACCTTGGATAAACTGTCACACTTTATCATAAGATGACGAAAGTATATACTGGTACCATGGATAAACTCTGACACTCGATCATTAGATTTCTAAATTACTAAACAAATAGAAAGTTAATTTTTTGTCTGATTATCAAAGAGAACATTAAAAAAATTAAACTAACATTGTACATGAAGCGAAGATAAGCATAAAGAAGGTATACAGTTCTCACTATTGGCATATCACAGCGATCAAAGTCTAACATTAACTACGAGTAGGTGACATTCAAGTGAGGATGTCCTTCTGTGGAAGCCAAACAGCATTCCATGTATACAATTACGTTGTTTCCTTTCTGGTGCAACATTTAGAGAACTCGCATTGTACATAACACTGGAGGATACCTGAGTTCTAACCCTGAACATCGTTCTACCTTCTACCTGCTAATGTGTATAGGTACACAGACTAAAAACATTTGGCGCATGGGGTGTGGTGAAAATAAAATCTATGCAGAACAATATAATTCCCGGGGAGATCCCAGAACGGGGAAGACATGTTAACCCTACATAATTAAAGAGCGGCCATACCAATGATCAACCTTTTCTGGGTCGCTATTAACCTTTGCTGGGTTGCTATCAGCCTTTGTTTGGGTGATATCAACCTTTGATGGGTTTCTATCAACCATTGCTATCAACCTTTGCTGGTTGCTATTAACATTTGATGGGTTTCTATCAACCGTTGATATCAGCCTTTGTTTGGTTGATATCAACCTTTGCTGGATCGCTATCAACCTTTGCTGTGTTGCTATCAATCTTTGCTGGGTTGCTATTAATCTTTGCTGGGTTGCTATCAATCTTTGCGGGGATGCTATCAACCTATGCTGGGTTGCTATCAATCTTTGCTGGGTTGCTATCAATCTTTGCTGGGTTGTTATCAATCTTTGCTGGGTTGCTATCAACCTTTGCTGGGTTGCTATCAACCTTTGCTTGGTTGCTATCAACATTTGCTGGGTTGATATCAACCTTTGCTAGGTCGCTATCAACCTTTGCTGGATCGCTATCAACCTTTGCTGGGTTGCTATCAACCTTTGCTGGGTCGCTATCAATCTTTGCTGAGTTGCTATCAATCTTTGCTGTGTTGCTATCAACTTTTGCTGGGTCGCTATCAGACTCTGCTGGGTTGCTATCAACCTTTGCTTGGTTGCTATCAACCTTTGATGGGTTTCTATCAACCGTTGCTATCAACCTATGCTGGTTGCTATCAACATTTGATGGGTTGCTATCAACATTTGATGGGTTGCTATCAACATTTGATGGGTTGCTAAATACATCTGACAGAAAAGGGTACTTAACAGATGAGTACGACAGCATGGTAACTATGATGTGTCGGGATAATATCGAGCATTGACCACCGTCATGTCCAAGCAAGCACAGGTGCTTAAGTCAGAGGTGCACGCCGAGAGGTGCACCGCAACCATAGTACCTGGCAACGCGACTAGATCATTTGTCTTCACAATAGCAACAACAAAAACAAAAAGGGCAGCTGACGTCTATGACTCTAACACTGTGTTTTGAGGTAAAACCCACAAAACCCCCAGAATTGACCCTGTCTAAGTAGGAGACTTCTTCTCAGAGAACGGAACACCACTGAAAGTTGGAAGCATCTGAGTATGAAAAGTTCTGGAAGAACCAACTCTTTGTACATAGAAAGTAAGATCAATAGCTGGTAATCCCTGCCATCGATACAACAATAACAAAAGAAATCCTGAAGACGATACAAATATATTGAATATGTGCACACAAAAAAACTTTATTATGAAATACGGACATGACACAGATATATCGACATGACTCAGATATATGAACATGACTCAGATATATCGACATGACTCAGATATATGAACATGACTCAGATATATCGACATGACTCAAATATATGAACATGACTCAGATATATGAACATGACTTAAATATGGACATACTTAGATATATGTAACTGACTCAGATATATGTAACTGACTCAGATATATGTAACTGACTCAGATATATGTAACTGACTCAGATATATGTAACTGACTCAGATATATGTAACTGACTCAGATATATGTAACTGACAGATATATGTAACTGACTCAGATATATGTAACTGACAGATATATGTAACTGACTCAGATATATGTAACTGACAGATATATGTAACTGACTCAGATATATGTAACTGACTCAGATATATCTAACTGACTCAGATATATGTAACTGACAGATATATGTAACTGACTCAGATATATGTAACTGACAGATATATGTAACTGACTCAGATATATGTAACTGACAGATATATGTAACTGACTCAGATATATGTAACTGACAGATATATGTAACTGACTCAGATATATGTAACTGACTCAGATATATCTAACTGACTCAGATATATGTAACTGACAGATATATGTAACTGACTCAGATATATGTAACTGACAGATATATGTAACTGACTCAGATATATGTAACTGACAGATATATGTAACGGACTCAGATATATGTAACTGACAGATATATGTAACTGACTCAGATATATGTAACTGAATCAGATTTATGTAACTGACTCAGATTTATGTAACTGACTCAGATATATGTAACTGACTCAGATATATGTAACTGACAGATATATGTAACTGACTCAGATTTATGTAACTGACTCAGATATATGTAACTGACTCAGATATATGTAACTGACAGATATATGTAACTGACTCAGATATATGTAACTGACAGATATATGTAACTGACTCAGATATATGTAACTGACAGATATATGTAACTGACTCAGATATATGTAACTGACTCAGATATATGTAACTGACTCAGATATATGTAACTGACAGATATATGTAACTGACTCAGATATATGTAACTGACAGATATATGTAACTGACTCAGATATATGTAACTGACTCAGATATATGGACATGATTCAGATATATTTTTTCACAAATATCCTCGTAGCTCCTGCAAGTCTACATGGCTTCCATAAGTTGGGTCGTATGGTTCACTTTGAGAACTACTGCTTTATGCAATGGGACAGCCAACTGCATCCAATAAACCTCCTTAGTAGCCTATCACGACTCGCATAACAGGTAACAGCGTCGCCTTTCTTTACACACTTTTCAGGTCCCTGTCAGCACACCTGCGGTATCAGTAGAACTTTTCAGCTATGAGTCAGCACATAGGAGCTATTAGTCGACCTTTTCAGGTGCGGGTCAGCACACATACGCTATCAGTCGACCTTTTCAGGTGCGGGTCAGTACACATGCGATATCAGTCGACCTTTTCAGGTGCGGGTCAGCACACATACGCTATCAGTCGACCTTTTCAGGTGCGGGTCAGTACACATGCGATATCAGTCGACCTTATCAGGTGCGGGTCAGTACACATGCGATATCAGTCGACCTTATCAGGAACTCGTCAGCGCACAGGCGCTATCAGTTGACGAAAAATACATTTTCAAAATGAACCATACATTCTCGACGTGGAACGTTGTCCTCGAAAAAGACCTGGACAGCACCATTATATCTTTTGCAACTCAATATAGCACTGATTCGGCAGAATACAAATATATCTTCATGAGTGTGTCCTTCACTACTGACGTAGTCTAGCGCCTTAAGCGAGCTTAATTCAGCTAACAACGTCGACCCTTAACCTTTTACCCAACCAAAGAAATCACCACTCGGCCTTTGATATAACGTAATCTTTGAAATAATTCAAGAGTCAATAACAGCAACACAACCACAAGACATTTGACGCCATAATTCTACTTTTCTTTTGGACATCAACGCTTGACGTCAGCTGCCATAGCAACAGGAAAAATAAGTCTAGTTATGTTTTAAAACTATTTTTAGCACTAATTGTGTCCCAATCTTTGACAATGACAAGTTCCTAATAGTAGAACATTTTTCTAAATTTAGTTTCCTTGTTATTATTTTTGTTCTTGTTGTGGTTTTCTTTTCCATTATCAATTTCCTATTGCTTTGACAAGATCACATTACATATATTTTCTGATATATTGCTACATCCACTGACATATATATATATATATATAAGGAAGGAAAGAAAGGGGCGAATGGACGACGGAGAAAGTCAAGTTAGGGTAGCATGACAGGGGATAAAAATGTGTGAGGGGCAGATAGTGTTAAGTAAGGAGGGGAAAGTGCACTGAAGAAGTGAAAATAGATAAGATATAATGCAAATAAAATAAGTTAAATTGAATTTTAAAATACTTATCTCGAAAATAGTCGGCGTGAAAAAAAGAAGTATGGAACCAAGATACCAGGATAAATAGCGGACAGAGGCCAGTTCCCACTCATTAAAAGACGCGGGGGCAAGAAAAACATCCTCGGGCAATAGGAGACAATAAAATGGGACAAAGACCGAATCAACAAGGACAGGGAGATAAGAGAACGCACGGCAAACAAGGACCTAAGTGTAAGGCAGGAACGTAGAAGCTGAACATGGGAGTTGGGGGAGGGGGTGGGGGAGGGGGTGACTTCTATCTTTCTTTAACCTGCCATCTTGGTTTCTTACTTCCTTTTTCACGCCGACTATTTTCGAGATAAATATTTTAAAATTAAATTTAACTTATTTGATTTGCATTATATTCTATCTATTTTAACTTTATCAGTGCACTTTCCCCTCCTTACTTAACACTATCTTCCCCTCACACCTTCTTCTCTCCTGTCATGCCACCATTATCTTTGCTTCCTCTGTCGTCCTTTCGCTATGGTCCTTCTCTCTTACTTTCCTTCCTAACACAACCATGTTTGTCTCTATGTAAGATTTGTTTACAGTGGTCTTTGTTTGTCCTGATGAAGAACTTTTAGTCGAAACGTCGTCTGTCACTGTGCCTCGTTGTTATGTTATTTTATGACTTATTTTAGTAACACTTATACCTATTTTTGTTAATTTTGGAATAAGCAAAGATCGACAAAGGATATGATGGACAGACAACGACTAGGACTGGACAGGTGGGGACATTTTCTCACACATCCGTATTTTTGAAGACGGAAATCGCTCGGGAACCTTCTTCGTTCATGCATCCAACTTTTACCGTCTACAATAGAGACATTTCAACTAAATATTAATTAGAATCCCGTTAGTTACGTTTTTTAAATTATTCTTGGACAATTGGTTGGTCACTATTTACATACTTGAAATCACGACTCCGAGTATATAAATAGTAACCAATCGAAAACCCAATAATGGCCCCCGCCCGGTCACGTGACAATTCTATATACCATGTCTTAGTGGAGACGTTCGTGATCCAACCCCTACGACCAGGACTGGTTGTTGACTTATCAGATACAGGATAAGGTTTTCAAAAAGGCTGCAGGACTTTTTAATGAATTTGTTTCCTGCTAGGGAATCCCGCTGCCCTCACAATCCTTTCTTTACTAAGTCGTATTTATGTCTCTTGCAAAAATAGTTATAATTTAAAATTGTCCCGAGTTTAGAAAGTCAAATCAGAAGGGTAGAATGAGCAATCTGCCTACCGGGAACTGAACACTACACTTTAGTATTTCAACAAGCACACTACCACTGTGTTACATCGACTCTCTCTCTCTTCGAGTATATTGACTTTAAGAACGATCTAATTTTCTTTCAGTTTGAGAAATGTCAATGGAGTGCAGGAAACGTCGTTCAACGAAATCGAGACATTACAGACCGGAGCAATGAAGACTGCGAATTGGGGGAAATGAAGAGGATCACAGACAGGAAACGATGTCGGATAAGGTCCGTTCGCATGAGTAGCCATATCCAAAGAGGAAATCTTACGTGCACATGCGCAGTGAAATCGGTAAGTGACGATATTTCTGGGTGACGTGATGGTGCTGAGATTACATTATTGAGAAGCTGGTGTCGATTGTTATAGTCTGATTATCCTAGGGGGCTAGACTATTTAGAAGCTGAATTGTGTTGTGGCCCTTTTCTAGATTAGAAATAGGTGGGGGTTTTCTTGTTGTTATTCTTGCCTGAAAATAACCGCATGCAGATCGTTATACAGTTTGGGGACTATACTTCCGCTCTGGTATATATGTTTTTATACGTTTAATTCTATGTTCACATTTTCTCCACCTTGCTATCGTTTCACAATCTACACACACAAAAACAGTACCGTAGCGTGAATTTTCAGTGGGGACGCCAAGTAACCTTTTCTTTTTAGTAGGTATGTAGCTTCCCCCCCCCTCACCCCTTCCCCCGAAACACGTTTTAACAGCCCTATATAAAATGTCTTCACAGCAACCACGAGCACTCTTACGTTGGGGGTAAAAGGTTTGATTCACGAGCTGATCCACGTAGCTATCCTCGTGTATACGTACGAGGTGACAGAATGAGTATGTCTTCACAGGTAAGTCGAGAATTATCCGACGGCGATTGGGTGGAGTTGCTAGAGCAATATCTGCGATCTGAATAGTTGCCTTCATATTTGTAAAGTAAAGTAAAGTAACCCATAGCATTTATTAATGCCGTAGGGGTGTGAGATGTTAGCGATCTCACATTTCACAGGCTCTGCAAATGAGGGCGGTAGCCATCTCCTCTCCCTCGCAGTCTTTACTTCCCGGATTAATCCGGTACCCATTTAACATCATGATGAATAGACATAAGCTTGAGGTGGTGAATACCTTCAAATACCTCGGATCCAGTATATGCAGCGATGGAAAATGCAAAGCAGAACTAAAATTAAGGCTGGAGATGGCGTTAGCGTCCTTGTCAAGGCCAACTGTGATTTGGAAAAGCATTATCAGTGTTGGAGTGAAAGTCAAACTGTATACGTCGCTTGTGCTTTCTGTTGTGTTGTATGGTTGTGAGAGTTGGACACTCACTGCGGACATGGAGCGAAGATTACAGGCTTTCGAGTACAAATGCTACAGAAGAATTCTATGAATCTCCTATAGGGAACATAAGACCAATGTGTACGTAAGAAATAAAGTAGAGATGTGTACAGATGTTCAGGAGCCATTTCTTTCAATAGTGAATCGACGAAAACTAGCATGGTTCGGACATGTATGCAGGCATAATTCTTTGTCAAAAACAATACTGCAAGGAACTGTCGAAAGAAGAAGAAGCAGAGGAGGGCAAATAAAGGCATGGACAGACAACATCACGGAATGAACAGGACAAGATATTTCCACATTCATCCGCATCGCTGAGGATAAAATTCGCTGGAGGACTCTGTGCGCTGAAGCATCCAATGTAGTACCTATACGACCCTGAAGGCTTACGGGTTTATTGATTTATGTGGATGTTTTAAGGGTAGTGATCGATTTGACAAACTAATAAGAATAGCTAATAATTAATACACACGTCGGAGACATGTTATGATGTACTACTGAATGACGGCTGACACACTATCACTGTCGGATGATTACGACAAATAATATACACAACAAAACACAGGATATAATACAAACTATTTGTAAGAATAGTTACAGTTGTTCTGACATAGTCAATGCACCTATCGACCTTGCTCGTAAAGGCGATTTCTTGTTCAAATCACTCTTACGATAGCGAGAGATTTCATTAAAGATTATAACAGCCTGGATAACATGATAAACATTCTGAAGATTATGATGATGGTTGTGATAATGATAATGATAATGGTGATGATAAAGATGATGATGAAGTAGTCAGTCTATCTATGAACAGGTAACTTATGACAGTCCATAGCTATTCTGTAGAAAACAAAGGTAACTTATGACATTCCATAGCTATTCAGTAGAAAGCACAGGTAACTTATGACATTCCATAGCTATTCAGTAGAAAGCACAGGTAACTTATGACATTCCATAGCTATTCTGTAGAAATCACAGGTAACTTATGACAGTCCATAGCTATTCTGTAGAAAGCACAGGTAACTTATGACATTCCATAGCTATTCTGTAGAAAGCACAGGTAACTTATGACATTCCATAGCTATTCTGTAGAAATCACAGGTAACTTATGACAGTCCATAGCTATTCAGCAGAATGCACAGGTAACTTATGACATTCCATAGCTATTCTGTAGACATCACAGGTAACTTATGACAGTCCATAGCTATTCTGTAGAAAGCACAGGTCGGAAGTGAGAAATATCAGTGCAGCAATATTTCAGGATCATAGCATACACGCCTGTTTCTACTATTTCATTATTCTTCGGTCAGATCTGATGACCCATCTGTAGTAATGGTACACCAAGCATACCACACAATTATGAGTCTGCCCCTGAAGGACAAAGTAGCTCCGGCAATTATGAGTCTGCCCCTGAAGTACAAAGTAGCCCCCGCAATTATGAGTCTGCCCCTGAAGGACAAAGTAGTCCCGCAATTATGAGTCTGCCCCTAAAGGACAAAGTAGTCCCGCAATTATGAGTCTGACCCTGAAGAACAAATCAGCAATGTTCGTTGGCTCGTATCTCTTCATCGTCCATTGGCACTATTTGACAGAAAACAAATGAAATCAAGAGAACATATACAGTAACAAAGACGATTTCTTTTTCTATTGTGGCAAGCTGTCAGTCTATACCATAACCTTTCTTAGTCGTCTCCGACGACATACCTGGAAAGAGGACTGGCAAAATTCTGTCCACCTTGAAGTAAAAGGGCCAAATATTCCAGGCCCCAAGTTCTACACCGACGAACATAACAAATATACTTCTTTTTCATCAATGTTTATTCTCAAACTCCGATGGTTCTCGTGAATCAGAACAATGGTCCTACTAGATTTTCAGCTGGGTGTAGTTCAGAAAATGAAAATACATTGTGTCATTATTTTATTTGTACTAATGAACCGACACAACCATCTTTGGCGGTATAATAAATATAAGAAAAGACTGATAAATCTACACAAAACTGGAACACTGTGGGCCGTTAAATTGTCATGGACTTATTGAGAATGATGCCCAACAACTTTATAGTTTTATTATATGTACCCGGTGACTCATAATTCCACACAAGACTTATATGTACACGGTGACTCATAATTCCACACAAGACTTATATGTACCCGGTGACTCATGATTCCACACAAGACTTATATGTACCCGGTGACTCACAAATTCCACACAAGACTTATATGTACCCGGTGACTCATAAATTTCACACAAGACTTATATGTACACGGTGACTCATAAATTTCACACAAGACTTATATGTACACGGTGACTCATAAATTTCACACAAGACTTATATGTACCCGGTGACTCATAATTCCACACAAGACTTATATGTACCCGGTGACTCATAATTCCACACAAGACTTATATGTACCCGGTGACTCATAATTCCACACAAGACTTATATGTACACGGTGACTCATAATTCCACACAAGACTTATATGTACCCGGTGACTCATAAATTCCACACAAGACTTATATGTACACGGTGACTCATAAATTCCACACAAGACTTATATGTACCCGGTGACTCATAAATTCCACACAAGACTTATATGTACCCGGTGACTCACAAATTCCACACAAGACTTATATGTACCCGGTGACTCATAAATTCCACACAAGACTTATATGTACCCGGTGACTCATAAATTCCACACAAGACTTATATGCAAGATCAAAGTCTTAGTGGTTTCTCCATCATCTCGCCAACATCACGCCACTATTTGCCACTATCACGCCACATTATTACCCCCATCACACCACTATTTGCCACTATCACGCCACATTATTACCCCCATCACGCCACTATTTGCCACTATCACGCCACATTATTACCCCCATCACACCACTATTTGCCACTATCACGCCACATTATTACCCCCATCACGCCACTATTTGCCACTATCACGCCACATTATTACCCCCATTTCGCAATCATCTCGCCACTATTTGCCACTATCACGCCACATTATTACCCCCATTTCGCAATCCAATCGCATTGTACAGTATAGCACTGTCACCAATCTTTTCTATTTCTCGTCACTATTTGTTTTGTACTCACGGGGTTCCTGTGTGACTTCTTGTTCACAAGTGTATTTATTCAGAGATCCATGGAGGCGACCCACCGACAGTAGAAGACCTATTCTCTGAATTAATGAGACCTTCATTCGTTTCTTTTCTTGATTATTCCCGTGTTTTCGCTGGTCAACATTTACATATTTGGAATACATATCAAAAATAGAAGGCTACTCGAAGAATATAAATAGTTACAAATGTAATACGTGACAATAATCAAAAATATACCGAATGAAGACATGTTTACTTTTTGCAGTTAGGTCTTTAGTACAGCAAATGGTAGCTCATGGAGATTCCCGCATTACGCTACTGAGTTACGTGATATATGTGATATATTTAGATAAAACTCAGGAGAGAGAGTGTGGTTGACGATTAGCGCAACTCTTCCACACTATAAACCAACTTCAGCGCTAGTCATTTCTCAACCCATTTATTTACGACTAATTAAATATGAAGAGAACAAAGTGTGAATCAATCTTACTTATGAAGGCGCAGGCACGCTGGGCAGGCCATCTTGTGCGTATGGAGAACTCGCGTTTGCCAAAACAAATATATTATGGAGAACTCAAGGCAGGATTTCGAAAAGCTGGTGGACAGAAAAAGCGTTTCAAAGACACGCTCAAGTCATCCTTGATACATCTTAACATTGACGTAGGTGCTTGGGAGAGCCTCGCTCAGGATAGAACAGCATGGCGTTACAGCATTAGAACGGGAGCACTAGCGGCAGAAGAATTCAGACAAGAAACTGCAAGACAGAAGCGGACACGTAGAAAAGAAAAAACATCTCAACCTCACACAGATACCTTCTATTGTTGTCAATTCTGTAAAAGAACATTTTGTGCGCGCATTGGACTTGCTAGTCATTTAAAAACGCACTATTAACTTTATTATTTTATTATTTATTGTTATTATTATTATGGTTGAGTTTTTGGTCATCGTCGATCACGACGGACGAACATCATCATCATATGTGGTACTATTGGCCATCGCCGTGCCTCTCCGTTTAGATGGACGGAGTTCATATGGGTAGCCCCGAGTACAATAAAGTCAATCCCTACACATTTTTACACCTGAATTTCCCAGAACAATTTCTCTTTATCTAAGATAAGTATACAAAAGCGATATTGACCCAACCCTCACTACCGTAAGCCGATAAATCCTATATTTTAAGTATATGTTCAGAATATAGTGCGACAGGATATGTAAATCTTTAGGAAATAAAGAATTAATGTTGGTGATATTTGTCACTAGGGTCGCTTCTTTCGTCATCTCTTTCTCTCTCACTCTCTCTCTCTCCCTCCCTCCCTCTTTCTCTCTCTGTCACTCCCTATTTCTCTCTATCTCTTTCTCTCTCTCTCCCTCTTTCTCTATCTCTTTGTCTCTCTCCCCCTCTTTCTCTCTGTCCCTCTTTTTCTCTCTCTTCATTTCTCTCTCACACTCTCTCTCCCTCCCTTTTTCTCTCTCTCCCTCCCTCTTTCTCTCTCTCCCTCTTTCTCTCTCTCCCTCTTTTTCTCTCTATCTCTTTCTCTCTCTCCACCTCTTTCTCTCTCTCCCTCTTTCTCTCTCTCCTTATGTCTCTCTCACACTCTCTCTCTCCCTCCCTCTTTCTCTCTCTCCCTCCCTCTTTCTCTCTCTCCCTCTTTTTCTCTCTCACACACTCTCTCCCTCCCTCTTTCTCTCCCTCCCTCTTTCTCTCCCTCCCTCTTTCTCTCCCTCTCTCTTTCTCTCTCTCCCTCTCTCTCTCCCTCTTTCTCTCTCTGTCTCCCTCTCTCTCTACATGTGTATAGTTATTTCATGTAAGTTCATTGTTCTGAGACTTTCAAAGACATGTCGCTTCTAATCTACACATCCATCATTCACGAATGTCTTTAGTTATCTGCGTTTCCTTCTTCTTATTCTCCCTGTTTTTTAGCCATAAAAGAGCATTGGTTTAACATATACATTAGATTAATTAATCTTGTACTTCAATTTGTTATGATTAGCACTAAGTAATTACTTCATAATCGTTAACAATAGAAACATCAACTTTATGGAACCCAAGTTAATAGAACGATTACGATTACCAACTATCCATCCTTGCTTCACAAGTTGGAAAAATCGTGACATCGACATTAGTTGATTGAACCCCGCTAGTTGCCTCAATCGTGACAATCAACTAATATAACACCTGCTGGGCAATTAGGAATAATTCTTTTCAAATGACGCAATTGACAATTCGGTGATTTTCATCGGCTAAGAATATAAAGTACAAACACATTGACCAATAAAATCAAGGGAAAGTTAACTTCATCACTTTAGATGGATGATTCATAGTGAGTTTGCATGTCTTATAATGTCGATGTACACCTAACACTGTCTAGTAGATGTGATGTGCACAAAGAACAGTCAACTGACTTCCTGATATGTGATACGGTATTGAACTGCATAACAACAGTATTATTAACATCTATAACAATAGTTCTCAGAACTTTTGGCTCGTAGCCCCTCTTGGGATGACTTATTTTCCGTCGTTCCCCTTTCTATATATATATATATATACATATCTATTCATTATTTATCTATGTATGAACAGTATCTCTTTATCTTTTTCTTTTGTCATCTGGTACCCATTTTAATGTGTATCTGTTTTTATTTATTCAAATTGCATATTGCATATACGCCCATTATTTTCTTCTTATTGTTGTAGAAACATAGTGCCATGTCATGTCTTCTTATTTGCATGTTTGACTTGAAATCTTTCCAACCAATATTTAAGAGATTTCTAATAAATTTGTTTTCAAATGAATTGAATTTCTTATCTAGTTCTTTTGTCGCCAAGCTCGTTAACCTTCTATATGCCACCAAGACTTTGTGTGCGTCACCAAGATTTTCTTTACGTCACCATAATTTGGTGTACGTCACAAAGACAGACATTCTCTACGCCACACGGTGTTCTATGCGTCACCGCCATTTCAATATATCATCGAGATTTTATGTACGTCACTAAGATTATCTATATGTCACCAAGATTTCTTATGCTTCACCACGATTTCTTATTCTTCACCAAGATTTCTATACTTTATCAGGCTTTTCGAGGCTATCATTATAAATCTTGTTGTTTTCACATTCAAGAAGACACTTTTATGCAGCCCCACCCCCTCCCCCAACGACGAAACAATTTTACAATTTTCACCGTGACCTCTAAAAGAACCATATGGCCCACCTTGAGATCCACTGTCCTACAAAATGATCAAAGATCACCTTAGCATAAGAATAGAAAAACAGGTAGATTAGCACATTATTATGCTGTCCATATGAAACGTCAGTAAATTGTTTTCATTTGATGACGTGCCGAATGAAACGTCAGTAAATTGTTTTCATTTGATGACGTGCCGAATGAAACGTCAGTAAATTGTTTTCATTTGATGATGTGCCGAATGAAACGTCAGTAAATTGTTTTCATTTGATGATGTGCCGAATGAAACGTCAGTAAATTGTTTTCATTTGATGATGTGCCGAATGAAACGTCAGTAAATTGTTTTCATTTGATGATGTGCCGAATGAAACGTCAGCAAACTTTATAAATTTATTACCTCCCCCCCCCCCCGTCATAAATATGTCAAGAAATCAGTGGCCACCACCTCCCTCCTGATTGATTCAGGGACCTCTACCTCTATCTTGATAGATTCAGGGACCTCTACCTCTATCTTGATAGATTCAGGGTCATATCGTTCATGTTGTGTTTTGAGATGTTTTTTTCTGACTTCTCACTTACTCTAAGGTGTCTTAGTTATTATCAAACTAATGTTGCGAGTCTAGTTACTTTGATATTGAGCTCTCGCAGAGTTTGTGTAACTGATCATACCAAGCGTATTAAGTTTAGACTAACCAGTCAGGATGGATCAACAAAATCAACAAATTGTCCACGCATTGTTCGTATAATTGATATTTATATAATCTCCCCTGTTTATCAGGGGACGTAATAAGCCATATCTCTGTCAAATTAGTTGGAGTGGCTGATTTGAAAATGAAAAACAAGAATGGAGATTAAGGAGATACTAGAATATAATGAAACAAACCAGATACCAAATAGTCAATACCTAATTTCTTGTTTTAAGTACTAAATAGAGGATAGCAACTCCCAACAGAAACTTAATGTTGATGATACCAATTATCTTAGAGTCTTTGTTCCTCTAATATTTTATGGTAGTGCATCTTGATATAACCTAATTGGACTTTGTTGCCCGCTGGTTGAAGGAATCGTGCCTCTCCAAAAGAGAGGTAAACTCATTAACTATCTAGAAACGTTTAGAAACTAAATTTCAGTACTATATAGAAGATAGCAACACACAAGAGAAACTTAAAAACGGATTCCACGGGAAATATTTTTTATATTTTTAGCGTTTGGACGACGGAATTAAATTTGTTTAGTTGTTGTTGCTTTTATTTGTCTTTTGCACATGCATAACGGGAACATGAAATTGTACTTCTAAATATATTTATATAACAATTTAATATATATATATTGAAACATAAATGGATAGAGAATATGACTATCACAAAATGATTTTGACAAAACAACTATGTCAATATATAAAAATGTATTTTTAACAAGAAATTAAATTATGCAAAAAACTAATAAATACTATTTCGGACATGATTTTTGACCGTACCAAACTTGAGCATCGATAACGTCTACACAACTCAAACTGTATCAGTTTTGTAGTTGATCCAGCCACAAACACACAAATGTATAGTATATATGCATAGTGTGTCAAAAATGTTTTGCTTAAAACATATTTCTACATCAACCCATAACAGTAGGCCTAGATTGTAGGACGAAAATGTGGCAGATTTCTCATACAAATAGCATAAATTTGCAAATACGATGTTAAATAGCAGTTGTCAGTAATTGTCAGGGTGGATTTCAATAGTAAATGCGATTAAAGTATAGAAAATAGTTATTATTTTACTAAAATAAGTAAATTGAAATATATATATATATATACATATATAGAATATAAGGAAATATTACGTAAAGTACCCCCATGTTCATAACGTATCAATAACTTACAAAAATACTTTAATGCACTTCAAAATCATGCAAGAAGTAATGTGGATATATTACACTTATGTTCATATAAATACCGAAAAGGACAAAATAAATGTCATGGAGTAGGACTCATTGGAGTCACTTCGGTCTCAAGATATAACAATTAATGACTCATTTGAGTCTAGTGGGACTGAATTAGTTAATGAAACTAATTTTCAGTATTAAATAAAAGTTAACAACACAAAATAGAAAATTAATGGTCCATTTCATTATTTTTTAGAAATCTTAATTTACTTCTTCCGCTTTGTTTTATAATCCTTGGAGGTTGTGGTAGCAGGACTACTTGAACTGCAACCTCCCTAATTTTTTTGTATGATCACGCCCGCCGTCAATGGTTATATATATCTATTTATTGTCTTTTCTCCGCGTTTGCTGTAATGAGTTGCAGGATTGAATGGCCAACTTTCACATCTGTACAAAAGTACATTATCTTTTACAAGGGAAAAATTAGACACCTTATGTTTTACGTAAGTCCTATAGTCACAAGAGGAACAACTAGACACCTTATGTTTTACGTAAGTACTATAGTCACAAGAGGAACAACTAGACACCTTATGTTTTACGTAAGTCCTATAGTTCACAAGAGAAAAATGATACACCTTTATGTTTTGCGTAAGTACTACGGTTCACAAGAGAGAAATTAGACACCTTATGTTTTACGTAATTCCTATAGTCACAAGAGGAACAACTAGACACCTTATGTTTTACGTAAGTACTATGGTTCACAAGGGAAAAATGAGACACCTTATGTTTTACGTAAGTCCTATATTCACAAGAGGAACAACTAGACACCTTATGTTTTACGTAAGTACTACGGTTCACAAGAGAGAAATTAGACACCTTATGTTTTACGTAAGTACTACGGTTCACAAGAGAGAAATTAGACACCTTATGTTTTACGTAAGTACTATGGTTCACAAGGGAAAAATGAGACACCTAATGTTTTATGTATTTTCTATGGTTAAAGCGTCTGTACCTCACCACATGAGTTTGTTTGTTGTTGTACCCGTTGAATGTTTCAACTAATTTCGTGTTTTTTCTTTCATGGACTTTCACGTAAAGAAATGTTGATTCTTTAGAAATTATGTTTTGTGCTAGATTGTGTTCGCTAGTGTGGCTCTATGCAGGTACGGTTGTGTTCGCTAGTGTGGCTCTATGCAGGTACGGTTGTGTTCGCTAGTGTGGCTCTATGCAGGTACGGTTGTGTTCGCTAGTGTGGATCGATGTGGGAATATTGTGTTCTCTAGTGTAGCTCTGTGCTGGTAAGGTTGTGTTCTCTAGTGTAGCTCTATGCTGGTAAGGTTGTGTTCTCTAGTGTAGCTCTATGCTGGTAAGGTTGTGTTCGCTAGTGTAGCTCTATGCTGGTAAGGTTGTGTTCTCTAGTGTAGCTCTATGCTGGTAAGGTTGTGTTCTCTAGTGTAGCTCTATGCTGGTAAGGTTGTGTTCGCTAGTGTAGCTCTATGCTGGTAAGGTTGTGTTCGCTAGTGTAGCTCTATGCTGGTAAGGTTGTGTTCTCTAGTGTAGCTCTGTGCTGGTAAGGTTGTGTTCATGTATCAACAACACCGGGCTAGGTGTGTAAACATGTTAAACTGAGAACGAGATGAAGAAACAATGATAAAGGTATGTCCGATGGTAGCAACCTGCCGTCGGGATTTGTTGAAATAACTCTTCATGTACGCAGCAATTATTACGTGGGGTGGCCAGTTTCCTTCTTTTCTGTGTTTACCTCCCCCAACCAATTTTCAGCTTGGTCGACTTGGAGAAACGGTCGTATCTGGCACGAAACCACCATCCGGTTGTATGTATTTTTTAATATTTTTTGTTAGTCCAGAAGTGATTTCTAAAAGAAATAATAAGTAGATAACACAACGGGCTAACCCCTGAATAACTAAGATATTGCAACCATTAAACTCGTTCGTTTCGCTAAATGGTTAATACGAATGTATGTGTTCTCTGCAGGACTTTTTTAATGACGATATACCATTATGATGATGATGATGTTCGTCCGTCGTGATCGACGATGACCAAAAACTCAACCATAATAATAATAACAATAAATAATAAAATAATAAAGTTAATAGTGCGTTTTTAAATGACTAGCAAGTCCAATGCGCGCACAAAATGATCTTTTACAGAATTGACAACAATAGAAGGTATCTGTGTGAGGTTGAGATGTTTTTTCTTTTCTACGTGTCCGCTTCTGTCTTGCAGTTTCTTGTCTGAATTCTTCTGCCGCTAGTGCTCCCGTTCTAATGCTGTAACGCCAAGCCGTTCTATCCTGAGCGAGGCTCTCCCAAGCGCCTACGTCAATGTTAAGATGTTTCAAGGATGACTTGAGCGTGTCTTTGAAACGCTTTTTCTGTCCACCAGCTTTTCGAAATCCTGCCTTGAGTTCTCCATAATATATTTGTTTTGGCAATCGCGAGTTCTCCATACGCACAAGATGGCCTGCCCAGATACCATTATACGACCAAAGTGAACTGACAATCATAATTGAAAAATCATGCCCCTGTACATAGACAAAATTACTGTCAGCACTATGAATCTTCTTCTTCTTTCCTTCCCCTTTTACCTTTTACGGGTGTCGAGGGAGATACAATGTTCTTGATCTCACTTTTCTGGCAGCTTCAGATAATGTTATTTGGTGTTCGTGTAATGTCTCTTTGATGTTGTTGATCCAGAGTACTCTAGATCTGCCCCTGGCTCTACTTTCTGCATCTCCTCTCTTCATATATGCTTTTATAAACTAATGAATCACACGGCATTCTTTCCAGATGACCAAAAAATTGTATATGTTTTTTTATTGCAATATGAATAAAGAAATCAATCATCTATAATGAAAAACTGACATTTTTCTTACAAAACTGATTCTCCCTCTATCTCTCTCTCCTCTCTCTCTCTCTCTCTCTCTCTCTCTCTCTCTGAGAACGAGGCTTCTACTTGCAGCAATGCATGTCACTGACGACGATGTCTTCTAATGAAAGAAATCTTCAGAGAAACGCTATTAGTTGTACGAAAGAAAAGAAAGCTTAATTTCATTGCCTTCCTTCACGTCTGCATTCGTTCTCAAACTCCTGCAAATTAGCAGGATGTAGACAGGAAAACGGAAAGCATTGTGTCATGGTTTACAATTCGGCTGCGATGTCTCCGACTATCGGACTAACACATCCATATGCAACATGATTTCTGTATCACTCTATCGGATTTGACAACCAATTCCCTCCTCAATTCCTTCATTGTCTCCTCTTATCACGTTCATGGCAGCTAATAATGTCACAATTCTTTCCTTTCCTATCTGGCCCCAGCACCGCACTGGAGTAATAACTTTTCATTTCCTAGAATTAATTTTCTTAAACAAACAAAACGACAAAATAAAACTTTCATAATATGGAAAAAAAACATTTTCATTTCTGAAACGCATTACTAGTTTTAACATTTCAGCACAGCTGGCCACCATCGTTGTAAATATTCCCATATTTATACGAAACCATTGTTCACTTCCTTTTGTGAGCTTCTCCCTACCATTCATCCCTGGATATGATTACGGTCAATAACGCACAGCAGACGCCAATAGAGACCAATACCTCAAACAATTGAATACGCCACACGAGCACTAACAACAATATAATGCATTTGTGAAATAATGTTATAATGGCAAACGTTAAAAAGTAAATTTATAAATCAATGAAGAGAACAAGTTTAAAATATTTTAAAAAAAATAAATACAAATTCTTTGAAATTTAAAAAAAAATTACACATATTGGGTTAGAAATGGAAAAAAAAAAAAAATTGTTTCGAAATCAATAAAAATACAAATTGGTTTAAAATTAAGAAATATAAAATTTGATTTTACATATATTTATATATATATATATATATATATATATATATATATATATATATATATATATATATATATATATATATATATATATATATATATATATATATATATATATATATATATATATATATATATATATATATATATATATATATCAGTGGTTCTCCATGTGGCGCATGGCGTTTTACTGGGGGATTTGGGGGAAGGTGGAGGAGCAGCAAGAAGAACGACTTGGAAGGACAAAGAACAACCTACGGGTGGGGGCAGCAGAAATATAAGTATTTGGACGATAGTTGATTAGACAGTATTGAATCTTGATTATGTCCCTGGTGGGTCGTGGAATCCTATTTTCTACTGAAAGGAGCAACGGACGAAAAATAACATTGTACACTGATACAGGCCGGAGTTAAAATCAAGTCATATACATGCACAAGACCTGCAATCCTTGGCACATGACCGACAGGCATGGTGAACTATGACATCATTTGCATCTCCCAAACTTGGCACATTACCGACAGGCATGGTGAAATATGACATCAGCCGTATCTCCCAAACTTGGCACATGACCGACAGGCATGGTGAACTATGACATCAGCCGTATCTCCCAAACTTGGCACATGACCGACAGGCATGGTGAACTATGACATCAGCCCCATCTCCCAAACTTGGCACATGACCGACAGGCATGGTGAACTATGACATCAGCCGTATTTCCCAAACTTGGCAAAAGAGGAACTGACTGACTGACTAACTGACAGGCCGAAGACCGGTGGGTACTTAACCTCTGTGGACAACATTTAGGAAAACGTTTTCTCCATGTCCCCCCTCCCCCCCCTCCCCCGATGTTCACAGTTTCCAAGATGTACTACTTTACATTCTTTTTTTAATCACTCAGTGCCCCCCCCCCCTCTCGAAAGTATGAGTGCCCTAAATTTTAGATTTGTTTCTCCGTATCACCATTAACATTGCTTTATCTCTCAGCCCCAAATCAGGAATCCATAATGCCCACTGTTAAAACCGCGGATTCAATCAGTGGATCCCAAACTGGGAGATGTGAGGTGCTCTCAGAAGTGACACTATTATTTAGTGTAGTAAAAACACGATTGCTTTTAAACTAAAAATATAAGTGTTTAAAAAAATATAGTAAAGAAAACACAAATGAAATACTGGCTCCATATACAAGAGAAATAATGATTATTATTCCATATGCTAGAGAATAATGACTATTATTCCATATACTAATAATTGTATAGCTACGTTAGATTGACAAAAACCGAATGAAAATCTAATAATGACGAAAAGAACGATTATGTTCTTAGGTTAAGCGGCGCATGGTCAATTTAACTTTGTAATTCCAGTAAATCATGGCAACGCGCGTAGAGTTTATCCTGTTATTCCCCAACATCACAGCGACGCATGCCAAGTTTAACCTGTAGTTCCCCTGTGGTTTACGAAAAACTCAACAGAAGAGTTGGACCAGGGTTCTTTCGCATTCTTAGCCGAGGTGTCGTTCACCTACACCGTGAACACCTCGTCCAAGTCTATTTGTCACATCACGCGTTTTGGAGCAAGAAGTGTTCTCGAGCTGAACGACCTTGTCCTATTTGGGCCTGTGCCAATCGGGTACTGAACCCTTTCTCTCCGCGAGCATGTTTTAAGCAAAGGAAAGTTCAACAGTAGAGTTGGGGAGGGCTGCCCTCGTTGTCTCGTTTGTGTCTAAACCCATCGGATACGGAACCTTTTCTCTCCGTGAGGGAGTTTCCGGTTTAGGAAAGCTCGACAGTAAAGTTGGACCAGTGCTGCTATCTTTGCCGGGCGCCCACGATTGGGTCTCTGCCGGGCGCCCACGATTGGGTCTCTGCCGGTAACGAGCATCGGTAAGGAGCACCGGTAAGGAGCACCGGTAACTAGAAGCTTATCTCAAGCTGACAGAAATTTTAGTTCCGATTTCCTTGAATCGTTTTCCCTTTCTATTTGCACATGGCGTTGCCTTCTGTCGCTGTGTTGCTCTCTCATTGTTCTTAGCTTGATATCTTTTTATCTCTAACAATACATCTACAATAAAACAAATAACAGAAACAACGTCGGCAATAATACAATCAGGAACAGTACGATAATTAAAACAGCAGGAAAAAAACATCAAGAAAACCTACCAGAACATACAAAACAACAAAGTTGAGAAACAGCATAAAAAAACACAACAGCTAAATCAAACAGCACAAGCAAGCCGTGCAATAGTAAAAAGTGCACGGACAGCATCAATAACAACAGACGGACAGCATCAATAACAACAGACGGACAGCATCAATAACAACAGACGGACAGCATCAATAACAACAGACGGACAGCATCAATAACAACAGACGGACAGCATCAATAACAACAGACGGACAGCATCAATAACAACAGACGGACAGCATCAATAACAACAGACGGACAGCATCAATAACAACAGACGGACAGCATCAATAACAACAGACGGACAGCATCAATAACAACAGACGGACAGCATCAATAACAACAGACGGACAGCATCAATAACAACAGAGAACACACTATTAAGCCTGTCTCAGATGTACAATGAAAATAGTAAAGCAGGAGAATTGATGTTTCTGAAAACAATTCATAATTGAGCAAAGATTAACGTGTGACATTTCCACATCAAAGGCAAGCTACAATAAATTCCCAACCGCTACTGTCTCATTCCCTTTTTAGAGCCTTTTTTTCCTACCATTATCATTTAGAAGTACATAGAACTATTCAACCAAGTCTTCATAAGCAGATCTGGCAGTGCTCTTATTTCTTCATCATCATCATTGGAAAACGCCTACGAATCTAAGGTGGACTTCAGGGGGTTTTCAATATCATCTCTTTCTTGCTGTAGTGGACCACTCTGCTAGACCGTATATTGACCATTTCGTGATATTTCCATGCAGCTTATATATTTGCGTAACTTGTTCTATCCTTCTGTTGATTATCTTCAAGTGAGGTATTCTACAAGGCGTCGTATCTTTTAATATGCCCAATATGTTTCTTTTATTTGTTTTATCTCTTTTAGTAGTTATTTTTTTCATATGCAGTGTTGTCAGAACTTTGTTTGTTCTTATCTTCTCATGAAATTGTAACGATGTTACTATATGTTACTGTTGGACTATCACAGGTAACGATGTTACTATATGTTACTGTTGGACTATCACAAGTAACGATGTTACTATATGTTACTGTTGGTATATCACAAGTAACGATGACCATTTGTTACATCCACATTACGAAAGTCAGTCAGAGGTATGTCAGCAGGAGAGTGTAGTGTGCTTGTAGCGTACTGAGGTTATGAATGCAGTCATGGAGTTAGGTCAGTTCTCCAACTGCATCCTCCAACTGACCTAACTCCTAGACTGCATCCTAAACCTCAACATACTGCAGACACACTCCATCTTCCAACTGACTTTATTCCTAGGCTGCATCCTAAACCTCAACATACTGCAGACACACTCCATCTTCCAACTGACCTTATTCCTAGACTGCATTCAAAGTATGAAAATGCTCCATTGTAATATCACACTACACTGTGTCCACGCTGACAAATATCTGTTCTTTTGTTTCAACCCGTATACAAAATTAAAAAGCTTAACAAACAATAAAACAAGTATCTAATTATTAAAAATTGCATCATATATAACCCTTAGAGGAATCAAATTCAGCTTAAAGGATGACCACACGTGAAAACAGGATGAGAATCATTGTGCTTAATCAAACACAGAGAAAGATGTCTTACATGCAAATAAATTAAATCAACGTTTAATTTAACTTTTAAGTTCAAATCAGATGTGGTTCGCTTTCTGCATCTAATTTCAGGTTGCACAGAAATCCTAATATCATCTTTCTATCACGGTAAACGTTCAGATTTACTGCCCTAAAACACACTCAGACGTATTAACTAAGATATCATTTGTTTACAGGTTACCCTTAGCAACTGAAACACAAATCGTATTAAGATGACGCATGCGCAAGTAATGAACGAAAAGCAAGAACTGCCACGATCATGTAATTAGATATATTGCAATGTCCAGAGAAAGCTTACAACGCCCTTACAAGTATTGTTTTGAGAACCAGCGTTAATGAAATCAGAATAACGTGGACGGTTTTTTGCGGGATGCTTCCAAACAGTGCTCAGTCCTTTTTCGCTTCCAATGACTTAGAGTAAGTAGTTTCCTTACTCACACGCTGTTGTGTTTCGGGAAATACGTTGCCAAGTCTGTATTTTTCAATGTACGACGGCATACTAACCGATGATGTGCTCAGCTGTTGATCCCTAGGAATTACGCTTAGCATTGACTTCTTTTGCGCAATGGGGTGATTTCTCCAGAGGTTCACTTCATACCCCGAATAATAACTCTCAGCGGTGTGTTCTTCGTCCATCACAAGTGATGATGACCATTTTTTTTACATCTATTTTTGACAATTCAGTTAGAATTATGACCATTGCTTAATCGTTCCTAGATGGCTAATGAGCCCTATTCGAGCTGTAAATGTTCTTGGACAGTTCAGGCATGGAATGACCACTGTAGACGGATCTTGGTCTCTCCGTGCCTTTCTAGCTACTCTCCGCTGTTGAGCTGCTGCATTTCTCACCTTTTCACAAGATGATGCACTCTGTAGAGCGCCATGTAGCTCTATTTTGTGTAAGTTCTTCCCGTGTATCTTGGTCTATTTCAAAGGCTTTCAGTGAGTCCTTTAACGAGTCCTTGTATCGCTTCTTTTTGATAACATTAATAACATAATGTTGACATGACGATATAACTTATGATTTGCCTATTGGTTTCTATGGGGACAGAGAGAGACAACATAGTGCCTAATGAATATCACAAGGAATTGTCCAATGAGTCATTAGAAATGCTTGATTTCCCATTAGCCAACAGGTTCTATGTTGTAAATAGTCATGGGGAAGGGTCACTCGAGCTTTTTTTTCCCATTTAAACGATCCCTACTCACAGCGATATGCAGTGTTTGAGAAGTCCGTTCTAATACTGATTCCAGCCCAGGAGACTTATACAAGTCAGTAAACATTATGTCTTCTGGCCCAAAAGACTCCTATAAGTCATACTCCAATGACATTCATGTTTTTTTTCGGTATTTATATCAACATAAGAATGTTTCCAAAATAAAGTGTAATATGTCCACATTACTTCTTGCATGATTTTTATGTGTATTGATATCAATTTTGTTAAGTTATTGATAAGTTTTGATAATGGGGGTATGTAACGTCATTTTTCCTTATATGTTTATATATATTTTCCAATTTACTTATTTTCGTAAAAAAATAACTATTTTATTTACTTTGGTCTCATTTATTATGAAATCCAACCTGGCAAATGCTTCTAGCATCGTGGTTGCAAATTTACGCCATTTTGTAAGAAAAATTAGCAATATTTTCATTTGAATTTCGTGTAAAGTTAAGTCTACTGTTTTTGATATATGTCGAAATTCTTTCTAAATAATAAATTTTTGACGCACTATGCATATGTATTATACATTATTGTGTTCGTAATTGGATTATCTATAGAAATGATACAGTTTGAGTGGAATTTATTGATTCAAAAATGCGGTAAGGTCAAATATCATATCTAAAATAATATTTATTTGTCATTTACATATTTTCCTTTCTGTCTAAAATAATTTTTATTTATTAACATAATTGTTCTTTTCAAAATGATCTTGTGATAATCACATTCTCTGTCCATTTCTGTTTCGAAATATATATATTACATTATAATGTAAATATATTTAGAAGTACTATTTCTTGTTTTCGTTATGCATGTGCAAACAAAAAATTCGAACACAATTTGGACATATATATTGTTAGTCTGTTGGACGTCTGTTGAGTGTTTCAGGACTTTTATATGAGCAAGTGACACGAGTAGAAAGTGTGCATCTTTGGTGAAGAGTAAGGAGTGCGGTGTTTAACTAGAAAGTGACAGGAACCATCAGCATACCATTCCACTTCTCCTGGGTCTGACACACTGAACATCTATTTGTTTTCCGAATCTCCGCGATGTCGCTTCATAACCTAAAACCAATAACTGATACGCTAAGTCTGTTAACAAAGAATCCTTCAGGCGTAAGAACATTTTCTTGAAATTACCAGCCCCTATTCTGTGCATGTTTTCTCATTCGCTAAACACAAATGAACAGCCCAAACAAGCGCGTACTTAGACTCTATAGAAATCGGGACAGATGAATAAAAATATTGATTCGCTGATTGCTTAATTGATCTGCCTCAAGCGGAAGATTGATTTCTGGATACTGAAACCAAATTGTTGAGCTTATTGATTGTCTGTGCCTGACTGACAAGTGATTGAGTAGATGATTACCATGTATTTGTGTTTATGTCTTTATGAGAAATTTTTCTCTCTCTTGCTTTGCTTTTATTCAACATTTTACTTGAGACGCGTGTGTTGTGTGTTCTAGAGGGAGGCGGTAAATATAATGCTTGAACAACGATCATGTAAGATTACGCCTTGATACCTGAGCGAGCAATATTTGAGATTGAACTAAGGCAGTTTTATAAATCAACACTAAAGAATTCGACGTTTCGACTAAAACGACTTCATCAAATAAAGTAATTTTGGTTCAGTGTTTCTCGCTATCCCCAGAAATTGAGTGCAACTAGCTCTTACTTCTTATGTGCAGTGGGGTGGTTTCTCGGAGCTTTCTTTCATACCCAGGGGACTTCAGCTTTCGACTTAGTTCAATTCCTATTGAAGAAACCTTCTACTCGGAGAGATATATGTCATGATACGAGCTTGTATTATGCCTGTGTCACCGACTGCGCGTCTTTCCTACGACGAGCTTTTCGCAACTGTCGACTTGTTTCTCGTGTAGGAAGACTATTTAATTTCCACCCTTTGTGTGACATAGGTCCCAGACCACATGTCTTCTGTTTGATACACCTTTCTAGGCGATGTGATGCTTCGTGAAACATGTCATGGATCTGGAATTTGACTCGTGAATTTCTCACGCAAAACACGGTTTGTATTTTTAACTCTCCACTATTGTGTTTATCACAAAAAGAAGTAGATAGACTGAGCCTATCTCGGATGAGGAAGCGTTGCAGTCCGCGAACAAATCTCGTACAAGAAAAACAGCATTTCCCTCTGTGCCATTAGAAACCCAATTTTCTGTGTGTGAGCCGTATTGAGCAGCGGCGACAGTCGAGTTAGCGAAGCTTGTCTTCAACGATGTTGATTTGTTCCCCATCTAAGTTGCCCATCTAAGAGTCCAGAGTCCGAGTCTCAAGACTGTTTCAGTCGGGAATTTAAATAATACGTGCCCCCGACATTGGTTTCACATTTTTCTTTTGTGCAATGGGAAGCTGTATTTAAATCGCTTTTTCCCCCGATACTCTGGGGCTTTTTTCCCCGATACTCTGGGGCTTTTTTCCCCGATACTCTGGGGCTTTTTTCCCCGATAATCTGGGGAGCATGTTCAATATAACGTATCCAATACCTGGGTCATGATTCCTACTTTGAATATGGCCAGTTGTTGTGGAACACCTATGTACGACCGAGATCACGTCACGACTAGTGGACTGATGACCTAGAAGACCGGTTGCGATTATTGTCTTGAGTTTCATTGGTCGGCCTTGGTTAATTTTTGGCGAGCGACTTCAAATATATAAATATTATCCAATGAATAGTCAGAGAATAATGAAAAGCGTTCCTATTTAAGGCATGTTTATTTTTTGCAGCTAGGTCTTTAGTACTCTGATGATCACGAGATTCTGTGTGTTCTTGACCGTGAATAAAAAAATCCACCAATTGGCGACCGGTCTCGTGCTGGATAATTTTTATTTCATTTCCACTCTATTGTTTCCCCATACACACCTCTGCCCTTTACCGCACGTTGCCTTTTCCATGTTCAGTGTGTACTCTAAGCACCGCCATATCGTAACGACATCTACCAACATCGGTACGTCGACATTGGACAACCCTCCAATACATCTGCGTTTCCGCTGACCGATCCAGAATGCCTTGCTGTACTGTGTATCGACAGCTCCGCTGAATGCGTTGACGTGGAGGTGTCGGAGATATTGCTTGCCTTATTTTTACAACCATCTCTCATTCCATCTACATCCTCCACATCCACGGGCATGATCGCTAAAAGTGTTTGCCAGGAACACAGCACGAGCCGCTTTATTTATGTTTTCGTGGTGCACGACGAGTATGTACGTTGAGGATATTAGTTATCTGCCAATCCTGTGTCCAATTTTGCACCTTTCTGCTGTTGGTTAAATCCTTATTAGGATACTTGTTACTTTTCAAAGATTTCTTACTTTTCTTTTAGTCGTCACTTCTTATATTTCTGCGCTCGTTGTCACACTCCTTCATCTTAACAGGATGTAGTCAATAGAGCAGAATACGTTGTATCGTAGTTTACAGCTTGGCTAGGATATCTTTATTTTTCATAGAGTGGCGTAAAGAGGACTGGACAACAGACACCACATAAAGAGGGCTGGGACACAAGACACCACGCAAAAAGGGCTGGGACACCAGATACCACGTAAAGAGGACTGGGACACCAGACACCACGTAAAGAGGGCTGGGACACCAGATACCATGTAAAGAGGGCTGAGACACCACGATTACGGGGAGCCAAGTTTGAGAAAAGCTCTCTTCTGCCAGGTAAACCAGTCGCACAATTATTAGTTCAGCCCCAGACTCTATTTATATTAGCTACACAACTGCTTTTGGACTGACACATCCGACTCTATCATCTCTTGCGGGACACTTTGACCTTTATGATCTTGGCACAGTCAGTTCCACCATCAAGACCCCTCAGTAGTCACACATCATGCATGGCAGGTCACTAATACACCCAATATCATCACCAATATGGCTCAAAGGGCATGAGCCCATGGACCGCTAGATCAGCAACCAACCATCACCTATAAAATATGAATGGTCGATTTTTGAACCACAAGCAACTTTGCTCGAGGTTGTGTGTGCGCGTTAAGCTGTAGTTCGATGAATGTTCTTAACCACTTTCTAGAACTCTGACAATTTTTCTACTGTGGCTTAGGAGTATAATGTCCCTGTGTTTTATACAATATGTTTTCCTTCTTTTTTTCGAATGTGTACTGTAACTGAATTTCTCCAGTCCTAATGGAGCCAGATGACAGTAATGTCATTTCTGTTTGCAGATATAAAGAAAAATAAATATCAGTATTTCAGTGATGGAAAATGTGATTTGAAAACTTTGTTTTATTTTAATATGGGTTTTCATAGTTGGAATATCCGTTCCACTGAAAACTGTAAGGAGGAGACCATAAAGAAAGATTTTGAAATTGGGGTCCACTTATTCGTTCATGGGGACTAAAGCACGATTATTATTTGAAAGATAAACATTGATAAAATTTGAAAAATTTATATCGATAATGATGAAATCAGTCACCTATAAAGAACGTCAATGACATTGTTTTTCTAAGACACCAGGGGAGCCACAGAAGAAGATATGTCCTATAATGTGGTTACCGGTCCATAACAGGTTAGGAACTATTGGATAAGAGCAATGTGTATTCTGAGACAGAAAATACACTTCGATGGTTCTATTTAAGCGACAGTATGAGGGAGCCGCGTAGCGCAGTGGTTAGCGCAATGGCTTCGCATATGAGTGGTGCTGGGTTCATTCCCCAGTAAAAGCGGATATGTTTTTCAGATCGCAACGGCTCCCAGGTCGACCCAGCCTTAAATGGTTACCTGATTAATTCGGGAATATAAGACTGCAAGGGAGAGGAGATGGCTACCGCACTCATTTGCAGAGCCTCTGAAATGTGAGATCGCTAACATCTCACACCCCTACGGCATTAATAAATGCTATGGGTTACTTTACTTTTTTTTACTTTTTATTAGGGGTGTAACTAACCAACAGTATGAGGGGTGTAACTAACTGACAGTGTGAGTGGTGTAACTAACTGACAGTGTGAGGGGTGTAACTGACAGTATGAGGGGTGTAACTAACCGACAGTATGCGGGGGTGTAACTAACTGACAGTGTGAGGGGTGTAACTAACTGACAGTGTGAGGGGTGTAACTAACTGACAGTATGAGGGGTTTAACTAGCAGACAGTTATGAGTCAAACTAACCGACAGTTACGGGTCGAACTAATAGATAGTGATATTACGGGTCGAACTAATAGATAGTGATATTACGGGTCGAACTAATAGATAGTGATATTACGGGTCGAACTAATAGATAGTGATATTACGGGTCGAACTAACCGACAGTAGTACTGGTCAAACAAACCGACAGTGTTTACTGGTCAAACAAACCGACAGTGTTACTGGTCAAACTAAAGGGCAGTGTTACTTATCAAACTAAAGGGCAGTGTTGCTTGTCAAATTAACGGGCAGTGTTACTGATGAAACTGACGCACAGTGAACTAGCTCATAAAAAATACAAAATTAAGAGCGCTCAGCAAGTGATAAATATGAACATATAAATGACAAATATGAACATATAAATGACAAATATGAACATATAAATGACAAATATGAACATATAAATGACAAATATGAACATATAAATGACAAGTATGAACATATAAATGACAAATATGAACATATAAACGTACATACACAAAAATGCGTTCAGTGAGGATATTAACAATTTTTGTACAACGATATTGATTGGTTATAGGGCAATATCATGGTCATTTTAGTTATCACGTTTAATTTTATTTTTGGTCAAATGTCTCAATGTAGATATAGACTCAAACCACCGGGTGTTAGGTGTACAGAGTACAACAACTTAGCTACCTCTAGTCGCAAAAAAATCAAGTATCAATCGGGAACAGAAATTAATACAATTAAGTGTGATCGTGAATAGTACAGGAAAATAGTCGAGGTCAATGTCCGAAGATGTTTTAAGAAAAGAACAAAACTTGAGTAACCTATAAGAAAATAGTCGAGGTAAATGCCCGAAGAGGTCAATGCCCGAAGAATGTCTTAAGAAAAGAACAAAACTTGAGTAACCTATACGAAAATAGTCGAGGTCAATGCCCGAAGAATGTCTTAAGAAAAAAAACAACTTGAGTAACCTATAAGAAATCTTGGTTATTTCTGTGAAATGCAAATATGTTGACAAAATGCAAGTGGAGTTCCGCCATCCGTTAATGCTTCTTTTATGTTCATTTACCGCTACGTTGAACCTGACACATCAGGCTCAGCTAATGGCAGTAGACTCTACGTATTCAGTGATTATTTACGGTACCAAGCCTCGTGCCAATTTTAAGAATTCAAAGCCTCAGATATAATGACAAAAATGTAGTTGGCAAACTTAGAAAGGGCGCATTTCTGTGCCTGAAGGCAATCGTTGTTTTTTTCTGAAGAGATTCAATGAGAAATTCTGTAAAATATGTTATTTGTTTTCTGGAGATTTTCCACAGGTGCATATATCGATTCCATCAACTCCAAACTTTGTACATGTGTTAATTGAGTGTGTTGCGATCCGTACACCATCTAATAATTATTATTTATTCCTTTCTTCCAGTCTTGTAGATACCACCCTCCTTTTTTGGCTGCACGGATGAAATCAGTTTCTCACCACGATAATGGAAGTTTTCATGATTTATTTCATTTCTGTCAGTAATATTAAATCTTCAATCTGTTGTTGGCAGTTATTTTCAGTGTTTGCTAGCTAATCTATTATATCAATTTTCCTGAATTGTGGGTGGCAAATCCACAAAGAGGGTGACAATATTAGACTTCGGTAAATTTCGTCAAATGAAATTAGGTAAACAGAGACCTGATTTTATTTAAGACAAGCTTTGTGGAAATCTATGATCGCCTTGCAAACCGGCATGACACAGATTGTGTAGGTACTCTCGTCATTAGCAGTAATGATGCTCAATTAAACACAGTCTGGAGTATGACTTTCTAACAATTCGGTTAATCGATAATAGGTACTCACTACACAAAAGTGAAATCCAACAGGTAAAGTTTGAAACGGGGTAATGAAGTTTTGTTAATAATTACACACATAATTTGTGTGTGTGATTATCTGTGTTTATAGTTATTAGCAAAACTTCATTACCCATTTTCCAGCTTTACCAATTCGGTTTAATTCTTCTGAATAGTCATACCCAGCATACCATAAGCAGCGTCACTTTTACATGCTCATCCGATTTTCCCCGTAATAATCCTTTACTTCCGGCATAGCAAACACAAAATGATCAATAACAGTTGAATCAGCCAAAATAGGGGGCGTTTGGGATCAGCACGAGGGATATTCACCAGAAGGTTTTGCAATTAACTTACTATTGCTGTGACGAAGAACTAACATTTATGATGTGACGAAGAACTAACATTTATGCTGTGACGAAGAACTAACATTTATGATGTGACGAAGAACTAACATTTATGATGTGACGAAGAACTAACATTTATGCTGTGACGAAGAACTAACATTTATGATGTGACGAAGAACTAACATTTATGCTGTGACGAAGAACTAACATTTATGCGGTGAAGACCTAACGTATATTTAAAATAAGGGTATTCAAGCTGTGTAATGCCTTTTTATAATAAGGGAGACGTTTGAATTAGGTATTCAATTTAAAAATGGATGGTTTTAAGGGTAGTCGTTGCGAAAAGGTTAATTATACATTATTACGCCTGTGTGCAGCTATGACCAGAAATAGGAGAAAATAAAAGTGACACTATTACCTGCCAGGCATGCCGTTAAAAGTGACTAAGGAGATTTGGGGAGTGAATTGACTGTCCTAACTGATAGAGGGTCAAAGTGATCCATAGGCTATGCTGAAGTTGATGTGTCCAGTCAAAAGACCCATATATCGCAGCTATGCTGTAGACCAAGACACAACGCATTTCGCACTTTGGATCACACCCTGCTTACATGTAGGATTTTGAGAATGAACGCAGAAGAATATGAAATTATTGCAAAAATAATAAGGAAACCTTTGTTGTAATAACAATCCTTTGTTGTAAGAGTAAACCTTTGTTGTAAGAGGAAACCTTTGTTAGAACATGCTTGTGTCATGACGGGACTCCAGTAAAGAAATGTGTAAGGAAAAGTAAACATAACCTGGTTCCAGGAAATACATTTGTAAGGTAAAGTAAACATAACCCGGTTTCAATAAAATCATGTGTACAGAAAGTAAAGATGACCTGGAAGACATGTTTCATTATTTCCTTTCGTTTCGTTGGCCGCATTGACTTTTTTTTGACATGTGATTCCAAATATATAAATAGTGAGAAATAATGAACACCTCAATAATTTTTATAAATAAAAATTAGAGCTTGTCTACTATCTGTACAGAGGACTGTGGGTGGTCTCGCGTGGGTACTACTACCGCAATAGACTACTCCGAATTTCTTCATGATCTTCCTGTCGTGCCCTAGCCACTAGTACCGTGGAGTGTCGAGGGGAGCTCAAGTCTTCTATCCGTAACCAATTGTTTGGCGTTTGTTGTGATGCCACGTTGTTGTATTTTGTCTCTGTTATCAATACACTTACCTATATGTCTTCCTCTTGGCCCGTAACAAGGAATTCTTCTGTTGTTTTATAGATTGTAGACGATCGTGTTCCATTCTCATATTGTGGCCTAACCATTTAATATGTTGTCTCTGTATGAATTTGATGCATGGAGTAGTTCCTATACAATTTCTGATGTCTTCATTTCTTAATATGACTTTTCTATTGACCACAGCAATCTCCCCATAATTGTCCTTGGTTATATATATATATAAATTTCACCCTTGAAGAGGTAAAACAAACCATTAAGAAATTTTAAAAACAATAAAGCAGCAGGTCAAGATGACATCACAAGTGAAATGTTAAAAGCAGCAAATGATAATACCTTGTCATTTTTACTGAATATTTTCAATATGATTTGGAAAAACGAATGCCTACCCCAACAATGGAAAAATGGCATCATTATCAAATTACCAAAAAAAGGAGACCTAACAAATTGTGATAACTGGAGGGGAATCACACTGCTATCCGTAACTGGAAAATTTCTTTGTAATATGATGCTTGCAAGATTAAAGTCATCCTTAGACAAAAGACTTAGAGAAGAGCAGTCAGGATTTAGACCAGGTCGTTCCTGCCTTGACCATATATTCACTCTTAGAACAATAATAGAATAATGTCTAGAATTTAGATCTAATCTCATAATAAACTTCGTTGATTTTCAAACAGCCTTCGACAGCATCCATCGACCATCGCTTTGGAAAATTTTAAAAATATATGGATTCCAAAACAAATATATAAATGTGATAAAATCATTCTATACCAACTCAAAATGCTGTGTTAGAACAGAAAAAGGGCAATTCAGAATGGTTCCCTGTGATTACTGGTGTTAAACAAGGCTGCCCTATGTCACCATTACTATTCAATATCGCAATTGACTGGGCTATGAGAAAAAGCACATCCAACACAAATTTAGGAATCAAATGGATAAATAAAACAACATTAGAAGACCTGGATTTTGCCGATGATCTTGCACTATTGAGTGAAAACCATCAAGATGCACAAACAAAAACTGATAGATTAAAACTCATTGCAGGACAAATAGGTCTCCAAATCAATTCAGCAAAAACAAAAATTATGGACTTCACCAATTCACCTAACGAAATTACTTTAAATGAACAACAACTTGAAAAAGTACAGAAATTCTCCTATCTAGGAAGCAAATTAACACTCGACGGTGATGTCATGCCAGAAATTACAACTCGCATTGCCCTAGCATCAAGTGCATTTAACAGACTGTCTAATATCTGGAAGTCAAAGTCAATCAGCACACGCACGAAAATGCGCATATTTAATTCCTGCGTTATTCCGGTGCTATCATATGGATGTGAGAGCTGGAAAAGCTCTTTATCTTCAGAAAAAAAATTATTAAGTTTCTAGAACAAATGTCTTCGTAGGATAACTAACACCCATTGGAGTGAATTCAAATCGAATGATAAAATCAGAGAAGAGACACATCAAAATTTCATCACAGATGTTATCAGAAAACGCCGTTGGTCCTACATCGGCATGTCCTACGCGCAGACACCAACAGAATACACCACAAATCTATTGAATGGATACCTACAGGCAAAAGAGCAAGGGGTAGACCAAAACAAACACTCAGAAGAACAATACTTAGAGAAAGTAAAACAACCAATATTCATACTATTCAAGAACTGAACAGAATAGCTTTGAACAGACAGAATTGGAGAGATCTGACCTCTGCCCTATGCGCTAACTTCAGTGCAAAAGGAAAATTCATATATATATATTATATATATATATATATATATATATATATACTCTGTGTCGCCAGCCAGTAGAAAAAAAGTACCCAGAAATATTGTTTATAAGTGTGCCTGTGGGATTATTCCGTGAAGCTACGAGGTACAATATGTTTGGTATACATTTTATGTTTAGTATATAGTTTATGTTTAATGTATAGTTTATGTTTAGTATATATTGTTTAACTAACTATAATAAATCTCCTCTTTTGCGTTCGTTCTTAAACGTCTGCAGATTAACATGATCTAATCTCGGAGATCGGAATGCATTGTCTCATGAGTTGCAGGTTCGCTGCGATCTTTTCGCTTGTCGACGTGATAAATCCAACTTCAGCATGGCGTCTGAGTCAACTTTATCGTAGTGACACGGCACTAAAACTGTATAACAAATAAGTGACACTAAAACTATATCACAAGTAAGTGACACTAAAACTATATCACAAATAAGTGACACTAAAACTATATCACAAATAAGTGACACGGCACTAAAACTATATCACAAATAAGTGACACTAAAACTATATCACAAAAAGTGACACTAAAACTATATCACAAATAAGTGACACTAAAACTATATCACAAATAAGTGACACGGCACTAAAACTATATCACAAATAAGTGACACTAAAACTATATCACAAATAAGTGACACTAAAACTATATCACAAATAAGTGACACGGCACTAAAACTATATCACAAATAAGGTACTTATGCAGAATACAAGAGAGTTAGTTTTACCGTTGACAGACAAACAATCAGACTAACGGACACACAAGAAATATAGATGACTGTATACAAAATTGACTAAATTAATGTTTCAAGTATGACGTCCCACGGACACCAGACGATAAATATAAATATAATAGTAAAATGGCAAAGACTAGACTGTAGACAATTAACAACAGAAAAAAACCAAGGCAACCATGACGTGAATACACAACTACATCACGTACTGTCATAGCAACAAGTATTAAAAACATGGGAAATTGAGTGTGTAATAGCAATGACAAACAACGATAATATTTTATCCACATCTGGAAACAAGTACAGTAATAATAATGTATACGATGTTATTATTTGATTGCAATTGTTAAGAGTACATTTATTCTGATGGAAAACAAAAGGCAAATAAAAAAATACAACCTTTATACTAACATGTGATATCAATAACAGATAAGGGCACTAATAAAACAACAAGAAAGAAAGCTTACTATGTGTGAAATTAGATGTCTAAGAAAAGCAGCAAACAAACAAGAAGAGATCACGTGAGGGATGACGAGATTGCCCGAACTTTTGCTACAAAATCTGTGGCCAAATATATTGAAAAATGAGACTGAAATGAATAAGACATTTACTGAAACGAATCGGCCACTTACTGAAAGGAATCGGCCATTTACTGAAACGAATCGGCCACTTACTGAAATGAATCGGCCACTTACTGAAACGAATCGGCCATTTACTGAAATAAATCGCATTTACTGAGCATGAACCTTTTTCGGTCAGTAACAAAAACATACAACATGACAACGGAAACAACAAGAAGCGAAGGAGGAATAGACATGTGGATTGAAAGAGGCTAAAATTTTGAAACATCACAATACTACTGTTTATCAAGTGACCAAACTCCATTTCCTAAATCCTGCATTACTCAATCCTGTAACGCCCAACAACAGAGAAAATACGGTAGATAAGTCGGATATACAAGATATATACTCCCGGTGGAATTAATGACACTAAATTAAGAATATGTGTTCAAATAGTGCTTTATTCCTGGTGGAATTAATGACACTAAATTAAGAATATGTGTTCAAATAGTGCTTTATTCCTGGTGAAATTAATGACACTAAAGTAAGAATATGTGTTCAAATAGTGCTTTATTCCTGGTGGAATTAATGACACTAAAGTAAGAATATGTGTTCAAATCGTGCTTTATTCCTGGTGGAATTAATGACTCAAGAATATGTGTTCATATAGTGCTTTATTCCTGGTGGAATTAATGACACTAAAGTAAGAAGATGTTCAAATAGTGCTTTATTCCTGGTGGAATTAACGACACTAAAGTAAGAAGATGTTCAAATAGTGCTTTATTCCTGGTGGAATTAACGACACTAAAGTAAGAAGATGTTCAAATAGTGCTTTATTCCTGGTGGAATTAACGACACTAAAGTAAGAAGATGTTCAAATAGTGCTTTATTCCTGGTGGAATTAACGACACTAAAGTAAGAAGATGTTCAAATAGTGCTTTATTCCTGGTGAAATTAATGACACTAAAGTAAGAAGATGTTCAAATAGTGCTTTATTCCTGGTGGAATTAACGACACTAAAGTAAGAAGATGTTCAAATAGTGCTTTATTCCTGGTGGAATTAACGACACTAAAGTAAGAAGATGTTCAAATAGTGCTTTATTCCTGGTGGAATTAACGACACTAAAGTAAGAAGATGTTCAAATAGTGCTTTATTCCTGGTGGAATTAACGACACTAAAGTAAGAAGATGTTCAAATAGTGCTTTATTCCTGGTGAAATTAATGACACTAAAGTAAGAAGATGTTCAAATAGTGCTTTATTCCTGGTGGAATTAACGACACTAAAGTAAGAAGATGTTCAAATAGTGCTTTATTCCTGGTGGAATTAACGACACTAAAGTAAGAAGATGTTCAAATAGTGCTTTATTCCTGGTGAAATTAATGACACTAAAGTAAGAAGATGTTCAAATAGTGCTTTATTCCTGGTGAAATTAATGACACTAAAGTAAGAAGATGTTCAAATAGTGCTTTATTCTTAATATTTCAGTGGTTTTTATAAGAATATCTTCTTAAATTCCAAAATGGCAACCGTTCTTTCAAATATACCTGTAGGGCCTAATAAATATGTCAAGTTCAATCCAGCTCCAACTAGGATATCACTTTTTAATTGCAAGTATCATGCGCGTTTAGGAAACACAGATATCACTAGCAACCTCCGAGTTCATCCTGATCTTCAATGATTAAACATTCGTGTGAATATCTTGCTGTTTTAGATACATTTTTCATTATTTGTTTATAATTTAATAATTTATTTTTATACCAACACTGTGCTACCAATGTCAAACATGGTCTTTAACAGCTTCACAGCAAAGAAAAATTGTCACTTGTGAAATGAAGTGTCTGAGAAAAGCTGCAATGGTTATCAAACTAGATAAAATAAGAAATTAAGAAATTAAGAACAGAGTTGGTATAATATCATGTATCGAACATAATGAGAGACAGCAAGTAAAATGGTTCGATCACCTTATGAGAATGAAGCCAAACCAAAAACCAATAAGAGCATATAATACAAGAATATCCGGGCGTAAAGACAAAGGTAGACCAAGAAAATGGTGGATAGACAACATCAAGATAACCTTGAACAAACATGGACTAAATGCAACCTCGGCGCCACGTATCGCCTTGAAACGACAGCTTAAGCTCACACCCCTACGCTTAACGGCAAGTGTGAATACGATCAACAATCATTCACCTGGGGATAGACAATAGTTTTTAAATTTAATAATTTATAATTAATGTACAACTTATTTGTATTCCTGAACCTTCTTCACTAATGACCAAAACACTAAACCTCCAGGGTGTGAAAGTGCTCAGCAAAATTGAACGGCAGGATGACACTCTGAAAACTCTGCTAGCTTCAATGAACAGATTGCACACAGACATCATTGAATTCTTTTTTATACAGACTCTAAATCAAGAGTCTAGTTTTTGCATCATTCCAGGACATAATGAGGTCTAGTAATGTTCTCCGGATGCGATCAATTGGGCAGAAATAATGTAATCCACACAAAGATGGCAACAGACACACATTTACCGCTTCATTACCTTAACTATCGTAATTCAATACACGGCCTGGTTCTCTCATAAACTGAGTCCCCACTTGCAGTCAAGCGTTCAAAGTTGTATTCCGTTGTGGAGATGGCTGCATTCAACTTGTCTCTTCTACGCAATCAAACCACTACACCAATTGTTCAGAATATATAATGTCGTATCTTTTCATTATAATATTTACAATTGTTGGAATCTTTCTCATAAATCAACTCTGGTAGATTAATCTAATGCTTACAAATGTGCAAATATTATGGCATAAACCAGGGGTTCTCAACAAGGGCCGTGTGGCCTCTTCAGGAAAATAGAGAACTGAAGGGAGGAGGGACAAAAAGACACATGTTGACATATGGGCGAGTGTTACAGGAAGGTCATTATTTAGCGATAAACAACAAAATAGCGACAGTTTGAACAGTCTTGGGGATTTGCTGACTCGGTGATGGTGACTTGCCGACTTGGTGACACTGATTTGGAGAAGGCGACTTGCTAACTTGGTGACGCTGATTTTGAGACGATGACTAGGTGAGTGCTGAATGCTTGGTGACTCTGGCTTGGTGACGATAACTTGATGACGCTAACTTGGTGACGGTGACTTGGTGACGCTCACTTGGTGACGGTGGCTTGCTAACTTGGTGACTCTGGCTTGGAGACGGTGACTTGGTGACACTGACTTGGTGACGGTGACTTACTAACTTGGTGACACTGACTTGGTGACGGTGACTTGTTGATGCTGAATACATAGTGACTCTGGCTTGGTGACGGTTACTTGATGACGCTGACATGGTGGCGTGGACTTGGTGACTTGCTGACTTTGTGACGGTGACTTGCTGACTTTGTAAGGGTGACTTGCTGACTTTGTGACGGTGACTTGCTGACTTTGTAACGGTGGCTTGCTGGCTTTGTGACGGTGACTTGCTGACTTTGTGACGATGACTTGCTGACTTTGTGATGGTGACTTGCTGACTTTGTGACAGTGACTTGCTGACTTTGTGACAGTGACTTGCTGACTTTGTGACGGTGACTTGCTGACTTTGTGACGGTGACTTGCTGACTTTGTGACAGTGACTTGCTGACTTTGTGACGGTGACTTGCTGACTTTGTGACGGTGACTTGCTGACTTCCTGTATGTCCTACGAAACGGCTAAGGAGTTTTGTGGGTAAATATTGCTGTCTCATTCCACAAAACTGTCAAAGTGACCCAGAAGTTATGCTAATATCAGGTATGTAAACGGGAAAGGCGCGTTTATCGCAGTCGAGTTATAAAACAAAGGTACAGCACATTCCATTCTCCGGACTTAATCTAAAAGATAAAGAAGATCTGACATTTTTTGCCGAATAATTGTGTTTTCTTCCAAGGGATGGTAGGAAGTTAATGAGTGTATCTCTCTTTTGAAGAAGCGCGCCTCTTTGGACAACCAACAAAGTCTAAATATGTTATATCAGGACCCACTACCATAAAATATTAGAGGTAACAAGGACCACGGGGTTTTTTATAACGTGCGAGGGAGTTGTATGAAAATGAACTTAATTTTATCTGGGATAGAAATAATGGTGATTGTGATGTGTCCGAGTGTAATGGTGATTGTGATGTGTCCGAGTGTAATGGTGATTGTGATGTGTCCGAGTGTAATAGTGATTGTGATGTGTCCGAGTGTAATGGTTATTGTGATGTGTCCGAGTGTAATGGTGATTGTGATGTGTCCGAGTGTAATAGTGATTGTGATGTGTCCGAGTGTAATGGTGATTGTGATGTGTCCGAGTGTAATGGTGATTGTGATGTGTCCGAGTGTAATAGTGATTGTGATGTGTCCGAGTGTAATGGTGATTGTGATGTGTCCGAGTGTAATAGTGATTGTGATGTGTCCGAGTGTAATGGTTATTGTGATGTGTCCGAGTGTAATGGTGATTGTGATGTGTCCGAGTGTAATAGTGATTGTGATGTGTCCGAGTGTAATGGTGATTGTGATGTGTCCGAGTGTAATGGTGATTGTGATGTGTCCGAGTGTAATAGTGATTGTGATGTGTCCGAGTGTAATGGTGATTGTGATGTGTCCGAGTGTAATAGTGATTGTGATGTGTCCGAGTGTAATGGTTATTGTGATGTGTCCGAGTGTAATGGTGATTGTGATGTGTCCGAGTGTAATAGTGATTGTGATGTGTCCGAGTGTAATGGTGATTGTGATGTGTCCGAGTGTAATTAGTGAGATATGTCATTTTTTTTCTTTTCGCTTTTACTCCTTTATGACTTGCAGCGTCAGGTGTAGAAGAGTTATCCGAAGATGGATTCTTGTGTATGCTTCATATATGTTTGTTTTCGTTGACTCTTTTATTTCTGTCATCCATCGTTTGCATGGTCTGCCATTGGCTTTGTATCCATCATGTCTGTATAGTAATGTTTTTGAGGGGCACTGTCTGATTGAAGTCTGAAAGTATGTGAGAACCAGTTAATCTGTTGTCTTCTGGTATAATCCTGGATTGACATTGTGTGTGTTAGTCTTCAAATTTTTTGTTTCTTTTTGCGATTCTATCTCTTATTGTTCCAGCTATGATTTTACGTAGAATTTTTTACTAGATATTTCTGTTGTAACTAGTTTTCTTTTGGTTTTTGTTGTTATTATCCATGTTTCACATTGGTAGCATAGTGCTGGTATGATAGTTTTATATAGTACGATTTTAGTGCTCACGTTCACACATAAGATAAATGATGTCTGAAATTGCCTTCCACACTTTGAGTATCGATGATGATGATTGTTGTTCATCGAGATGATGATTGTTGTTGTTCATCGAGATGATGATTGTTGTTGTTCATCGAGATGATGATTGTTGTTGTTCATCGAGATGATGATTGTTGTTCATCGAGATGATGATGATGATGTTGTTGTTCATCGAGATGATGATTGTTGTTCATCGAGATGATGATGATTGTTGTTGTTCATCGAGATGATGATTGTTGTTCATCGAGATGATGATGATGATGATGTTGTTCATCGAGATGATGATTGTTGTTGTTCATCGAGATGATGATGATTGTTGTTCATCGAGATGATGATTGTTGTTGTTCATCGAGATGATGATTGTTGTTCATCGAGATGATGATTGTTGTTCATCGAGATGATGATGATGATGTTGATGATGATGATTGTTGTTCATCGAGATGATGATGATGATGTTGATGATGATGATTGTTGTTCATCGAGATGATGATGTTGTTCATCGAGATGATGATGATGATGTTGATGATGATGATTGTTGTTCATCGAGATGATGATGATGATGTTGATGATGATGTTGTTGTTCATCGAGATGATGATGTTGTTCATCGAGATGATGATGATGATGTTGATGATGATGATTGTTGTTCATCGAGATGATGATGATGATGTTGTTGATGATGATGTTGTTGATGATGATGTTGTTGATGATGATGTTGATGATGATGATGTTGTTGATGATGATGTTGTTGATGATGATATTGTTGTTCATCGAGATGATGATGATGATGTTGATGATGATGTTGTTCATCGAGATGATGATGTTGTTCACCGAGATGATGATGTTGTTCATCGAGATGATGATGATGATGTTGATGATGATGATTGTTGTTCATCGAGATGATGATGATGATGTTGATGATGATGATTGTTGTTCATCGAGATGATGATGTTGTTGTTCATCGAGATGATGATGTTGTTCATCGAGATGATGATGTTGTTCATCGAGATGATGATGTTGTTGTTCATCGAGATGATGATGTTGTTCATCGAGATGATGATGTTGTTCATCGAGATGATGTTGTTGTTCATCGAGATGATGATGTTGTTGTTCATCGAGATGATGATGTTGTTGTTCATCGAGATGATGATGTTGTTGTTCATCGAGATGATGATGATGTTGTTCATCGAGATGATGATGTTGTTGTTCATCGAGATGATGATGTTGTTGTTCATCGAGATGATGATGTTGTTGTTCATCGAGATGATGATGTTGTTCATCGAGATGATGTTGTTGTTCATCGAGATGATGATGTTGTTGTTCATCGAGATGATGATGTTGTTGTTCATCGAGATGATGATGTTGTTCATCGAGATGATGTTGTTGTTCATCGAGATGATGATGTTGTTGTTCATCGAGATGATGATGTTGTTGTTCATCGAGATGATGTTGTTGTTCATCGAGATGATGATGTTGTTGTTCATCGAGATGATGATGTTGTTGTTCATCGAGATGATGATGTTGTTGTTCATCGAGATGATGATGTTGTTGTACATCGAGATGATGATGTTGTTGTTCATCGAGATGATGATGTTGTTGTTCATCGAGATGATGATGATGTTGTTCATCGAGATGATGATGTTGTTCATCGAGATGATGTTGTTGTTCATCGAGATGATGATGTTGTTGTTCATCGAGATGATGATGATGTTGTTCATCGAGATGATGATGTTGTTCATCGAGATGATGATGTTGTTGTTCATCGAGATGATGATGTTGTTCATCGAGATGATGTTGTTGTTCATCGAGATGATGATGTTGTTGTTCATCGAGATGATGATGTTGTTGTTCATCGAGATGATGATGTTGTTCATCGAGATGATGATGTTGTTGTTCATCGAGATGATGATGTTGTTGTTCATCGAGATGATGATGTTGTTCATCGAGATGATGTTGTTGTTCATCGAGATGATGATGTTGTTGTTCATCGAGATGATGATGTTGTTGTTCATCGAGATGATGATGATGTTGTTCATCGAGATGATGTTGTTGTTCATCGAGATGATGATGTTGTTGTTCATCGAGATGATGATGTTGTTCATCGAGATGATGATGTTGTTGTTCATCGAGATGATGATGATGTTGTTCATCGAGATGATGTTGTTGTTCATCGAGATGATGATGTTGTTGTTCATCGAGATGATGATGTTGTTGTTCATCGAGATGATGATGTTGTTCATCGAGATGATGATGTTGTTGTTCATCGAGATGATGATGTTGTTGTTCATCGAGATGATGATGTTGTTCATCGAGATGATGATGTTGTTCATCGAGATGATGATGTTGTTCATCTAGATGATGATGTTGTTCATCGAGATGATGATGTTGTTGTTCATCGAGATGATGATTGTTGTTGTTCATCGAGATGATGATGTTGTTGTTCATCGAGATGATGATGTTGTTGTTCATCGAGATGATGATGTTGTTCATCGAGATGATGATGTTGTTGTTCATCGAGATGATGATGATGTTGTTCATCGAGATGATGATGTTGTTGTTCATCGAGATGATGTTGTTGTTCATCGAGATGATGATGTTGTTGTTCATCGAGATGATGATGTTGTTGTTCATCGAGATGATGATGTTGTTCATCGAGATGATGATGTTGTTCATCGAGATGATGTTGTTGTTCATCGAGATGATGTTGTTGTTCATCGATATGATGATGTTGTTGTTCATCGAGATGATGTTGTTGTTCATCGAGATGATGATGTTGTTGTTCATCGAGATGATGTTGTTGTTCATCGAGATGATGATGTTGTTCATCGAGATGATGATGTTGTTCATCGAGATGATGATGTTGTTCATCGAGATGATGATGTTGTTGTTCATCGAGATGATGATGTTGTTGTTCATCGAGATGATGATGATGTTGTTCATCGAGATGATGATGTTGTTCATCGAGATGATGATGTTGTTCATCGAGATGATGATGTTGTTCATCGAGATGATGATGTTGTTGTTCATCGAGATGATGATGATGTTGTTCATCGAGATGATGATGTTGTTCATCGAGATGATGATGTTGTTGTTCATCGAGATGATGATGTTGTTCATCGAGATGATGATGTTGTTCATCGAGATGATGTTGTTGTTCATCGAGATGATGATGTTGTTGTTCATCGAGATGATGATGTTGTTGTTCATCGAGATGATGATGTTGTTCATCGAGATGATGATGTTGTTGTTCATCGAGATGATGATGTTGTTGTTCATCGAGATGATGATGTTGTTCATCGAGATGATGATGTTGTTGTTCATCGAGATGATGATGTTGTTGTTCATCGAGATGATGATGTTGTTGTTCATCGAGATGATGATGTTGTTCATCGAGATGATGATGTTGTTCATCGAGATGATGTTGTTGTTCATCGAGATGATGATGTTGTTGTTCATCGAGATGATGATGATGTTGTTCATCGAGATGATGATGTTGTTCATCGAGATGATGATGTTGTTGTTCATCGAGATGATGATGTTGTTCATCGAGATGATGATGTTGTTCATCGAGATGATGTTGTTGTTCATCGAGATGATGATGTTGTTGTTCATCGAGATGATGATGTTGTTGTTCATCGAGATGATGATGTTGTTCATCGAGATGATGATGTTGTTGTTCATCGAGATGATGATGTTGTTGTTCATCGAGATGATGATGTTGTTGTTCATCGAGATGATGATGTTGTTCATCGAGATGATGATGTTGTTCATCGAGATGATGTTGTTGTTCATCGAGATGATGTTGTTGTTGTTCATCGAGATGATGATGTTGTTGTTCATCGAGATGATGTTGTTGTTCATCGAGATGATGATGTTGTTGTTCATCGAGATGATGATGTTGTTGTTCATCGAGATGATGATGTTGTTGTTCATCGAGATGATGATGTTGTTCATCGAGATGATGATGTTGTTCATCGAGATGATGTTGTTGTTCATCGAGATGATGATGTTGTTGTTCATCGAGATGATGATGTTGTTGTTCATCGAGATGTTGTTGTTGTTCATCGAGATGATGATGTTGTTGTTCATCGAGATGATGATGTTGTTGTTCATCGAGATGATGATTTTGTTGTTCATCGAGATGATGATGTTGTTCATCGAGATGATGATGTTGTTCATCGAGATGATGTTGTTGTTCATCGAGATGATGTTGTTGTTCATCGAGATGATGATGTTGTTGTTCATCGAGATGATGTTGTTGTTCATCGAGATGATGATGTTGTTGTTCATCGAGATGATGTTGTTGTTCATCGAGATGATGATGTTGTTCATCGAGATGATGATGTTGTTCATCGAGATGATGATGTTGTTCATCGAGATGATGATGTTGTTGTTCATCGAGATGATGATGATGTTGTTCATCGAGATGATGATGATGTTGTTCATCGAGATGATGATGTTGTTGTTCATCGAGATGATGATGTTGTTCATCGAGATGATGTTGTTGTTCATCGAGATGATGTTGTTGTTCATCGAGATGATGATGTTGTTGTTCATCGAGATGATGTTGTTGTTCATCGAGATGATGATGTTTTTGTTCATCGAGATGATGTTGTTGTTCATCGAGATGATGATGTTGTTCATCGAGATGATGATGTTGTTCATCGAGATGATGATGTTGTTCATCGAGATGATGATGTTGTTGTTCATCGAGATGATGATGATGTTGTTCATCGAGATGATGATGTTGATGATGTTGATGATGATGATGTTGATGATGATGATTGTTGTTCATCGAGATGATGATGATGATGTTGATGATGATGATTGTTGTTCATCGAGATGATGATGATGATGTTGATGATGATGATTGTTGTTCATCGAGATGATGATGATGATGTTGATGATGATGATTGTTGTTCATCGAGATGATGATGTTGTTGTTCATCGAGATGATGATGTTGTTCATCGAGATGATGTTGTTGTTCATCGAGATGATGATGTTGTTGTTCATCGAGATGATGATGTTGTTGTTCATCAAGATGATGATGTTGTTGTTCATCGAGATGATGATGTTGTTCATCGAGATGATGTTGTTGTTCATCGAGATGATGTTGTTGTTCATCGAGATGATGATGTTGTTGTTCATCGAGATGATGTTGTTGTTCATCGAGATGATGATGTTTTTGTTCATCGAGATGATGTTGTTGTTCATCGAGATGATGATGTTGTTCATCGAGATGATGATGTTGTTCATCGAGATGATGATGTTGTTCATCGAGATGATGATGTTGTTGTTCATCGAGATGATGATGATGTTGTTCATCGAGATGATGATGTTGATGATGTTGATGATGATGATGTTGATGATGATGATTGTTGTTCATCGAGATGATGATGATGATGTTGATGATGATGATTGTTGTTCATCGAGATGATGATGATGATGTTGATGATGATGATTGTTGTTCATCGAGATGATGATGATGATGTTGATGATGATGATTGTTGTTCATCGAGATGATGATGTTGTTGTTCATCGAGATGATGATGTTGTTCATCGAGATGATGTTGTTGTTCATCGAGATGATGATGTTGTTGTTCATCGAGATGATGATGTTGTTGTTCATCGAGATGATGTTGTTGTTCATCGAGATGATGATGTTGTTGTTCATCGAGATGATGATGTTGTTGTTCATCGAGATGATGATGTTGTTGTTCATCGAGATGATGTTGTTGTTGTTCATCGAGATGATGATGATGTTGTTGTTCATCGAGATGATGATGTTGTTGTTCATCGAGATGATGATGATGTTGTTCATCGAGATGATGATGATGTTGTTCATCGAGATGATGATGTTGATGATGATGATGTTGATGATGATGATGATGTCGATGATGTTGTTCATCGAGATGATGATGATGATGTCGATGATGTTGTTCATCGAGATGATGATGATGTTGTTCATCGAGATGATGATGATGATGATGATGATGTTGATGATGATGATGATGTCGATGATGTTGTTCATCGAGATGATGATGATGATGTCGATGATGTTGTTCATCGAGATGATGATGATGTTGATGATGATGTTGATGATGATGATGATGATGTTGATGATGATGTTGATGATGATGATGATGATGTTGATGATGATAGCTATAACGGTGATTTAATACATTTAGCTGTTAACGTGCAGCTTTTGATAGCCCATAACACTACTGATAAAATCAGAGGTGTTCCATAGCTGTGTCACTGAAATCATAGGTCCTCCATAGCTGAGTCACTGAAATCATAGGTCATCCATAGCTGAGTCACTGAAATCATAGGTCATCCATAGCTGAGTCACTGAAATCATAGGTCATCCATAGCTGAGTCACTGAAATCATAGGTCATCCATAGCTGAGTCACTGAAATCATAGGTCCTCCATAACTGAGTCACTGAAATCATAGGTCCTCCATAGCTGAGTCACTGAAATCATAGGTCTTCCATAACTGAGTCACTGAAATCATAGGTCCTCCATAGCTTAGTAATGTCTTGCATTGACTCGTAACGTTCTTGACAGGTAACATGCTTGGCAGGTAACATGTTTGGTAGGTAACATGCTTGACGGGTAACATGCATGACAGATAACATGCTTGGCAGGTAACATGCATGACAGATAACATGTTTGGCAGGTAACATGTTTGGCAGGTAACATGCTTGACGGGTAACATACATGACAGATAATATGCTTGACATGTAACATGCATGACAGATAACATGCTTGACAGGTAACATGCCTGGCAGATAACATGTTTGGCAGGTAATATTCGAGATTCTTTGCTCCCCATTCTAACCCATCAATACATATACCTATTTCCGTTCATAAATACACAGTGGAAAGCATGCTAAAACGAATACAACACATTAAATAAATCTTCACGATAGAAAACCTAATTATAGAAAAAGAACACTTAAACATAAACAAATGTATAGTATTTGTGTTTATTGATGAAGCAATCAGGACTGTGTATCGATAGATTATTGACATCCAGGGCTGTATGCAAGTCGTGGGAAAACAAATAAACGCATTGATTGTATCGGTCGATTAGGAAGATATCGATATTTGGGCAGATGAATTAAATGACTATATCGATATTTGGGCACAAGAATTAAATGACTATATCGATATTTGGGCACATTAATTAAATTACTATGTCGATATTTGGGCACATGAATTAAATGACTATGTCGATATTTGGGCACATGAATTAAATGACTATGTCGATATTTGGGCACATGAATTAAATGACTACAAATGTGTTTATTGTGAATTTAGAAAATGCGGTTTATGGTTGAAAATTATGAGAATAGAGATTGCGAGGAATAGAGATTACGAGGATGATTGAGAATAGAGATTACGAGGATTATAGGCTGATGTTTATTAAGATTAGAAATTGTATGAAAAAAAGATGAAATTTTGGAAGAGGTAATATGTTTGGGAGAGGTGGGGACACTTATAGAGGAAATTAGCAGAACGAGAGGAGAGGAGGAAGTTGGAAATGAGGGAATGTTGAATTGAATATGTTTAAAGAATGTGTTTACATAACTTGTTTGGAGAAATTGTTTAGAGAATTGGTTTAGAAATTGTTCAGAGAATTGGTTTAGAAATTGTTCAGAGAATTGGTTTAGAAATTGTTCAGAGAATTGGTTTAGAAATTGTTCAGGGAATTGGTTTAGCAATTGTTCAGAGAATTGTTTAGATATTGTGTTAGGTAATTTATTTAGAGATTTTGTGGGAGAAATATTTGAGAGACTGGAGTTTGACCAATTTGTTAACTTACTGGAAAACAGTTTTGCTAACCACTGGAGAAACACAGGAAAAGCACAAATACTTCATCGCCTCGATCAAATGTCTGTATATATTTCCTGATTTTTTTCTGTTATTAGTCAAATTTGATGAAGGTACTTTCAATTATCGTCTCTTGGGTCATAATAATACTGCAGATTACCTCTGATCGATCTTCATTCATTTAGAGCTTCCAAACATTTGTTACCATGTTGTCAAGGACATACTAAGAAGACCAGAGCACAGGCTTGTAGAAAAAAGAATTCAAACTCCCTCGGGGAGAAGGGAAAATTCCCTCCCTTAAGAAATCTGAATATGACTTTTGGTACTAGAAATTGAACTATAACATCGGTACAAAAATCCCTCATTAGCGACTTATCACAGAAAGGTCTTCAAACTTCAAACTTATTGACATCTTCACACAGGAGAAAGCTAATGATATGAAATGTCAGAATAGGATATTGACATCTTTAGCAGGAGAATGTTAGTGACATATGAAATGCCAGTCTTGGACATTGACATCTTCACACAAGAGAAAGTTAATGATATATGAAATGAAATGCTTGAGAAAAGAAAAGTTGTTTACTTTACTTGAAGACAGGTTACGACATAAGAACATCAGAAATATAATAGGAATTATGTATTTAACATATACGGAGAGAAAGTAACAACTATAGTTTAGACATCTGAAGAGAATGGAATATATACCGAGAGAAAGTAACAACTATAGTTTAGACATCTGAAGAGAATGGAATATATACCGAGAGAAAGTAACAACTATAGTTTAGACATCTGAAGAGAATGGAATATATACCGAGAGAAAGCAGCAATTATAGTTTAGACATCTGAAGAGAATGGAATATATAACGAGAGAAAGTAACAACTATAGTTTAGACATCTGAAGAGAATGGAATATATAACGAGAGAAAGTAACAACTATAGTTTAGGCATCTGAAGAGAATGGAATATAAACAAAGAGAAAGCTACTACAATAGGAGGGGGGTTGTCGAAAAAGCCTTGATGTTGTCAAGAACTACCTGTTCACAACACCTGTTCTTAACCAATTTAATTACTTCTACATCGTCAAGGATCGAACTAGATACATCTAAATGTAATAATATTGCAGTAGTAGAGGGAGAAAAAGAAGAGATTGTGCATTGTGAAAAAATGTGATTGCCTGTGCCAGTCATTCATTTATAGAAAGCGACTTGTAAAAAAAAATATTTCATATATATAAAAGATAAAAATGCATACATTACAGACATTGCCAATGTGGCATAAACCCTTTCTTCTTGTCACTTTTTGCTAGCGAGAAATTTTAACATTCCGAAACAAATGTTTCCAATTTGGCTGTAGAAGGCCAACCGGGCAAGCGTGCGTGATGTTGTTCAGGAGGCTAAATGATATTTCTGGCATAGGCGTGCAAGTTGTCTTGGAGACAATCACTCGCTTAACGAACGACAATTGAGTTGTGTGAGACTCGATGGAGGGCGTTAATGTTTCTGAGTAGTGAAGGCAGTCCAATACATTGAACATAGTTTCTCTTTCTCTCTCTCATTCTCTGACCCCTCACTGCCACATTCACTTTCTCTCCACTCACTAGAAAATAATCTGCTCTTGTCGGTTGCATGTTCTCTTCAGAACGATCAATCATTCTTTGGCTGGAGCTTGTTATGTGTCCATTCTCAAAGTCCTATCGGCTAGCAGGATACAGTACGGAAATTAAAATGCATTATGTCACAGTTTACAGGTTAACTGAGATTTCGGCAAATAGCTCCTGAAGGTATCATAGACCTCCAAGTAATGTTTTCTGATCTCCAGAACCAGTGGATATAGTACTACAGTTGATATAATGCTACAGTGGATATAGTACTACATTGGATATAGTACTACAGTGGATATAGTACTTCATTGGATACAGTACTACATTGGATATAGTACTACATTGCATATAGTACTACAGTTGATATAGTACTCTGGTGGATATAGCACTACAGTGGATAGAGTACTACAGTTGATATAATGCTACAGTGGATATAGTACTACATTGGATATAGTACTACAGTGGATATAGTACTACAGTGGATATAGTACTACATTGGATAAAGTACTACAGTGGACATAGTACTACATTAGATATAGTACTACAGTGGACATAGTACTACATTAGATATAGTACTACATTGGATATATTACTATAATAGATATAGTACTCTAGTGGATATAGCAATACAGTGGATATAGTACTATAGTTGATATAATACTACAGTGGATATAGTACTACAGTGGATATAGTACTACAGTGGATATAAAATTACAGTGCATATAGCACTCTAGTGGATATAGCACTACATTGGATGTAGTACTACAGTGGATATAGTACTCTAGTGGATATAGTACTACAGTGGATATAATACTATAGTGGCTATAGTACTACAGTGGATATAGTACTACAGTGGATATTGTACTACAGTGGATATAGTACTACATTGGATATTGTACTACAGTGGATATAATACTTTTAGATTATCATGAGAGCCAGAAAAAATGACTTGACGGGCGGTACTTTGCATACACCAACAAATATAATATGATTTATTTTTCTAGTATTAGTATAAGATGACGAAGCCTCTGGTGTCATTTTCCTGTGCATTTTTTGTACCAAAGGAGAGAGCGAAGAATAGCAACACTTTAACCTGTCATGCATGTTGTAGAATGCGACTAAATGAGGTTTGGAGACAGGAGTGGCTGTTCAGTCCCTTAGAATATCAAAGTGAGCCATGGTGTTACCGGTCGAAGGACTGTGATATAACAGTCAAGATGTAAACCTTGACACAACACATTACATTTTCCCAACTATCAGTGTCCCTTCCCTGGCATATATCCAAGATACACAGATGATGGAATTAGCATCATTGATCTATCTGCAACGGACCTGACCCTATTCTGTGACTTTATCAAGGATTTTCATCCAGCCATTCAATATACTTCCTCTATACCTAACCCTTCTGTGAACTACATCGGCATCACTTTTCCTATTGGTTGACTTCCTCGGCGTCACTGTTAATATTGGTTGATTTCATTGACATCACTGTTACTATTGGTTGACTTTCTCGACATCACTGTTACTATTGGTTGATTTCCTCGACATCACTGTTACTATTGGTTGATTTCCTCGGCATCACTATTCCTATTGGTTGATTTCCTCGGCGTCACTGTTACTATTGGTTGACTTTCTCGACATCACAGTTACTATTGGTTGATTTCCTCGACATCACTGCTACTATTGGTTGATTTCCTCGGCATCACTATTCCTATTGGTTGATTTCCTCGGCATCACTGTTACTATTGGTTGAACCCTTCCTTTGCTATTTTACTAATTTCCTTTTACCACGTGGTAGACAATTTTTAAATAATTATCTTTCATGTTTACTTTTTTGGGATTAAATCTTGTTAAAGTCTTTCTGTAAAATTCTCCTGGTCACAGTATAATGAGATATGTTTTCAGATGTTGTATATATTCAATTCTGGTGTGTGGAAGTGAATCTTGGACAATCATTGAAATAATAAAACACTTTATTGAGACTGTAGACTTGTGAATTTGTAGAAGACTGTTAAGAACACCCTGACAGATAGAAAAAGAGGGTAATGGAGGTATCTTGAAAGAAGTTCATTTAAAAAGCGACAGTCCATCAAATACTTCAATAATTCCTTTTGCCATCTTTTTATCCTCTTTTCTGTTTGCCAACAAACTGTCAAAGAATTCAAGTACATTACATCCTGCTTGATTTTGGCAAAATAAACACCCTCCAGCCCCCCTTTTTTTTTCTTAGAAAAAGCCGTTGCAAAAGTACATTAATACTAGAGTATTGTTGTAGAAGCACATTAATACTACAATATTATTTTAGAAGTACATTAATACTACAATATTATTTTAGAAGTACATTAATGCTACAATATTATTTTAGAAGTACATTAATACTATAATACTATTTTAGAAGTACATTAATACTACAATATTGTTTTTCGATTTTTAAAAAAAATTATTCAAATTCAAGCAATTTTATTGTTATATTATAAATCTTCTTTATTGATGTCAATTTTATTGTTATATTATAAATCTTCTTTATTGATGTCAACTTTTACAAAATCACCTCTTCCGTCTTGTCAACAAATGTCAAATGTGTCAGAGGCCCCTCCCTTTTCCATTATTGAAGTACAGAAGCAGATAGTACACATTTTCTGAGAAGAGGTAAGATGGGACACATCGTGAGAAGAGGTAAGATGGGACACATCTTGAGAAGAGGTAAGATGGGACACATCTTGAGAAGAGGTAAGATGGGACACATCTTGAGAAGAGGTAAGATGGGACACATCTTGAGAAGAGGTAAGATGGGACACATCTTGAGAAGAGGTAAGATGGGACACATCTTGAGAAGAGGTAAGATGGGACACATCTTGAGAAGAGGTAAGATGGGACACATCTTGAGAAGAGGTAAGATGGGACACATCGTGAGAAGAGGTAAGATGGGACACATCTTGAGAAGAGGTAAGATGGGACACATCTTGAGAAGAGGTAAGATGGGACACATCTTGAGAAGAGGTAAGATGGGACACATCGTGAGAAGAGGTAAGATGGGACACATCTTGAGAAGAGGTAAGATGGGACACATCTTGAGAAGAGGTAAGATGGGACACATCTTGAGAAGAGGTAAGATGGGACACATCTTGAGAAGAGGTAAGATGGGACACATCTTGAGAAGAGGTAAGATGGGACACATCTTGAGAACAGGTAAGATGGGACACATCGTGAGAAGAGGTAAGATAAGAAAGCAAGAAGATAAGGAATATTGTGGAACAGACTAGCAGTTTTGCACTGGAGAACATCTGTATCGGAAATAATCAACAACGCATGAAACAGAAGATTATTGTACACATATGATGATAACCAACGCCACACGGTATGGATTATACGAAGGCGGTTTTATGAACATACAAATCCCTGGATGTTCCTTGGATCAATGTAGCTTAATAATTATATGTCACTAGAATTGTTCAAACGGTATACAAATCCAGTAAGACATGTGGGCGTATTAACAAGGGGCGGTTACTCCATGTAAAGGGGAATAATACTGATTTATGTGAACAAAACTGTTAAATTGCGCGGCGTTCATCAGATCCCACGGGGGAATTGAACAGCGGGTAGCATGATGAGACTGCTGTAATGGTTAGAGAACGTTCAGTGAGGCACTTAATCCGTGACAGAGCTGAATGAGACATACGTATAGGGATGAAACATTGAAGGGAAGTAACTGAAGCATATTGACTTGAATATCCGGAAAGATGAAAAAACATTAAACATTATTTGACAACCATTATGTAGTGTCTGTCTGAACGTGTGTACGTATATCTGTCTACAGTTAATAAAAGACAAATCTTTATTTTATTCTCTAATGAGCAGAACATTGACAGAATTACGCAGCAGACAGAAATGTGGACAGAATTACGCAGCATCGTATCATTGAATTCAAACAGACTATAAATATTTCTTATGACTGGATTTGGAACCATTCTGAGATTGGAACCCAATAGTCTAAAGTAAAAAAAAAATCAATATAAAATATAAATTGCTAACCCTGTAACTCTATGTTTGTGTCGAACTTTATGAAAATCTCTACGGCTTCACCGACTCTGATAAAATTTGGCACGTTGATTCATTAGGTCATAATCTCGTCAGTAGACGGTATGCGAAATATTAAAAGTCGATAACTACTCTCCAAGTATTCATATTTATCGAGTATTGATGCAATTAACTCCCAGTAACAGCATACTCTCTTGACCTTAAGCTTCATACGTTACCACTAAACTAGCCTTGACATTCCTTGCTAAATTACAGGAATTAACAAGTTTTTAAAATTGTGTTAGCACTATTTTACGCACTCAAATACAGCGTCATGGCGTAGTGGGGAAAAACATTAGTTTTGACGTGACTGACTCTTGTGTTCGATTTTGGATTCCAGAGACAGTAGGGTCTTTTTTTCACTGACATGTATATAAAATAACACAGTCGTCGCTACATTATAAGTTTTAATATTCGCGTTTATGTTTTTGTTTTAATGAACTCCATCAATTCACATAGGTCTACATATACCTTTATATATTTTGTAATGTATGTAGCGGACTAACAGGTTTTTGTTTGTTAGACCATAGACCCATATTCTAAAATATCGTAATACCGAATTATTACCACACTAAATTTTACAAAGTTTATATCTTAGCTCTCTTCAGGAAAGGTATATGTGTTTCATTTGATCTATTAATTATAAATATTGCTGAATGTTGGAAAAAATTTTGTGATAGTACTTTTTTTTTAAATTCTCACCCGGGCAACACGGGGTATTAGCTCTAGAGAAATATTAAATGTTTTCCTGGGGTCCGGCAAAGCTGACCATTGACATGATTGGTGAACCTTTTTACCTCTGATCGATGCACAAAAGTTAAACAAATGTAAACAGATATCGATAGGTCTACTTAATGATAAGAATTAATATTTCTTTAAATCGACGTTTATTCTGTTTTAACAGGTTCTCTTTTCTTTCTCCTAGCTTTTGTGTGTGTGTGTGTGTGTGTCTAAATGTTATAGTACTGTTTATATCAGCGTTTCTATTGTATTCTTAAATTCAAATCGATCGGGCGCTGAAGTCCCCTAGTAGCAATTGTAATGAGAGTACTGCAATGTTTATATATAAATGGTAAATATTACGGCCAATAACATCTGTCTCGGAAAGCTCAGTTGATAGCAGCGAGAGCCCGTTGCGGTTTTGTTTTTATTTTAGTTCGATCCCAAAATATGATGTTAATCTAATTTTTTTTATTCAATTTTAGAACTGTAGGCATTCACAGATGAAAGTATGTGACGCATTTGAAAAATAATTTACGTCTTTATTTAATTTTTAATTTTATTTTAAACGCATTCTTTCAAAATCACATAGGCCTATATTATGTAGGTGCGTAACTGGATACAACTTTTTTTGTTTCTAACTTATTACGGTGGAAAGCATAAACAATACTATTTTTTCCCCTTATTCTCACCATAGTAACATCGGGTATTCCTTCTAGTACAATATGAAATGATAATCATATGTTAAACCACAGAACAAAGTAGTTTGCACTTTAACTACTGCGCATCCATGGCTCTGTCTATATCTCTAAATCTCTACGCACATAATTACAGAATAGTATAGACTAAGGAAAGTGGTAATATTATACTGGTGATCTTATTCGACGCTACTTTCATCAACATCTTCAATGCGTTCTTCAGATTCGAGATTCTACACTCATTTTCTGTAACTGCGGCTATTTGGCTTACTACCATACTCTCAATGTCACGTGCTTCGTAAATATAAACACAAGTTTAATCCGGACCATGAACATTGCACTCGTCATGCCTTCGGTACTTATTTATTAGCAGTGTACCGCCATGTGCACTAAATTTAGTCTCTCAAACGTAGCAATGCCTTCTGTAGTCATTGACTCAATAATTAACCGTTTCACTGTATCCGGTACTTGCTTGTTTCTTAAATTATCGTGGGCCTATATAATCTGACAACTTGGATTAAATTATCGTGGTCCCATATAATCTGACAACTTGGATTAAATTATCGTGGACCCATATAATCTGACAACTTGGATTAAATTATCGTGGACCCATATAATCTGACAACTTGGATTAAATTATCGTGGGCCCATATAATCTGACAACTTGGATTAAATTATCGTGGTCCCATATAATCTGACAACTTGGATTAAATTATCGTGGACCCATATAATCTGACAACTTGGATTAAGTTATCGTGAACCCATATAATCTTACAACTTGGATTAAATTATCGTGGACCCATATAATCTGACAACTTGGATTAAGTTATCGTGAACCCATATAATCTTACAACTTGGATTAAATTATCGTGAGCCCATATAATCTGACAACTTGTATTCCAGAATGACTGCTTCTGCATAGCCATCGACAGGATAAACGTATGCACTAGTTTGGGAATAATCCTTCTAGAAATGATGCATTTGACTTTTCACGCGATGTAATTGGCTACCGACAAAAAGTATACACAAAGTGACGAATGAAAATCACGGAAACTGCCAAACAACTAACTGGTTCAAGCTACTCCCTGTGAACTAATGACATAAAAGTCCGGTTTTGATTATTGCCCTGAGTTTCATTGATCTGCCTTGGTTATTTTTGGCGGGCGAGTCCGATTGTATAAATAGTGACCAATGAATATCCAGATAATAATCAAATACTTAGGGAATAAAGAACTGTTTACTTATTTCAGTTTGGTCTTTATTGTCAATTGTGTCAATTGTCACGGCCAAATGCATTACTTTAGAAATATGATCCCTTATTATTCAGCAGAACTGTATATCATCACGACACACAGATTATATATGACCCCTGGTTATTTACAGCGTACCAAGTGCACAGATCATCTGCTTCTACGCATCTAATTTAGTTACATTATTTAGAATGAAATACTTCCGTTCTGATGTCAGATAGTCGAGTCCACAGTAATTAATAGACACGCGGTAATGCACGTGCAAACATCCAGACATCTCAACATAGCAACACATTCGTTTCTCTGATCAATATCTCGTTAAAATATTTCACATAAACCGACACATAGAAAGACATACTTTACAATGAAGACAGGGGATTCCCATTTGTCACTTGTATCTATATATATCCCGGTGTGCACGTGACTAAAAAGATATTTTTCTTTATCATCTTCTGCGCTCGTTCTTACTCTCATATCTGTTGCCAGATCGTAATTCATATAATGGAATGTGTTGTTTACAGCTTGCCTGCGATGTCTGCACATTTCTGCTGGATATATCTGTGAACTGAGACATTATAGGAGATCTGTGCACAGAATTATGTAGGTCTTGATTCGTTACTTTTTTTGGGATTATTTTAGTGCTTTCCACATACTTGGAGTCACCATAGCTATTTTTGGTATGTGATACTAAGTATATTGTTGTTCGTCCATCACAAGTGAGGATGACCATTTGTTGCATCCACTATTAAAAATTCAATTAGAGTTATGTCCGTGATTATGATTTCGTAGATGGTTAGTGAGGTCTATTCGAGCTGTAAATGTCCTTGGACAGTTTGGACATGGAATGACGACTGTAGACGGATCTTGGTCTATCCGTGACTTTCTAGTTACCCTCCGCTGTTGAGCTGCTGCATCTCTCCTCTTTTCACAAGATGATGCACTGTTTTTTTTATTGTAGAACGGCATGTTGATGTAATTTGTGCAAGTTCTTGCCATGTATCTTGGTCTATTTCAAAGGCTTTCAGTGAGGTATTTAGCGCGTCCTTGTAGCGCTTCTCTTGGTCACCTTGAGATCGTGTACCCTTCTCTAGCTCACCATAGAGAAATATCTTTGGCAGACGATGGTGTGGAATACGCACCAAATGACCTGCCCAACGAATCTGTATCTGCATCAGGATAGTGTCAATGCTGGGGATACCAGCTCTATCAAGGACAGTGGTATCTGGAATCTTGTCTTTCCATCTGATGTTCATAACTTTTCTGAGACAAGTTGTGTGAAAGTGATTGAGTTTCCTCTAATGACGTCTATACACAGTCCATGTTTCGCTAGCGTATAACAGCACTGGAAGTACCACTGCTCTGTAGACTTTCAGCTTAGTCTGTAGGTTAATGCCATTTCTACGCTACACATTTGCGTACAATCTGCTGAAAATACTGCTTGCTTTGGCGATTCTTGTATACACTTCATCATTAACGTTGTTATTTTGTGATAACGTACTGCCTAGATATGTGAATATATTCACAACTTTCAGTGCCATTTACCTTTATGCAGGGCTCGAGATAGCTTTTACCAAGTGCTGGTTGTAACATGACTTCTGTTTTCTCTGTGTTAATGGTAAGCCCAAAGTTGGTACAGGCTTTGGAGAATCTGTCTATAATACATTGTAGATCAGCCTCAAATTTGGCATTTAGGGCACAGTCATCAGCAAATAAGAAACCACTGATTGTGTGTGATTTAACTTTGGTTTTTGCTCGAAGCCAATGAAGACCAATCAGAAACAATGAAGACCTAAAACAAACTGCAATAAAACGCGAGACATGGAAATCTATGACATCCGCCCTGTGCGCCGTCTTTGGCCGTAGAGGAATAACTAACTAACTAACAAATATCATGCAATCATTTACAATAGTACAATGCTGTAATTGACTCCATGAACGATACAAAGCCCTTCTCCTAAATACTCCAACTCTATAATGTGACTCCATGTCACTTATGCTGGTTGCTACTACTGTTATTGGTCGCTTTTCATGTACTATATGTAGCCAGCCAATTAAAAAAAACAAAACAAGAATGTTGGAAAACAAAGATGAATGACACAATCTGAGATCAGCACGCAGGAATACTCTAGAGAATGTCTTAGTATACACAATTCATACCATTTTTCTTAGTATGCACAATTCATACCATTTTTCAACTATGCTCGTGAAAAATGAGTCAATGACGGTATATTCATCCTGGCAAAGCTTCTTGACAACCTACTCTTTCGTTGGCTGCTAGCAGCCGACACTTTTTCTAAAGCATTAGAAACCGACTCTTTTTGTAAAGCATTAGCAACCGGCTCTTTTTGTAAAGCATTAGCAACCGGCTCTTTTTCTAAAGCATTAACAACCGGCTCTTTTTGTAAAGCATTAGCAACCGACTCTTTTTCTAAAGCATTAGCAACCGGCTCTTTTTCGAAAGCATTAGCAACCGGCTCTTTTTGTAAAGCATTAGCAACCGGCTGTTTTTGTAAAGCATTAGCGTGAACGTATATACATATCTAGACAACCGTGCCAGAAAACGCCTGTCTAACGTAGTCTACCACACTAATTGAGTAGTGATGGCGAAATTCCTCTATCTTCTCCGAGCATGAGCCCTGGCACCTTAATCTATAGTGGCATCGGCAACCACTGAAGTATTTCTGATTTGAAACCATCAATAACGAGGGGACTCAGAACCAGGATTTGCTGGTCAGCGGGTGAATAATTAAGTATTACAGTATCGCGGCTCCCAGTTTTCACAGATTACACACCATCGTCTATTGGGTTCTTCTTGTAAAGAATAAATTCTGACCATATCATCCTTAAGTGGGATCTCCGTGAAGGTGTCGTTAAGCCGTTTGCTATAGATGTCTTGTGTTCGACCCCGGCTCATGTCGTCTTGTTTATACAGTGCACTTTTTCTGAGGGTTCTGTGAATTATCGCTTGAAGCTACGGAATTACGTGCTGTGAGTGGTACTCAGCATGACGCGTGCGTTTTCTTGAGAGGAACGGAATAGGGCCTACATATGGGAGTAATCCGAGTACAATATAGTAACTTCTCTACGCCTTTAGAGCTCTCTGATCCCTGCCGCTACATAAGATATTGGTCAGTGAAATAATATAACCAAGCATCGACTGTTCTTGTAAACATATACGGGTGTGATTTCTAATTCGCTACTTTACCGACATTACGTCAGAGAGAAATAATGGTGATAAACGTAAAATATAAAAGTGGGGAAAATAACAATCCCCACATAAAGAGTGAAGAAAAAATACAAAAATTACTTCCCATTTTCGGCGCCAAATTTGACCATTAAGAGATCCTGACGCAAGTGCACGTCTTAATAAATTGATTGTCACGCCAGCTGACAAGCTTACTAAAGCTGGTTACCTCCCAGACAGCTCTGTGACTAATGACCAGGCATCCCGCCTCAATGACTTGCACAGAGGCCTTAACTAAGGATGAAGTCAGAGAGAAAAAAAAGCTATAGACCGAATACTGGGCTTGCGGCCCTGGTTTCCGGCTCCTCTGGCCAGCCTCGCTGAATTGGTGAATCAAGAATGCCGAGACAAGTAGAATTAAAGGCAAATTCATTAGTCCTGAGACATTGGATAAGAAATACCAAAACTTGTCTTGAATGCGATCGCTGTCTGTCAGTACGTTCGTGAGAAAATAAGGTAAAGGGGGGGGGGTGAGGTTAGGGAATGCTGGTAGAAGACAGGGAGATTTTGTGGGAGACGAAGATTTTGTGGGAGACTGAGATTTTGTAGGGGACTACGAGGTTGGGTTTTAGGATAAGAGGTAGGTATGAAGGTAAGAAGGTTGGATAAAGTGTAAAGATGTTCCATGGGGACTTAAGTAAGAAAAGAGAATTCATAGGAATTACAAACGAGCAAGCTTTAAACCCACTAATAAACTAACAAGATGACTAGAATATTTCCAAGAGCTATATAAACCCACCAAACAATAATGAAAAGTTACCATTCGTATCAAATCACACAGAAATCCAGGAACCAGAAATACTAGAGTAAGAAATAAAAAAATACATAAAAATCAATTCCAAAAAACAAAAACAAATTACCATTCCTAGATGGAATAACAACTGAAGCAATCAAGATATGTAATCAAACTGGAGTAAGATGGCTAAAATGAAAATTCAATATAGCATAGGCAGAAAAACAAATTCATAAAGACTGGCAGAAAGCAATTATTATCCCAATATAGAAAATAAATACAACAAGAGAGAGCGTGAAACACACAGAGAAATATCTCTACTTAGCCACACAGGAAAAATATATGCAAAAATCATAGAACAAAGAATTAAACCAATTATAGATCTACAGCTAAGGAAGACACAGCTTGAATTCAGAAAAGGGTAGGGTGTACAGAAGCAATATTTGTACCGAGAAAATTAACTGAAAAGACAATTGAATATGACGAACAGCTAAACATCACCTTTGTAGATCTAGAGAAGGCCTTTGACAGAGTTGACAAGGAAAAATTGTGGCAGATACTAGAAGAGAGCGGAATACATTGGCAACTACTAGACAACATAAGAGCACTATCTAATAACTCACAAAGTATAATAAAAACAAACGAAGGACTCACACAACCAATTGGAACAACAACGGGAGTATAACAGGGATGTGTACTATCACCACTACTGTTTGTTACATACATGGACAGGGTTGCAAAAGAGGCAGAAGCAAGAAGCGAACACAACATCACAGAAACATCAAGAGAGCTATGTAACGCTCTGCATGATCTACTCTTCGCAGATGATCAATGTCTAATATAAGAAACTGAAGACGAACTACAAAACCTCATAAAAGCACTACAGGAAACGATTATAGAAGAATACAATATGAGATTAAACACATCAGAAACATAAACTATGAAACATGCAGAGAAAAAGACAAGCTAAATGTGTATGTTAACGGCACAAAAATAAAACAAGCATCAGAATTTAAATATCTAGGAAGCATTTCTACAAAAGACGACAAAATTGATAAAGAAATTGAGATGGGGTGCCAAAAATCAAACGCTGTAATATACCAACTGACACCGCTGCTTATGAACCCAGCAATCAACATGGCGACTATGCGACAGAAAATAGACACCGTTTTTATTCAAACGTTATATTAACCAGTGCCAGACATGGACCCTGACAAAAACACTCTTGAGAAAGATTACATGCGAGATGAAATGTCAGAGAAAGGCTATGAACGTCACCAGAAGAGACCAAATTAGAAATGAAGACACCAGAAAGATAGTAAAGACCATAGCATGCACACAATATATAGAAAGACAGAAGATCAACTGGTTCGGACACCTTATGGGAATGGAACCATCACAGCCAGTCATCCAGACGTACAACAGCAGAAAGAACGGCTACAAGGCAAACAAAAGACCAAGAATACGATGGGAAGATTCAATCAGAGAGATTGTTAAGAACAGCGGCCGACCACGGCAAGGGCAACAGAGATGACCAAAGACAGAAAACTCCCATAAGACGTCTGACGGCATTTGTGGAAAGTGGAAAAGATAACAAATAGACAAAGAGAGAATTATTCATTGTAATTGATTTCGAAACGGAATTTAGAAATCTTAATCTCAAATTTCGACACAATCGGTCTACTTTTTTTCTTCATATTCTATTTAGGACGTAGCCATCAACCCAGCATTTTTTGGCTGTAGTGATTTTATAGCAATATAAATACGTTAAGTAGTTTGCTATTGCTTTATGAACGGTCTGGATGCACAATTTCCTGTGGCGGGGATTGAACTCGGTACCTTGACCCCCTGAGTGATCACAGATGCGCGCACTGCCACCCCGCCACAGAGCCAGACTTTAATAATTACAGAGATTTTATATACTATCTAGACATACATCGGATATAGAAGAAATTTAGAACTAAGTTGGAAATACAGTACTCTCTAAAACTCTGGAGAGAGTAACTCTAGGATTGGTTTAGTAATGGAACTTCACTAGGCAGGAGCGAAGACTGGTCTAACATGACATCTTACGTTTTCAGGAACTTGATCATCATTGTTGTTCTTCTTCTTCCGCGTTCATTCTCAAACTCCGACTGGATCTCTTGTAGCAGGACAATTTTCTTACTAGATTTCCAGAAGGATGTAGTGCAGAAAATGGAAATGCGTTGTGTCGCCGTTTTCTTTGCGATAATGGCCCGACACATCCGCCTTCGGTGGAGATTATCATTCATAACAAGGAACACTATAACGGACGACCCGATCTTATATTTTACTGCGTCCAGGACAGTCATGAAATCGTGCATGAATTTAATAGTGTTTTGATTTTTCGGTTTCATACCTTATAAACCAGATGCATAGTGATTGTTTTAGAAAACGTGGATCAGGACACACAAAATTTCTAGAAGTACATATATATCCTAGCAATTATCGGCGTTGGAACTACCGTCAGAGTATGTAACGATGTTTTTTGTTGCTTAATTGTTTTGTACCATAGTTATGACTTAATCGGTAAAAAGTATAGAATATATGTTACGATTGTTGATGTGGAATTGAATGTATCATAAAAAGTAAGTAATATGTACACTCGTGCTTACAAAATTGCCGTGGAATTTAATATAAAAATGTGTTAAAGTTTCACAAATACAGTGTCGTGATTTTCTTTAGGGAGAAAAGGATAAAAGATTCGAAGCGTGTTTGATCAAAGACAGAACAAGATGATGTTAAAATGTGGAATTGTGAGGCGGAAGATGAAAAAATAGTTCTCGTGAGATCATTTCTGAAAATCTCACCTGATCTCACGAAGACTTATAGTGGCTACCTGTCCAACATAACACTAAAGGTGTCTAATTTAAAACCAAAGGTGTCCAACTTAACACTATATGTGTCCAACTTAACACTAAAGGTGTCAAACTTAACACTAAAGGTGTCCAACTAATTTTAAACTTTAGTGGTTAGATTTTTAAATATATGTTTCAATAAATGATTAAAGTGGTTAGATTTTTAAATATATGGTTCAATAGATGATTAAAGTGGTTAGATTTTTAAATATATGGTTCAATAGATGATTAAAGTGGCTAGATTTTTACACACTGAACAATATTACATAGAATTCAATTATACGTTCAAACTAAGCACGTCTATGTTTATGTCTCTAGAAAAAACAAACACTAGCAAAAATTGTCAAGCACGTTTGCTCAGAATAGGTTTGCTGTTAGTGACCAGTGTGTAGTACGGGCATAAGGTTGCAACGTACGGCTTGTCTACTAGCGATAAGGTTGCATCGTACGGTTGTTTTACGTTTTAATATAACTAAAATAACTACAATATACGCATGTACTTTTTTCTTTTCTTTGTTCGGTCTCAAACTGTTACAGATTAGCAGCATGTTGTCATGGGAACAGAATGCGTGGTGTCAGTATGGTTTCTCTGTCTCTCTGATCCTAATAATTGATAGGACCGTCAATTTTACCTCATAACCTCCATCTTAACCACTTGCGACATGTATGCAAGGTTGTGCTATTCTTTGCTCTCCATTTCTTGCCCCAGAAACACACGGGGACTCGGTGTAACATTTCCGTATAAGCTCAAGTAAATATTGACATAGGTTTCTAACATAAACTTAAATAACCCATAGTTTTTCAATGTATAATTTCTAGATACGGGTGTACTTACCGAAACGATGATCAGGTATATATGTCCTTTAGCAGCATCGATTTCCAATGAATATAATCCAAAGTCTCCGTCATCTATAGCAGCGCTCTATAATCCGTTATAACAATTCAGCAGTTCATGAAGAAACCGGCTGTCAAAGTCAGAAAAATGATATGGAATCTCAAGGAACACTTAATTTCAGATGTTAGGAAGTTCTAGCTCGTTCAAGACAGCAAATAAATGAATTAGAAAGCCTCTTTAAAACGCAAGCCAAGATTTCTATTTTCAACCTAAGCCTGCGAGCGTGTTATTTGTAATCTTGATCCTGTATTATATTTAATCCATATTTTAATCCATACTTTAATCCATAAATACTGGAATCTTCTTTTCCAGTCAGGTCACGAAGACTCTGAACAACTGCTTGTCACTGCTGTGCTCTGTAGAGAAGTAAACACAATTTATTTAGTAAAAAAATGAATTATTATAAGAATATAAAATAATAATGCCATAACAAAAATACAAATATTTGCGAAACATTGTTGATATAACTTATGCAGAGCGCCAAAAGAAAAAGTCCAGTGTGACAGTAAACCAGGATCATTACGTCCTACCACGACCATCACATCCTATCAGTATTATTACGTCCTACCAAGACCATCACGTTTTGCCAAAGTCATCACGTCGTACCAGGACCATCATGTCTTGCCCAGAATCATGAGGTTCTGACAGAATTATCACTTCCTGCAAGATTGATCTCGTCCTATAAAAATCATCACGTTTTATCTAGACCAGCACTTCCTGCCAGAATTATCACGTTCTACCTGAACCACGGCATTATTGGCCAACTAGTTTTCTAATTCCTTCGTCTGATCTGTTGGACTATATATCTACTTTAATGGTACATCTAGCATTCCCCGCCAACTAGTAATCGTCAACAAAAGGAAACATGTGCAACGTTTACTGGCCTGAATTTCTTTGTTATTCATGACAACCATTTCGTCGTCATTCATGCTAACCATTTCTTCGAAGACAACCTTAAGACACCAAGTAAACCATGCTGTAAAAATGATGTTTTTGTCACGGGTGATAGTTTGTCAGCTATTCCTCAACATCATCTGGTCGTATCATACCACACGCCAGATAAAAAAATAGTCCTAGTCCTTGCTTCCTTGAATTAGAAGTCCAGGACACAGTTATCTCATGGGTGGTTAGGTAATTTTTAAAAGATACTCATTTTTCCGCTAGAATTTCATACAGAGAGTTCTAAGTTCCATCCTAGCATTTCTTACAGATTGTTCTAAGTTCCATCCTAGCATTTCTTACAGATTGTTCTAAGTTCCATCCTAGCATTTCTTACAGATTGTTCTAAGTTCCATCCTAGCATTTCTTACAGATTGTTCTAAGTTCCATCCTAGCATTTCTTACAGAGTGTTCTAAGTTGCATTTATTGATGGAAAGGTTTAAATAGTCGTGGAAGAAAAACTTTTTAAATTAGAATGTCGCGAACGAGGTTCGAACCCACGGCATTTTGAGTATAAAGCGAATGTATGGCGAAAACTATTCATTAGTTATCGATTCTAATATAAAACATGATCCTAGACTGCAAGGAGGTGAAGTAAAATATTGTCATTTCATGGGCAAAATATTGTGTCATTTCATGGGCAAAATATTGTGTCATTTCATGGGCAAAATATTGTGTTATTTCAAAAACAAAATATTTGTATATCATGGACAAAATGTTTTATGTCATGAGTAAAATATTGCGTTATTTCATTAGTAAAATATTTTGTTATTTCAAGAGTAAAATATTATGTTATTTCATGAATAAAATATTGCGTTATTTTTTAGTAAAATATTGTGTTATTTCATGAGTAATAATATTGCGTTATTTCATGAGTAAAATATTGTGTTATTTCATGAGTAAAATATTGCGTTATTTCATTAGTAAAATATTGTGTTATTTCATGAGTAATAATATTGTGTTATTTCATGAGTAAAATATTGTGTTATTTCATGAGTAAATGAATCACGTGTTATTGTGTTATTTCATGAGTAATATATTGTGTTATTTCATTAGTAAAATTATGTGTTATTTCATGAGTAAAATGTTGTGCTATTTCATTGGGAAAGTATTGTGTTATTTTATGAGTAAAATATTGTGTTATTTCATGAGTAAAATATTGCGTTATTTCATGAGTAAAATATTTTGTTATTTCAAGAGTAAAATATTGTGTTATTTCATGGGGAAAGTATTGTGTTATTTCATGATTAAAATATTGCGTTATTTTTTAGTAAAATTTTGTGTTATTTCATGGGCAAAATATTTTTATATCATGGGCAAAATGCTTTATGCCATGAGTAAAATATTGCGTTATTTCGTGAATAAAATATTGTTTTATTTCATGAGTAAAATATTGTGTTATTTCATGAATAAAATATTGCGTTATTTTTTAGTAAAATATTGTGTTATTTTTTAGTAAAATATTGTGTTATTTCATGAGTAAAATATTGTGTTATTTCATGAGTAAAATATTGTGTTATTTCATGAGTAAAATATTGTGTTATTTCATGAGTAAAATATTGCGTTATTTCATTAGTAAAATATTGTGTTATTTCATGAGTAATAATGTGTTATTTCATGAGTAAAATATTGTGTTATTTCATGAGTAAAATATTGTGTTATTTCATGAGTAATATATTGTGTTATTTCATTAGTAAAATATTGTGTTATTTCATGAGTAAAATGTTGTGCTATTTCATTGGGAAAGTATTGTGTTATTTTATGAGTAAAATATTCTGTTTTTTCATGAGTAACATATTGTGTTATTTCAATAGTAAAATATTGTGTTATTTCATGGGCAAAGAGAGTGAAATATCGCATCCCCTAGTATCGGATAAGTAAGGTGGTCATATCAAAGTGTAGTAAAATCTCAGAAGATCTCTGTGCAAGAAAGTGAAAGAAAGCCTCGGCATCTAGAAATCGCTAAAATTAACAATACAAAGCCCACATCGAGGCCAGATCCTTGTCGTGAAGATGGGAATTAGTCCAGCCACCAGAGGCTGGAAACTAAAACTAGCCAAGCCCTCCTACCAGCATACGGAAGATTGGGTGGCAACCACCAGACCAACCACCATGGAAAACTACGAGTATATTTCTAGAAGATATATCCTGTATAGCAATGGTTTTTTTGTGAAAACCCCACCAACATTATATCTTCATTTATATGTTTTTATGTTGTAACATCCTGTTGTTGATCACCTCTTCCCCCCCCCCCTCCTCCCGGAGTAGAGGGTCATCCAACTTGTGGCATTGCACTCCGTTTTAGAACCTAGTTCCTTACCCAGACTGTCAAGATCTCATCGGTTTGATGCTGTATGTCAAAATGACACCAGAAACCAACTTGAGGAAGTGGAAATCTAATGTGAAACAATCAGATTCAGGACGTGACGATCTTACATGTCTTTCCAAATTTGGCAGCCATGGTACACGTCTCGCCTGCCGACAGAATGTTGGTAACGATGAATTGGGAGTCATGAAGCATGCCTCAGATTCACTACCCATAGAAGAGTATCTGGGAAGAGCCAAAACAAATGAACATAGTCTATCTATCTATACGCTGTGTCCCTTGTTTGCCTTGCGGCGTCAGGGGTGGAAGAGTTCTTTGGAGATGGCCTTCTTGTGCGCTGTTTGTCGTACCAGTTGAACATCGTACCAGTTGGAAAATTATGTTCCTGATCCAGGCCCTACTTTGTTGGATTAGCTCTCGGGATTTGAAAGCAAGCTGCAGAATAAATAACTCCAACATGAAAGCGGATACCAGGTAACACAGGTGTCAGCAGGAATGAAAGTGGATACCAGGTAACACAGGTGTCAGCGGGAAATAAAATGGATACCAGGTAACACAAGTATCAGCAAGAATTAAAATGGATACAAGGTAACACAGGTATCACCGGGAATGAAAGTGGATACTAGGTAACACAGGTATCAGCGGGAATGAAAGTGGATACCAGGTAACACAGATATCATCGGGAATGAATGTGGATACCAAGGAACACAGATATCATTGGGAATGAAAGTGGATACCAGGTAACGCAGGTATCAGTGGGAATGACAGTGTTGATAAACTGGCAGAAAAGAGGCAAATATGCCCAAATTAGTAATTTCCACCAACCTTAAAACAGCTAAACACATTATCCGCAACAACTATAAGCAACAATAAATGGACCGCTATGCCCTTGGTTGAAAAGGAAGAGTGCTATATAAAGACATGTCCCAATCACATCCACATGACAGTATAGACTAAACCGCAAAGAATAAACCACAATATCGCCCGTGTGTTGCCGGGGCCTGAAAGGGGAGCAAAGAATAGCAACACTATTTACCTCCCATGCATGTCGTAAGAAGCGACTAAGGAGGTTTTTGGATGGTTTTGGCTGTCCCATCCCATATAGGGTCAGTGACCCAAAGCCATGCTGAAGCCAGATGTGTCAGGCCGAAAGGCGCAGATATCGCAGCAATGCTGTAAACCATGACACAACGCATTCCGTTCTCCGGACTACATTCTGCTAATCTGCAGGAGTTTGAGAACGAACGAAGAAAAAGAAGAAGAAGAAACCACAATATTTAGGCTGCGAACAACACATGTACAACTTAGCAAACACCTACAATGGATTACCGCAGACCATACACCATACAGTAAGCATTGCAAGCCATAGAAAGTCGATATCCAAGTACACAATTTGACACAGACCTTTTAAACTCGGTATATGCCGTTCAATAAAACTGTATAAATTAGTGACATGTGTGACCCACCGTGTATCGCTAATGACATGTGTGACCCACCGTGTATCGTTAGTGACATGTATGACCCACCGTGTATCGCTAGTGACATGTGCGACCTGTTGTGTATCAAAGATAGACAATGATTCTGACTACATTAACTTCATGTGGTCTATGTATCATATGGACTGTGTATCAAACGGACTGTGTATCAAACGGACTGTGTAGTATGGGATGTGTAAAATATGGCCCGTGTTTCGTGTGATCTGTGTATACATGGACTTTGCATCATGTAGACTGTGTCTCATATAGACTGTGTATCATGCCGACTGTGTATCGTGTCGACTGTGTAGCATATATACTGTGTATCATGTAGACTGTGTATCATGTCGACTGTGTATCATATGGTATATGTTATTAAACACAGCCAAAATTGATACTACCAAATACATGTACGCTTTCACGTGACTGGTTGTCTGTTTACAAAATGGTGGAACAAATCTTCTGCGAACACAACTATAACCCCTCTGAGTAGTAGATTACTTATCAAAGTATTGCATATTGAGAGTTTGGGTATTATTGGGTACCACTTATCAAAGTATTGCATTACACTGAGAGTTTGGGTATTATGCATACCTGTATGTTAGAGAATACTCTACTAACACTCTAACAAAAGAGTGGATAATTGTTTCTGTTCGACTGCAGTTTCAATGTTTTTTTGTGTAAGATAAGGACAGCAACATTTAACTTAGTAATCTGATCTTCCAAAGAGCGTCGAATAATCAAAACTTTCTCTATAATATATCTGCCAAAGTTGAAGTCTCAAATGTCAATCATCAAAGGTTAACGGCGGATAACACTGTTTTCAGATAGTAACATCAAAGGTTTGCTGTAATAATTCCCTGTTTTTAGTGTATATCAACAGATTTTACAGGTAACTCGTGCTTTGATATTTTGTTTAGCTAACTCAGGAGCTAGTGTATATATATTTATTTTAAATCCGAATCATGGGCTAGTAATAATTCCTTGGCGGACCTGATCTGGCCCGCTGGATGCATTATGTTGGCTCTTGTCCTAGAGTATTGTGAATGAAGCTCATCCCAATATATTTATGAAAGTCAAGAAAGAATAAAAATTGGTAGCGTACCCTTTTCACGTTGTAGCCATCAACCATCATTTTTTGCCGCAGTGATTTTCTAGGCAATATAAAAACTTCAGTATTTTGTCCTTGCTTTATGAATGGTCCAGACGCGCATTGTAACACGCCGCCAAATAGTCGGACGGAGAAAGGATAAAGATCAGTTAAAAAAAAAATTTAAAAAAATGACAATCACTCTCTGTTGCTAAGCCCTTCTTTTGTTAAAAAGTGATCTAACCACACACAGATATTGGTCGAATGTGCAAGGATTATCATCATGGCCTATGAGATACAAAGTTTCACGCTGGGTTTCTATTGTATATTTCGTAATATCGATCCCCCCATAATCTTAATACAATGCATATTTCTAGTCTACAATCGTGTTGATTTCGATACGAGTATTGATACAGAGTTCTCCTACACACATCCTAGACTTGAATGACTTCGTTGAATATATGAGTATTCGAATATTAGCAACAAATGTATGACATAGACAAGTATCAAGGGGAGTTACTGGGTACTGCACGATACAGATTCGGGGATGATTACTATTCTTAGCAAACACGCAACTACATGAGCTCACGCGAGATATATACTTATGAACTTCTGCTATACATCAGTGAAACTAGCCTATCGAACGTTAAGTCTTCATCGGGTAAATCATTGCGTGGCACATTGATTCTTTTCGACATATTGCGTTGTCATGAGAATAACAGAAAAAGTGTATACCCCATTTCACAGTAATATATATTTTCTTTAAAACAGGCAGGACGATATAATCTAAATTGTTTCAAACTTTTTCATTTATCGTCTCTTCCGTATAGATTATATAGCTGTCACATTTTGTATATATTATATAGATAGCTGTCACATTTTATCTAGATTATATAGGTGAGAGTCACATTTTGCATATATTATATAGCTAGCTGTCACATTTTATATATATTATATAGATGTCACATTTTATATAGATTATATAGTTGTCACATTCTAAATATATTATATTGGTGAGTGTTACATTTAGTATATATTATATAGGTCGATGTCACATTTCGTATAGATTACATAAGTCTATGTCAAATTTTGTATAAATATAGATCGATATATCACATTTCGTACAGATTATAAAAGTCGGTGTTAGATTTTGTATATGTTATATATACCTTCAGGATTGTCTACTCATATATATATATATATAGTGTTCTTATTTTCTATTGCTATATAAAGCTTGAGGGTAATGGATGCGCTAGATAACCAATGAAAATCACAGGAAAAGCAAAATATGTCACTTTAGAAGGACGATCCCCATTGAGTCATGAGAAATGTAAAACTGAGGAAAGACACGGGAATAGTTGTGATTTATTTTCCGTAGCGGGACATAGTACATTGCTGTATTCAAAATGCTCTAGCCGTAAATTAGTTAGCTGGACTGCGGCAGTCAAATGTAAATATATTTTCTCATGAAATTGCAGAAAAACATAATTTACTAGCACAGTTACCCATACCATAGTTGTTTGTGTGTGTTCCATAGCTTGAAGAGTTAGGCAAAGGAAGTTAGTGGGGAAGAGAACACTGCACGTAGGGACGCTAAAAGGGTATAGGGACGATAGGGAGGGGCTATGATGCTTTAGAAGATACTGAAGAAATCAAAACGTAATAAGAATGAAAGTACCTGTTATTCGGCACATAAAGGTAGTTGTTACCTACAAATTAAGGACAAAGCGACAAACTAATCAATTATTTGGTTGCCGTGAATTTCTATGCAATATAAACATATTCAGTAGATCGCCATTACTTTCTGAACTGACAGGATGCATATCTGCTAGGGCGTGGATTGAAACTGGTACCTTTTCCTCCCGAAACGTGTTCTTTATCTCTCCACCACAGTAGGGAACTTAATTAATTCTTATCCAGGTTTAAGTCCGCTGGTATCGTTGCTTTAGACGTCAATGCCTTTGCTATTTTTTTAAACTAAACTACAAAACAGTAAAGACGCTGCTATACGTGTAATATTGTTTGTTTGTTTGTTTGTTTTTCGTTCGCTCCATTGTAACCATCACAGATATCCGTGCGATTTCCGCCGGGAGCGTGATTACGTTGTGCCACCGTTATGCGCCTTGTAGGCCTAGCACATCCGATTTCGGCATGCCTTGACAATTCGGGTGGGCTACCCTTAGCCTGTGACAGCCTCTATATCTGTCTCCAGGCACGCGTAGTGAAGACTCTTCGCCCAGACGATTTTCTAGCTCTCGTCTCACTCGAACGAGGTGTTCCACTGTCTATGAACTTGCCTCGTGTAATTGGACGTGCTGTGCCTGTGCCCATTGGGTACTGAACCGTTTCTCATCCATGAGCCTGGTTCCTTAAGGGGAAGAACTCAACAGAGGAATTGGACCCTGGCTCTTTCGCCCTCTTAGCCGAGGTGTCATTCACCGACATCGTGTACCCCTTGTCCAAGTTCGAGTCTCACACCACGCGTATAAGAGCAAGGCGTTCTCGAGCTGAGCGTCCTTGTCCCAGTAGCGCCTGAGCCCATCAGGTACTGAACCCTTTCTCTCTTCAAGTGTATTTCCGGTGTAGGAAAACCTGACAGTAGAGTTGGGCCAGGGCTAAATCGTTGTCCCTTTTGTGCCTGAGCGAATCGAGTACAGAACCCTTTCTCTGTGCAAGTTACTTCCGGTATAGGAAACCTTGACAGTAGAGTTGGGCCAGGACTGCCATCGTTGTCCCTTTCTTGCCTACACCCATCGGGTACAGAACCCTTTCTCTTTGCAAGCATATTTCCGGTTTAGGAAGGCTCGACATTAGAGTTGGGTTAGGTCTTTTGCTTTACCAAACGCCGATGGATGGGTCTGGGTCTCTGCCTGTTAGGAACTCTGGTAACTAGAAGCCCGTCTCGAGCTGACGGAGCTTGTAGTTCCCTTTCCTAGGGACTTTTCACTTTCTATTTGCAGTTCGCGCTGCCCTCTAGCGCTGTTCTGTGTAATATTGTGAAAACGTATATTTAAATATTTTAGTAACAACCGGAAAGATCAAGTGGAGAAGAGACATACAGAAGAAGACAAATAGATACATTTCTGGATGTTACCGGCTGAACTTACTAACAACATAAGAGACCGAGAGTTGTAGAGAAGCATGATCGCCTACACCACTTGCCATGGCACGTGATTGATTGATTGATTGATTGATTGAAATATTTAAACATAGCAGAGTATTGAACACGCGAAACAACAGAACTGTCTAATGAGATTGATCTGTTGAACACGCACACCAGAAATTGATAGAGCCATTATGGTTTCTAGAATCACTTCCGTTTACGGGAGAAAGCAGACCAGATGTTGTTGAGAGTATCGATTCCATGGTGTCACAATGATCACGGCGATTACAACTATGTTGTTCAGAGTATCGATTCGATGGTGTCACAATGATCACGGCGATTACAACTATGTTTTTAATATGTGCATGCTTTTTTTTATTTATTTATTCGGTTATTCATTATTTCATGTTGTAACTAATTTATTCCTAGTTTTTATTTTTCAGTATTCCCTGTTATTTTTTTAGAAAGAATACTGATTTAGAAATTCAGTATTCCAAGTTTAGCCTATAAACGTTAACTTAATCTTCTTCTTCAGCGTTGATTCTCAAACTCCTGCTGGAACTCCTTTGTAGCAGTAGCAGGACCATGGTCCTATTAGATTTCCTGCAGAATATAGTCCAGAGAATGGAAATGCGTTGTGTCGCCGTTTTATTTGCGCCAATGGTCCGACACATCCGTCTTCGGCGGGTTTACTTAATCAAACTTTCAGTATTTCCAATTACAAGGGAATTTTTTTTAAATAAAAGGTTTAGTGTGCCCAGTTATATCGAAGTTCTTTCCATAATTTTCTTTCAGTATACTATCTTTCACGTAAGTATTATTTATTATTTCTTCTGAATTTCCAGGCGTATAACAATTTCATTCAAAATGTACTCAATTTTCTCAGATGTATAACAGTTTTACTCAACATTTACTCAATTTAGTTAGTTTGTTTGTTCCTTTCGTGCCGCAAGCGACACATAGGGCAGAGGTTTTGGTTCTCCATATGATGCGGTCAGCTGCTTGCAGCTTTAGTTCATGGATGGTCTTACAGCCTATTAATTCCCCTTCTTTAAGAATGGTGTTTTTAAAGATTGTTTTAGGGCTTCCTCTTTTTCTTTTACCCTCAGGTGACCACATAAGGGCTTGTTGGTTTATTCTGTTTACATCTAGTCGTAAAACGTGACCAAGGTATTTCCATCTTCGTTTTCTTATGATGTTTGAAACATACTCTTGGTGTGTTTTGTCTCTTAGATCACTATTTGTGACGAAGTCGCTCCATTTTATGTTCATCAGTTTTCGTAGACATTTGTTTTCGAAGCTGTTTAGTTTGTTGTCTGGTGACATATCACGTGACATATTCTTTCCAGACAGTTGTCTTCGTCGTGGATACTCTGAGCGTCTCTCTGTTCCGGACAAGCAGGCCCTCATTGTCCAAAGACATGTCCTTATGTTCTTCGATGTCCTTGGTACATCGTCTTCTTTGTCTCCCTCTTTCTTTCCTGGCACTCTGCCCTCTAGAACCAGCCTTTCGATACCATCATGTCGATTTAAAAATAAATTGGTAGTATATCCTTTACAAGACTTAGCTATCAAACCAGCATTTGTTGGCTGTGGTAATTTTCTAGGCAATATAAATACGTTCAGTAGTTTACCATTGCTTTCTGAAAGGTCCGGATGCACAATTGCCTGTGGCGGGGATCGAATTCGGTACCTTGGCTGCCAGAGACGCGCTCTGTTACACTTCGCCACAGAGCTAGACATCTGTCACTTTAAGTGTCCATAATACTGTAGCTTCCTTCTTATGATGGTATTTATAAGCCACACTTTCGTTTAGTTTCAGTAATTTCAAAACTTCAATATTCTTCTTTTTCTCTGATATTCCATGATATTCGTAGGATCTTTCTGAAGCACTTTATTTCAAATGCATTTACTAAATTACCTCAGATATATAACAGACTTAATCTACGTTTACTCAATTACCTCAGATATATAACAGACTTTACGTTTACCCAATTACCTCAGATATATAACAGACTTTACGTTTACCCAATTACCTCAGATATATAACAGACTTAATCTACGTTTACTCAATTACCTCAGATATATAACAGACTTTACGTTTACTCAATTACCTCAGATATATAACAGACTTTACACCAAATTTACTCAATTTTCTTAGAAGTAAGGAAGTCTTGCATATTCTATTCTGTATAAGACTGTTTTTCAATATATTATCTATATCTCCAGTTTGATGAAACACTGCTGCTTTGGCAATTATGAAGGTGCCTCCCACTCACAGGTTAGTTCGTTATTCCGTTAGCGCCAAAGACGGCACATAGGGCGGATGTCATAGATTTCCAATTCTCGCGTTTCATTGCATTTTGCTTTAGATCAGTGCTTCCCAACGTGGTGCCCAGGCCCCACAGGGAGGCAGGAGGCAATATGATGTTCAGCGGGGGGGGGGGGGGGGGATACGAAAAAGTAAGTTGTAATTAGGCTTCAGTATGAATAATTAATTTTGTTATATTAAATAGGTGGGCATCAAAATTTTAAAAAGACTTAGGATTTAGGATTAGGCATGGTACAAAAACAAGAATGGGGAACACTGCTTCAGATCTTCCTTGTTTCTGATACCGATTGTGAAACATTTTCTTGTGATAGTTCTACGTAACGTTTATTTTTTTTTTGGTCTTCCTCACAGGTAGTAAGTACACTTTTCATTGTAAAAAAAAAAGGTTTCTGTGCTCCCCCAGAGAAATGTCCAGCTATAAGTCTTCTCTATTAGGAGTTTCATGTAGTATGTTGACTGGTCTGACGGACAGATGGTCAAAAGTTCTGCATACAGAGTGGATTGCATCATCAGCTTCATTATTATCAGCTTCTTCTTCATCCACAACTTTATTATCATCATCAGCTTCATTATTATCAGCTTCTTCTTCTTCATCCACAACTTTATTATCATCATCAGCTTCATTATTATCAGCTTCTTGGTCATCGGCATTATCATCATCATTAGCTCCACCTACACCATTAATTTCAAGACTATCATCATAAGATTCATCACAACAAACATCATCTTCACCAACTTGATGATCTTCATCATTATCAGCTTCAGCAGCATCACATCACCATCAACTTCATTATTATCATCATCAGCTATCATCTATCAACTGTCACTATCAACACCATCATCAACTCCATCATCATCTTCCTTATCATCTTCATCATAATCATCATCTTCATCATAATCATCATCTTCATCATCTTCAGCTTCATCATCATCGTTATCATCACCGTATTAGCTTTATCATCTTCTGCATCATCAGAATTTTGATTGAATTTCCCATCGTCGTCTTTATCCTATTTTAGCACAGATGTTTACATAGACACCGAAGGAAGAATACCACCACATATACCTGTGTCATGACACGCTACCACTACCTATTTCTTACTCAGGTAATCTTTGAACTTCTCACATTTCTCATCACGCTTCCATCACTTTTCACCAGAATGGCACGCGCACAATTTGAAAGGTCACGTCAATCAAAGGCTCGGGAGATCGAAATCCAAACCAGCTTCAGAAGAAAAATCAGAAAATTATTTTATATGAAACATTGCTGGTCCGGCACAGATATGTCTGGGAGTTTGGTCGTTGGGGGATGACGGAAGCTGCGAATTATTAGGGGAGGGGAGAGTTCATATTCACAGGTACGGTAAGGAGTGGAAGTGGGATTTCCCTGGTGTAGTGGTTAAGACGTTTGCTTTGTGCTTAAGATGCTGTGTGTTTGAATTCCGTTGTGTACGATATGGTTTTTTTACGCAGATCCCTGGTTCTTATCGGTTAAAGCTACGGATATACGTGCTATTTGTGGTACTCTCATCCGAGTAAAATAAAGTAAATCCTCTAAGTTTTCAAGTCCTTCGAAGTCAATCAAGTCCTTAGAAGTCCAAAAAGCCCTTGGGGCTATTAGGGTTTTATACATATTCATGGGAATAGGCCACGGACAACTGATATTTTTGGTCCGTGTTTCTGCTATGATAGTTATGTTTTGTCCGTGTTTCTGCTACGATAGTTATGTTTTGTCCGTGTTTCTGCTACGATAGTTATGTTTTGTCCGTGTTTCTGCTACGATAGTTATGTTTTGTCCGTGTTTCTGCTACGATAGTTATGTTTTGTCCGTGTTTCTGCTACGATAGTTATGTTTTGTCCGTGTTTCTGCTACGATAGTTATGTTTTGTCCGTGTTTCTGCTATGATAGTTATGTTTTGTCCGTGTTTCTGCTACGATAGTTATGTTTTGTCCGTGTTTCTGCTACGATAGTTATGTTTTGTCCGTGTTTCTGCTACGATAGTTATGTTTTGTCCGTGTTTCTGCTACGATAGTGATGTTTTGTCCGTGTTTCTGCTACGATAGTTATGTTTTGTCCGTGTTTCTGCTACGATAGTTATGTTTTGTCCGTGTTTCTGCTACGATAGTTATGTTTTGTCCGTGTTTCTGCTACGATAGTTATGTTTTGTCCGTGTTTCTGCTACGATAGTTATGTTTTGTCCGTGTTTCTGCTATGATAGTTATGTTTTGTCCGTGTTACTGCTACGATAGTTATGTTTTCACAGGCGTGTCAGTCTTTGCTAGGTGCATAGTGTAGGCCTTTGCTAGGCTCATATTGTAAACCTTTGCAGGGTGTATATTGTAAGCCTTTGCTAGGTGTATATTGTAATATTGTAATATGAATTGATAGTTAGAGTAAGGAAGAGAGAAGGTTGTCGTGGAGAAAAGATGAGTCGAGGAGTAAACATAAAGTGAAACCAAAAAATGGTGGAGAGGAAATTTCGTGTGAGATAAAGGAGTTATTAAGTGGAAAAGATAGGGGGAGTGAAAGAGGAAAATAAAGAAATAACAGAGTGTAAGAAGGGAATGTGGGAATATAAGTAAATACATGATAAAGTATGAGGAATAAATAAGAAAGTATGAGAAATACATGATAAAGTATGAGAAATAAATAAGAAAGTATGAGAAATACATGATGAAGTATGAGTAAATACATGATAAAGTATGAGAAATACATGAGAAAGTATGAGAAATACATGAGAAAGTATGAGAAATACATGATAAAGTATGAGAAATAAATAAGAAAGTATGAGAAATACATAAGAAAGTATGAGAAATGCATGAGAAAGTATGAGAAATAAATAAGAAAGTATGAGAAATACATGATAAGTATGAGGAAATACATGAGAAAGTATGAGAAATAAATAAGAAAGTATGAGAAATACATGAGAAAGTATGAGAAATACATAAGAAAGTATGAGAAATACATAAGAAAGTATGAGAAATACATGAGAAAGTATGAGGACATACATGAGAAAGTATGAGGAAATACATGAGAAAGTATGAAATAAATAAGAAAGTATGAGAAATACATAAGAAAGTATGAGGAAATACATGAGAATGTATGAGCAAGTGCGGGGTGGAACTAGTGATTAAAAAGTTATCGAGTAAGAGAACGCGAAATAGATAGAAATCAATTCAGAAATATTTAGTTACATAAACAGCAATGATTGAAACTAACAGTGATCCGAAGAGTACGAAAACAGGGAAGTGTTCACAGAAATATTGTCATTTGAGATGAAGACTGAAATGACATGATCTCAGTTGCGATAAATCCTGCTACTGTCCAGTGCCTGGACATATGGACGGGCATTTGTCCTTTAATCCACTATTTAACAAATCTAACAGTTAGAAAATCCACTTTTCAACAAATCTAACAATTAACAACACCACTATTCAACAAATCTAACAATTAAGAAATCCACTATTCAACAAATCTAACAATTAACAAATCCACTATTCAACAAATCTAACAAATTCCTTTTCGCCAATTTTAATTATTACCAGATCAACTATTTACCAGATCAACTATTTAGCAAGTTACCAAACAATTCATTCATTTATTTATTGAATTACAATATATATTGCCTTAAAGGGTTACTCCAAAATGTGTGCCTATTATGTGGGTCAGGCTTACAAAATTGCCACAGTATGTGGTCCAAAATGTGTCCATAGGATGTCAGTGTCCAAAATGTGTCACATAAAGATATCAGTGTCTAAACTTTGTCACATAATGGGGTCAGGGTCGAAAACGTGTCCCATAATGGAGTCAGCGTCAGAAATGTGTCCCATAAGGGAGTCATTGTCAGAAACGTCTGTCATAAGGGAGTCAGCGTCAGAAATGTGTGCCACAAGTGGATCAAATAAAAAATTGGCCCGATTAAAAGTGTCAAATTCTCAAGCTCCTGATGGTTTGCGGAATGTAGTTTACAGAAAATCATTGTGTCATACATCTTAGTTGCGATATCTGCGTCTTTCTTGCTTATACATCCAACATCTGCATTGCTTGTGCACATCTTTGACATATATTCTTCTTCTTTAAACCTCATTCTCAAACTCTCATTGGATTTCTCCTGTAGCAAGACAATGGTCCAGCTAGATTTCCAGCAGGATGTAGTCCAGAACATGGAAATGCGTTGTGTCACCATTTAATTTGAGCCAATGGAAGGACACATCCGTCTTCGGTGGATCTTTGACATATGAGATGGGATAGTCATATCTACCACCCCAAAGACTTCTTAGTCGTCTCCCAAATTCATGGCAGATCGCAGTGTTGCTGTTCTTTACTCCAGTTCGGGTACATATAATTCACAGGCGAGCTAGTTTTAAAATAAAATAAGTACTTCTTAAGACGACTCTCGCCCCTTTCAACCACGAACTGAGTTCAAATCTGTTTATGTCAGATCTTTTTACCATAAATAGTGAAAGAGGCTTTTGTTCGCTGAACTACAGCCTTCCAGGTATATTGCAACAAACACAAGGAGAAAATTACTTCTTTCCTCCTACATCAGATATAGATACGGTCAGTTCCTCGTCAATTATTCGATCTCGTGGACTAAAAGGTTATAATCATTCATAAATTTGGAATTCTCCGTTGTTTTCATTGGTCACTTTGTATAAGATTTGAATCAGCATAAAATGGAAATAAAGGGAATGGTCATATAACGTCACTTTTGACAGACCACACCACAAAGCACAAATAGCTGTATAAATGACAAGGGACTCGGCTGAGGCCTATTTCTGTGAAGCAAAACATGACTAACGCATCTACTACCTGCTATACTACTACACAACCTCTACTTAACTCATATACTACATGCTACTCACGTGGAAGACAGGTAATGAAATCCTACTGAATGACGACTAAAACACTACACACTATCACTAACGGATGTAAATATGGTACATACAACAAAACAAAACACAGAATATAATCATACAAATGACAATACACAGGACAAAGTCGACGTTTCCGACCAATAGGTCTTTTTCAAGATACGGACATAACATACAAACATAAAAAACCACAAGTAGAAATGAATGCGTATCCGAGTGAAATGTGGTAGTTAGATAGATACCGGAAGCATACGAATAGGAAGTACACAAAGACGATAATACAGGTGGAACGAGAGGAACAAAACGATGACGTAACAAAGACCAATACGACGGAAAACTAAGCGAAAGAGTGGTCGGAATTGAGTCCATATGGCTTGATGGTACCCAACTCGAAAATGAGACGATTTTCTAGCGCGTACCTAGATCTATAATCGGTGGTGCAGGATCTGATGGCAGTGACCTGAATGTCAAGGACACCACGGTGGCCATCGCCGTTGAAGTGATTAGCCACAGGAGCGGGTGTTCTGTGTTTGATAGCATGCAGGTGGTTACAGAAGCGGTCGCTCAGTCTAAGGCCAGTCTCACCGATATATTGCTTACCACATCGTTTACATATGATCACTTAAATAACATTACAGGATTCACATGTAAAGGCCTCATCGATGGAGAAACTGGCCTTGGGGAATGAGATGGAGCGCATCTGTACCACATAAGGACATGTGTAACAACGACCACGTGAGCAACGAACGGTACCAAAATGGTCAGGTGCAGAGGACCTGAGGTGGCTGTGGACCAAGATGTCCTTCAGATTTTTGTCGCGCCTATAGGCCAGCAGAGGTAATTTGTGGAAAGCGTCACGGGTGTCAGAATCAGACTGGAGAAGGGAATAATGTTTAAGCAGGATGCGACGGACAGTCGAGTTATGGGGATGGAAGGTAAGAACCAGTTTAACCCTATCAGAGGAGGAGGAAGAACCCTGGGAATTATTCAAGGTATCAAGGCGAGATAGCTGGCGTACAGGGTGCCAAGCCAATGAAAGAATGCTGTCAGGGAAGGAGCGTCCACTGAAGAACTCAATCATCTCAGAGGATTTGTCGAGAAAATCGTCGTCATCGCTACATAAGCGACGAAGGCGAAGAAGCTGTAAGGTAGAGAGTTACGACAGGCGGGAGGATGAGAAGAACTGTAGAGCAGAAAGCCATGTGCATCAGTAGGTTTGTAGTAGACTGATGTGCTGAGGTATAGGGGATGAATAGTGACAATGATGTCCAGGAAATGGACAGAGGTGGTGGAAATGGTAAATGTGAATTTACTAGGGGGGTTGAAATTGTTGATGAAGTTGATGAAGCGAGACAGTTCTGCTTCTGTCATGTCAGTAATACCTATCCCATCATCAATGTATCTGTGGAAAAGAGATGGGAATGGGCCATCGTAGGTAGACCAAACTAGATGTTCTAGATGTCCCATGAAAAGACAGGCATAGTAAGGCCCCATCTTAGTGCCCATGGCCACACCACTGATCTGATCGAAAAAATGTTAATCGAATTAAAAAGAGTTGAGTGTGAGCACCAATTCTTTGTTACGTCATCGTTTTGTTCCTCTCGTTCCTCCTGTATTATCGTCTTTGTGTACTTCCTGTTCGTATGCTTCCGGTATCTAACTACCACATTTCACTCGGATACGCATTCATTTCTACTTGTGGTTTTTTTATGTTTGTATGTTATGTCCGTATCTTGAAAAGGCCTATTGGTCGGAAACGTCGACTTTGTCCTGTGTATTGTCATTTGTATGATTATATTCTGTGTTTTGTTTTGTTGTACGTACCATATTTACATCCGTTAGTGATAGTGTGTATTGTTTTAGTCGTCATTTAGAAGGACTTCATTACCTGTCTCCCACGTGAGTATTATTTTCAATTATGTTCTACTAGCAGTACCACCTTCTATATACTACCTGCTATACCACTTATACTACACAACCTCTACCTAACTCATCTACTACCTGCTATACTACGACACAACCTTTGATGTACTCCTTTCCCTCCCTAATGTCCATTGTTGTGCTAATTACTTTAATGGATTAATGCCCCCGGAAGCGATACCTGCGACGAACATAAACAAAACACACACACAAACGAGAAACACGGGAAACTAATCATAGAAATGAACGACAAGATCATGCGAACAAGTCACGTCATTTTCAACTACCTCTAATGTCGTGCTTCTCAACGTTGTGTCACTCCTCAACAGAAGGAGGATGGGGGTAATTTACTTTGTTTTTAGAAAGAATAGGGGGGGTGGTGAGGAAGTAGGCTGTAGGGCTGTAAATAATTTTCTTCCGTGAGCATGCTGTAAATATTTTGTTAACGAAGACAAGAAATTCACCCAATTCACTCAACGAAGACAATAAATTCACCGAATTCACTCAAGGAAGAGTTTTGAGACTGAAATTTTGACAATAAATAATACGATTTTTATTGGTAATGCGTAAAAAGCTTCGGTAAGCTGTACAGAAATCAATGTTTTAGGCGTCAGAAAGACCTCGGGGGGTAAATTTGCACTAGAAGGTAACCGCGTGTATTGGAAACCATTGCTCTGTGTTCGAAAACTCATATCTAGTACAAAGATATTATAGACCCTCTTATCATATCACTAGGGTAATGATGATAATTCATCATATCACTAGGGTAATGATGATAATGATAGAGCGTGCAGTATGAAATATATTTTCTGTGTTCGGGTAATTGTATTAAACCCGGTTATCAAGTTTTGCTAATTACTGGAAACACGCATTTTAACACACGAAAATTGACGATTCGACCAAAAAGCGTTTATGATAAACACAGTCACAACATAATAGGACAAGTAAGAACAGCATTGTCCACGTTCACAGGACAGAATTTGTATTCACCACCCTGTTTCCTAGTTAGAGTTCAGTTTTGCTGCAATTGGTAAATTGGTAGCGTATCCTATTTAGAACTATCCCATCAATCCACCATTTTTTTGGCTGTAGTGATTTTCTAGGCAATATAAATACGTTCAGTAGTTTGTCATTGATTTCTGAACGGTCCGCTGTGCACAATTGCCTGTGGCGGGGATTTACTACAATTACTCCATAATAATTGGTAGGTATATATATATATATATATTGAATTATAAGTGTGTGTACGACCCTCGCATTTGTTGGTTTTTTTATTGCTCCTCCAGCTGTCCATGAGCTCATGTCCTTTGATCCAATGTTACGTGGTTGATGTACACATGTGTTTGTAATCTGTTGTTTCCATATAGAGTTATTCATTTATCTGACTTTTGTAGGGAAAAGATGTTTTCTGACATCATCCAGGGCTGGACATTCAAAAATATGGTGGTTGACAGTCGACACAATCTAAAATGTGTTGTGGTTGACAGTCGACACAATCTAAAATGTGTTGTGGTTGTCAGGTTTGTTTGTTTTGCATTCGCTCCATTGTAACCATCACGGATATCCGGCGATTTCCGCCGGGAGCGTGATTACGTTGTGCCACCGTTATGCGCCTTGTAGGCCTAGCACCTCCGATTTCGGCATTCCTTGACAATTCGGGTGGGCTACCCTTAGCCTGTGACAGCCTCTATATCTGTCTCAAGGCACGCGTAGTGGAGACTCTTCGCCCAGACGATTTTTTTGCTCTCGTCTGTCTCGAACGAGGTGTTCCACTGTCTATGAAATTGTCTGGTGTAATTGGACGTGCTGTGCCTGTGCCCATTGGGTACTGAACCGTTTCTCATCCGTGAGCCTGGTTCCTTAAGGGGAAGAACTCAACAGAGGAGTTGGACCCTGGCTCTTTCGCCCTTTCAGCCGAGGTGTCATTCACCGACATCGTGTACACCTTGTCCAAGTTCGAGTCTCACACCACGCGGTTGAGAGCAAGGCGTTCTCGAACTGAGCGTCCTTGTCCCAATAGCGCCTGAGCCCATCAGGTACTGAACCCTTTCTCTCTTCAAGTGTATTTCCGGTGTAGGAAAACCTGACAGTAGAGTTGGGTCAGGGCTAAATCGTTGTCCCTTTTGTGTCTGAGCGCATCGAGTACGGAACCCTTTCTCTTCGCGAGGATATTTCCGGTTTAGGAAGGCTCGACATTAGAGTTGGATTAGGTCTTCTTGTTTTACCAAACGCCAATAAATGAGTCTGGGTCTCTGCCTGTAAGGAACACAGGTAACTAGAAGCTCGTCTCGAGCTGACGGAGATTGTAGTTCCCCTTTCCTAGGAACTTTTCATTTTCTATTTGCAGTTCGCGCTGCCCTCTAGCGCTGTTCTGCCCTTTCATTGTTTCATTGTACTCGGTATGAAATATATTTGTCTCTCGCCATGCATCTACCTTTACGTGCATTTTGCATTGGCCGCCCCTCCAATGTTCGGACTGGACTGACTAGCTTCACTGTATGTCGACAGTGTCGCTATATGTGGTGCTGCTGGTGGTGTCGGAGATATTGTCTGTCTCTTGTGCAGTCAAATCTCTTTCCATCTGCTACCTCCACATTCTCGGACACGATTCCCAAATGATTTGGCCAGAATCAGCACGAGTTGCTGTATTTCTGTTTGCAGGGTGCACCGCGTGGAGGTACATTTGGGATCTTGATTATCTGCTAACCCTGGGTCCGCCTAGAGCAATGCGTTCATTTGCACCCCTCTGTTCAGGTGATTGTTAAGATGTTCATGTATGCGAAGTCGGAAGATGGTACACAGATCCTTGTAGCAGCAAGTGAACAGGAACAACAAAGCCAAATAGATCAAGGCGATAATTCAAGTAAAGAATATGGACTAGATATAGACATCCAAAAAATAAAAACCATGATAATCATCAAAGTCACAGAAGAACAAGTGCTTAACGTAAAAATACACGGAGAGAAACTACAACAAGTAAAACATTTTCAATATGTTCGATACATAATCACAGATAATGGCGGATGTGAAATAGAAGTTAAAAGGTTAAAAGGAATGGCTAAAAGTACCTGCAATGATATGAGGAAAATAGTAACACTTAAACAAATAACAAACAAGCTAAAAATTAGATTTATGAAATGCTACATTTATTCTATATTAATTTGTTGTTCAGAAACATGGACACTAAATAAACAATAAGAAGACAGAATTGATGCCTTTGAGATGTGGATATATGAATGAATAATTCCAAAAACGTCAGGGTCGTAGGGGGTACCAGATTGGATGCTACACCACACAGAATCCTCCAGCGATTTCTGTCTTCAATGATGCGGAGGAGTAAGGAAAAATCATGTCCTGCCCATACTTTTATGTTGTCTGTCAATGTATTTATTTGCCATCCCATTCTTCTACCCCTTCGACTGTTCTGTGCAGTAGTGTTTTTGACAAGAAGTCATCTCGGCACACATGTACAAACCATGCTAGTTTTTCATAGTTTCACTATTGACAGAATGGTTCTTGTACACCTGCATACACCTGCATACACCTGATACACCTGCATACACCTGCATACACCTGATACACCTGCATACACCTGCATAAGTCACAAAACAACGAAGTTATATCACAGTGTGAGGTGATATTTCAGTCACGAAACATGAAGTTATATCACAGTGTGAGGTGATATTTCAGTCACGAAACATGAAGTTATATCACAGTGTGAGGTGATATTTCAGTCACGAAACATGAAGTTATATCACAGTGTGAGGTGATATTTCAGTCACGAAACATGAAGTTATATCACAGTGTGAGGTGATATTTCAGTCACGAAACATGAAGTTATATCACAGTGTGAGGTGATATTTAAGTAGCAAAAAACTACAGTGTCGCAGCTACCGCTTCTATTTCCATTTTCATGGTCGATGTAAATTTTGTGTGTGTTGTAATTCAATAATTAATTTAATTAATTGTTTGGTAACTTGCTAAATAGTTGATATAGTAATAATTACAATTGGTGAATAGGGTTAATTAAATTTTTAGAGTTAATGAGAAGGGAATATATTAATTGTTAGATTTGTTGAATAGTGGAGTTGTTATTTGTTAGATTTGTTGAATAGTGGAGTTGTTAATTGTTAGATTTGTTGAGTAGTGGAGTTGTTATTTGTTAGAGATGTTGAATAGTGGAGTTGTTATTTGTTAGATTTGTTGAATAGTGGAGTTGTTATTTGTTAGATTTGTTGAATAGTGGAGTTGTTAATTGTTAGATTTGTTGAGTAGTGGAGTTGTTATTTGTTAGAGATGTTGAATAGTGGAGTTGTTATTTGTTAGATTTGTTGAATAGTGGAGTTGTTATTTGTTAGATTTGTTGAATAGTGGAGTTGTTAATTGTTAGATTTGTTGAATAGTGGAGTTGTTATTTGTTAGAGATGTTGAATAGTGGAGTTGTTATTTGTTAGAGATGTTGAATAGTGGAGTTGTTATTTGTTAGATTTGTTGAATAGTTGAGTTGTTATTTGTTAGAGTTGTTGAATAGTTGAGTTGTTATTTGTTAGATTTGTTGAATAGTTGTTGAACATCAACCCGGCTTATGGAACATATTTTTGACACTACCCTTCCTATGCGACAAATTGTGAACACTAACCCTTCCTATGCGACAAATTGTGAACACTAACCCTTCCTATGCGACAAATTGTGAACACTAACCCTTCCTATGCGACAAATTGTGAACACTAACCCTTCCTATGCGACAAATTGTGAACACTAACCCTCTTATGCGACAAATTGTGAACACTAACCCTTCCTATGCGACAAATTGTGAACACTAACCCTCTTATGCGACAAATTGTGAACACTAACCCTTCCTATGCGACAAATTGTGAACACTAACCCTTCCTATGCGACAAATTGTGAACACTAACCCTTCCTATGCGACAAATTGTGAACACTAACCCTTCCTATGCGACAAATTGTGAACACTAACCCTTCCTATGCGACAAATTGTGAACACTAACCCTTCCTATGCGACAAATTGTGAACACTAACCCTTCCTATGCGACAAATTGTGAACACTAACCCTTCCTATGCGACAAATTGTGAACACTAACCCTTCCTATGCGACAAATTGTGAACACTAACCCTTCCTATGCGACAAATTGTGAACACTAACCCTCTTATGCGACAAATTTGGGACATTGAATACCCCCCTTTCCACACACACACACATTATGGGAACATTTTGAATTTTCTGACCCCTTTAACAGACACATTTTGGACCTTGATCCCCTTATGGGACAGATTATGAGCCCTGACCCCTTATGCAACAAATTTTCTTCAGTGCCCCCACCCTCCGCTTTACTCGCATGCCTAGAAAACGCGGTCGCGGACATTTTTTATACGCCACTAAGGCTTTTTAAGCTTTATAGCTATAATTCGTATTGTTTATCTCTATAATTCGTATTGTTTATAGCTATAATTCGTATTGTTTATAGCTATAATTCGTATTGTTTATAGCTATAATTCGTATTGTTTATCTCTATAATTCGTATTGTTTATCTCTATAATTCGTATTGTTTATCTCTATAATTCGTATTGTTTATAGCTATAATTCGTATTGTTTATCTCTATAATTCGTATTGTTTATAGCTATAATTCGTATTGTTTATCTCTATAATTCGTATTGTTTATAGCTATAATTCGTATTGTTTATAGCTATAATTCGTATTGTTTATAGCTATAATTCGTATTGTTTATAGCTATAATTCGTATTGTTTATAGCTATAATTCGTATTGTTTATAGCTATAATTCGTATTGTTTATAGCTATAATTCGTATTGTTTATAGCTATAATTCGTATTGTTTATCTCTATAATTCTTGTTTATCTCTATAATTCTTATTGTTTATCGCTATAATTCTTGTTTATCTCTATAATTCTTGTTGTTTATCCTTCAAGTGCTACCTTCCTGTTTCCTCGCTAGACAGATCTGTGGTCCCAATTTGAAAAAAAGTTTCTAAGTTGCTCCCCTGCAGCTCTCTTTGTGGCAGCCAGGGAAAGGGGAACATATGGCCCACATTTAGAACCACTGTTCAAATATACAGTTTGGAAAAATCGATGACGTAACATCTACACAAACGTGACATGCCTACTATGGATATTCTATAATCATATTGTGTAGATCAATGTCAAGGTTCTGAGAATGAGGCACCATCTGCTCCGTTCAGCAAGCTAATAATAGAAACTTAATATAAATGTCGCCGAGGCAGAAATACAGTGATTGCATACTTTATCTTTGAGTAGTGTTGAAAAGAGTTCACGACGATACAGTACAATGGATTATTCAACGATCATTCGCGACCAATTGTCAGTATGAGACCTGAAAAAAGAACTAAAATGAGCCTTTTGCACGACCGTGCTTCTCTGATGACCGGCCTAGTCACGCACTTCAGAACCGCTACATATATCAGTTTGTCACTCTTAAACCATTCGGAATCAATGAGAGTCCGTCTTATGGAGGATCTCTAGTTGTTGCGTCATTTTTCTGTTTGTCTCATTTCACATGTATTTAGCTATGTTTTGTATCTTCCTTGACCGTGATGCTTCACCTCTGACCTACTCTAAATCCTTCCGTTCCATCTTCACATTACATTTAACTCGGCCGTGTGAATATATATAGTTTCGTTCTTACTTGGCGTCTTCTTTTGTGTATGTACTCTTGTTTAAGACCTTTGGTCGAAACGTCGATATGTGCATGTAATTATGTGTTTTTCAGTGATTAGCATCACTTTATTACCCTGTTCCTAGCTTCTCATAATAACAGTAAGACACTACAGAAACAGTAATCTAGACAGTCTGTCAGAGGCACTGATGAAAGTGAGTAATAGTCTCAGACAAGTCAAAGTTAAGTGGATTCCAGCCCACTACGACATTCACGGAAATGAAGAGGCAGATACATTGGCCACAAGATTGAAACAAATGTCAAACTGAGGAAAGTGCCTCGTATAATTGCATAAAAAGGCTTTAAAAAAAGCACAGCTACAATAACATGACGAACAAAAAACATCCAGAAAAATGATCTACTACTCACTGCCAAGAAGAAACCAGGTTACTACTCACTGCCAAAAAGAAACCAGGCAGGTTACTAATCACTGCCAAGAAGAAACCAGGCAGGTTACTACTCACTGCCAAGATGACACCAGGCAGGTTACTACTCACTGCCAAGAAGACACCAGGCAGGTTACTACTCACTGCCAAGATGACACCAGGCAGGTTACTACTCACTGCCAAGAAGAAACCAGGCAGGTAACTACTCACTGCCAAGAAGACACCAGGCAGGTTACTACTCACTGCCAAGAAGACACCAGGTTACTACTCACTGCCAAGAAGACACCAGGTTACTACTCACTGCCAAGAAGACACCAGGCAGGTTACTACTCACTGCCAGGAAGACACCAGGTTACTACTCACTGCCAAGAAGACACCAGGTTACTACTCACTGCCAAGAAGACACCAGGTTACTACTCACTGCCAAGAAGAAACCAGGCAGGTTACTACTCACTGCCAAGAAGACACCAGGTTACTACTCACTGCCAAGAAGACACCAGGTTAACTCACTGCCAAGAATAAACCAGGTTACTACTAACTGCCAAGAAGAAACCAGGTTACAATCTTCTGACTTAGAACTAGTAACTGAACTAGCGTATATACTTGACCAGACAGACATGTATCCATGTGGAGACGACAAGCAGACAGACATGTATCCATTTGGAGAAGACAAGCAGACAAGTATGTGTCAATGTGGAGAAGACAAGAAGACAGACGTGTCAATGTGGAGAAGACAAGCAGACAGACATGTATCCATGTGGAGAAAACAAGCAGAGAGACTTTTGTCAATGTGGAGACGACAAGCAGACAGACATGTATCCATTTGGAGAAGACAAGCAGACAAGTATGTGTCAATGTGGAGAAGACAAGAAGACAGACGTGTCAATGTGGAGAAGACAAGCAGACAGACGTGTCGATATGAAGAAGACAAGTAGACAGGTATGTGTCATTGTGGAGAAGAGAAGCAGACAGACATGTATCCATTTGGAGAAGACCATCAGACCATGTTCTCCAGAACTGCCGTCTTCAGGTAAGGCGTAAAACAGAGATATAACCCTACCCAACCGAACTGAAGGAAAAACTTATAACGAACATATAGCGAACTTATAGGGAACTTTTAACGAACTTATAGCGTGTTTAGTACAATACGTATCTCTTATGATGTGCGCAACTTTCAACTGCGGACATTAGTTCAACTTGGTTATATCAAAACATTTACCAACAAAAATCTAACCCAGGATTTATGTGATAAGCTTGACACAGACAAGGGAGACCTGAATAAGAGAGATCAAATTTGATTGCTGGACCAAACACTGAAGAAGAAATCTGAATATAATTGTTCAGTTCTGACAGTGGTAACTCATTGTTGATGGTAACTCATTGTTGATGGTAACTCATTGTTGATGGTAACTCATTGTTGATGGTAACTCATTGTTGATGGTAACTCATTGTTGATAGTTAAACAATATTGAGCGATGTTATTTTTTTATATAGCTCTTAATCGTGACCACGTGACCATCAATAATATAACACCCGTTGGCTACATTGGGAGTCAGCTACTAAAGTTATACAACTGAGTTTTCCAGTGATTTTCAATGGATGTAGACACAAAATATAAACAAGGAGACAAATGGAAATCACGAAGACAGCCAAGATGCATAATTTTTAAAAGGGTGATACTTTATGAGTCCACAGTGCAGTATAAATGACGAAAGACACGGCTTATTCTTTACAATTGGTCAAATCTGGTTAATGACCTGGTTTTCTCTATTGTATCTAGGCTCAATCTCATTAATTCTGCTATCTGATGACATCCAGCTTGGAGACTGCGCAAACTTTAAAGACATAAAAGTCCGATTCATGTGTTTAGACTTAACGAGATGGAAACTATGTTTGATGATCCTATTAACTAAGACGTCAAAGATGTCTGATTCAGGTTGCTTTAGACAAACCAAATATGTCACTATCTGGTATGGAGAGACAAGATCAATATGATTGTATATTTCATCGGATTTTCTGGTCGGATTAGGTAGTAGATGATGGCTGCGAAGTGGTCGGATTAGGGAGTAGATGATGGCTGCGAAGATGACAATGATGATGCTGATGATATAATCTTGAGGAAGTGAATGTTTGTTAATCTCTTTCTCTGTATAGAAGATATATATAATTGAAGATTAATGCCACGGGACAAAAATTGAAGATTAATGCCACGGGACAAAAATTGAAGATTAATGCCACGGGACAAAACTTGAATTCAAAGTCACGGAACAAAAATTGAAGATTAATGTCACGGAACAAAAATTGAATTCAAAGTCACGGAACAAAAATTGAAGATTAATGCCACGGAACACAAATTGAAATCAAAGTCACGGAACAAAAATTTAAGATTAATGCCATGGGACAAAAATTGAATTCAAAGTCACGGAACAAAAATTGAAGATTAATGCCATGGGACAAAAATTGAATTCAAAGTCACGGAACAAAAATTGAAGATTAATGCCACGGAAAAAAAATTGAAGATTAATGCCGCGGAACAAAAATTGAAGATTATTGCCACGGAACAAAGATTGAATTCAAAGCCACGGAACAAAAATTGAAGATTAATGCCACGGAACAAACATTGAATTCAAAGTCACGGAACAAAAATTGAAGATTAATGCCACGGAACAAACATTGAATTCAAAGTCACGGAACAAAAATTGAAGATTAATGCCACGGAACAAAAATTGAATTCAAAGTCACGGAACAGAAATTGAAGATTAATGCCACGGAACAAAAATTGAAGATTAATGCCACGGAACAAAAATTGAAGATTATTACCACGGAACAAAAATTGAAGATTATTGCCACGGAACAAAAATTGAATTCAAAGCCACGGAACAAAAATTGAAGATTAATGCCACGGAACAAACATTGAATTCAAAGTCACGGAACAAAAATTGAAGATTAATGCCACGGAACAAAAATTGAATTCAAAGTCACGGAACAAAAATTGAAGATTAATGCCACGGAAAAAAATTGAAGATTAATGCCACGGAACAAAAATTGAAGATTATTGCCACGGAATAAAACTGAAGAATATTGTCACGGAACAGCAACTGAAGATTATTGTCACGCAAATATAACTGAAGGCTATTATCACACAAAAACAATTGAATGCTATTGTCACAAAACAATAATTGCCCCAAAAGGGGGAGGAGTGGGAGAACACATGCACAAAGAAAAAAGTTGAAAATCATTAGAATAGAACTTTGACCTTTTGGTCATGTTGGGGTGCTATATTTTAATGTTCTAGTACTATATTTAAATGTTCTATTACTATATTTTAATGTTCTAATGTTATATTTTAATGTTCTAGTGCTATATTATAATGTTCTATTGCTATATTTTAATGTTCTAGTGCTATATTTTAATGTTCTAGTGCTATATTTTGATGTTCTACGTGTCCAATTTATTCGTGTTGCTCCTTTTTGTATGAGATAAGCCGTTTGAAATATTTTCCTCTGTTCTTTATTTTAATCACTAGAGACTACGAGCGAGGAAGCTCATGTTCCCTTTGTGTAATTGTAATTGTGGGATGAAACATAGTGCACAGTGTTCTTTAATATCAAGAAGAATTCACATCTCAGTGGTATGCAATGTTGGGAGAATAATTCACATCTCAGTGGTATGCAATGTTGGGAGAAATCTTCAACTCAGAAAAGAAGCGGTGGGAGGGGGAACATAGATCTCTTTTTCTCTGTGTGCTTGTTTATGTGTGTGTGTGTCTTTCTCTCTCCCTGTGATGTTGTGTACGTGAGTGTATGCATGTGATTGTATATTTCGGGGGTTTGCATATTTCACAATTGTGCATGCAAACATACTGTAACGTTTAGGAAGTTGCAGGGAGGTGGTGCTTGTAGCTGTGGGATAAAGGCAGTATGTCTTTGTGGTAGCCACGTCGTGTTAAGGGTGTGTTTAAAAAAAATTAATGTACCCTCAAACAGAAGTAAACCAAGTTCTTACAGGGAACCGAAACCTGAACCTCATTGATGTAAGACCAACGCACTAACATATCAGCAATGAACCACAGTGCAGAAATACAATCACATAAATATCAGCAACTATTTTGTTATTTCAGTATTGACCACTATTGACCACACAGATCCAGGGTTGATCACACAAATCACTATCGACCACCATTGACCACACAGACAAACGCTTAAAAACTGCCATAGAATCCGGTTTCAATTCCTGTTAGCCTTTTTCGCGTTTTTATATCCCTTCCTCTGTCAAATGGTCGTATATTTCATAATTTATGTTTCCTATTCTTAATGACCTGGTCGTCGAGCAAATAATTACAAATGTTGAGTTCCTGTGTACACAGCTGTTCAATTCCAAGTCAATAGATCACTCAAGAAGCTTTTGGCCTTTTTGTATATGCAAGTGTAGTTTCTTGTGTGAAACCCGTGTCCCCTGGTGTGATTATTAATTAGGTTATTCCCCTTGGTAATGTTTGCCAATTGATATTTATTAATTATTAATTTAACTATTAATTATTTTAGGGTTAGGCTTAGGGTTTAGGTTAGAGAGGTTTAGTTTTACATAACTAACCTTAAATAGATTTATTTTAAAATTAATAAAGAATAGACATAATGGCAAACATTGTTACGGGAAATAAACACATCGGGAGACCCAGTTTCCAAACAAGAACCCAAGCTTATTTTGTAACCAAGGAATTAGTTGGTTTGGTATTGTTTTTTATAGCGGTGGTGGAATTTGGATAGATAAGGAGAACTATCACGCATAGTTTTTTTTCCTTTAGCCGCGTCTTTTCAACCATCAACGTAAGCATACGTTGGTTATGTTATAACGAGTGATTATTAAACTACTTTGGAGCCTGAAGCTTCGATAATATATGGAACCCACGATCTTCGTCAGATATCTCCTGCCAACCACTTCACTTATCTAACCATCTGATCCGTGCTTTATTTGGCAACTATCTCCTGCCAACTACTTCACTTATCTAATTATTTGACCCGTGCTTTATTTGGCAACAATCTCCTGCCAACTACTTAACTTATCTAATTATTTGACCCGTGTTTTATTTGGCAACAATCTCCTGCCAACTACTTCACGTATCTAATTATTTGACCCGTGCTTTATTTGGCAACTATATCCTGCCAACTACTTCACTTATCTAATTATTTGACCCGTGCTTTATTTGGCAACAATCTCCTGCCAAATACTTCACTTATCTAATTATTTGACCCCTGTTTTATTTGGCAACTATCTCCTGCCAACTACTTCACGTATCTAATTATTTGACCCGTGCTTTATTTGGCAACTATCTATATTTTGTGTAGCCGGTCAATAAAAAATATAAAAAGTCAGCATACATGGGGAAGATCTGAAGGTATCAATATTGACATATCTGGCTAACCATTATGCAACATTAGACTCCAGTAAAAGACATGCTAGTATTGACATATTGGAACAACCTTTATACAACATTATACTTCAGTGGATGACATGAAAAATATTGACATATCGGACCAACTATTATTTAACATATGACTATTATTTGACACTCCAGTATTGACCTATGGGACTAACCATTATGCAACATAATACTCTAGTAGTAGTAGATGGCATGCAAATATTGACCTATCGAACCAACCCTTATACAACATTATATTCTAGTAGTAGTAGTAGATGATATGCCAGGATTGTGAAGCTTTCATCTTGTGGAAGTTTCATTATGACATTTCATATGTGCATTTACATTTATTTTTTCTTATGTAGCATTCGGAGAACCCAGTTTTGCATATTACGCCGGGGAGGAGACACAAAAGCTCCAACCCTGTACATGGTCTTAGATGCCAATGTGTATATTGCTCCTCGACTATGCTCAAGTAGTCTATGTAGTGTGGTTAAAACAACTTTGTGTGTGACGTGACGTGACGTAATTTCGCTTAAAGATCTCAGAAACAGACAAATATGTTAGCACTGCATCCCTAGAGAGCTCCCTTGGATGACAAGGAATGCATAATTAGAGAACTGCCTTGGGTGTCAAGAAATGCATAACTTTCTGTTCCACCCTTATCAATGACCAACTTTGGTTGGGTTGTTATGGGCACCTGACTGGAAATGATGCTTGACAGGGAATTGAAGCTCATGACTATTTTTCTAATCGTGGAAAGGTAGAAAAACCACAAAACCCATAAAATTGACCCCCTCTCAGTAGAAAAGCCACACAACTAAAATTGAACCCATCTCAGTAGAACAGCCACAAAACTCTTAAAATTGTCCACCTCTTAGTAGAAAAGCCACGACACCCCTAAAATTGACCACCTCTCAGTAGAAAAGCCACAAAACTCAAAAAATTAACCACCTCTCAGTAGAAAAGCCATAAAACCCAAAAATTAACCACCTCTCAGTAGAAAAGCCACAAAACTCCAAAAATTAACCACCTCTCTGTAGAAAAGCCACAAAAACCCTATAATTGACCACCTCTCAGTAGAAAAGTAACGAAACCCCTATAATTGACCACCTTTCAGTAGAAAAGCCATAAAACCCCTAAAATTGACCACCCCTCTTTAGGAAACTTTTTTCTAAGCAGTCAACACCACCGAGAGTTGAAGTCGTCCAGGTATGAAAAAAAGCGTTGGATACACCATCCCATTGACATAGGAAGTAAGAGCTAATTGCACGTAATTCATGTTATTGATACAAGAACAACAATTAAAAATCAACTTGTGTAATAATTCCACAAGAAAACATGTCGTTAAAGAATTCATTGAATATAAGTTCATCTACTTCCTCGTCCTCCAGCCAAAGTCCGATGCTGATATAGATTTCATCAGTGAACTGGACTGTGGTCACCAGCTGCGAGATATAACCGTAGAGCTTGTCCATCAGAGCTGTTTCAGATAACCATAGTTTTCTTCCTGTGGTGTGATACAGTGGGCAGTTATGTCAAATATTTTCTGTGTTTTCTGAAGGTGATTCTATGTTCCTTCAACGCCGTATACGGTACATAAAACAGAAACTAGAGCGCTCCAATTCGAACGATGTTATGATAATGTGTGCGATGTATGCATGTTGTTGAGACCATCTTTGATGGTTGCTGAAGATTTTTACAGGGACACATATCGATGTCCCCAGCTCCAAATCTCCTGTACATGTATTGTGTGAGTCTGTTGTTGCTTGTTGTCAATATTAAAATGACTGTCTGTTCCCTACAAACTTGTGGCTAACATCGTACTTTTGAATATCAGTTTCGTTTCTATGATGTTGTCTAACAGTGGTTCTCAGCCTTTCTTCCCCAAATAAAAATTTTTCTTCTTGGACCTCAACTTCTCTCTGGAATTTGTCATTTTTTTCTCTTCTAGGGGCAATGTAGTCTATTTTAAGAACCGCTTGTCTAAACGGCTTGAGTTTTGATAATGACTAGTGACTCTCCAACAGTAATTATAAGGTTGGTATATTCTTTTAAATAAGTAGCGGAGCGGTAAATTTGGTATTTATATTTTCTATTTTAAGTTTATTCACTGGCGTCTGTGAAAATGTTACAGCACAAATGTGTTTCAACTGTGGTTTGTCAGAACATGTTGACGAATATATTCTGAAAATTAATTTCCGATGCTTGAATCTCTTCACTCTCAGACGAGTTATTTCTCTCTTTCTTCTTCTTTCTAACTGTTTCCCTATCTTTCTATCTTTCTCTCTCAGAAAAAAAAGTTACAAAAGGGAAACAGAGAGATACATTCTCTTTCTCTGTATTTCTGACTTGCTCTCTCTATTTCTCTTTTCTCTTTCTCTCTCTCGATCCATTTCTTACTCTCTTTCTCTGTCTGTATATTCTTTCTCTCTCCATTACTCTTTTTCTCATTCTATCTTTTTCTCTCTGTGTCATTCTTTCGCTTCGTCTATTTGTTGTTGTTGTTCTTGTTGTTGTTGTTGTTGTTGTTGTTGTTTGAAATATGTTTAAGAACTCGAATGTATACAGCTACGCAATAGTTAATTATTCATCTGACCCTCTCATTGTGTTCTTTGAATATGTGTTCAACTCCGGGGCGTACCACTCTCTAGTCGACCTGATACAAAAACAGACGGGGGTAACTGTCATCCAATCATGTCCGAGAGTCTATTTGACCTTTCTTTAAATCGACCTCCACCCCCATCACAATCATCAAGTGCCATCTATGAATTGAATGAAGCCTGCAACGGACCTCCAACATATTGTCTCTTGTTTTGTTAGTTCTCTCTGACAGACTGTAACCCGTCCATTTCATGATGTTACTCTCACGCGACTATCTCTACCTATCTCTTGCTCTCCTTCCCTGGACTTTACCCTCAAATAAGGTCGTCAACAAGGTGTCAATTAATATTTTAAAAATATTTAATGTGTCTATTTTATTTCCTTTAGTAGTTTTTGTTTTGTCTGGGTAGTTTTTTCTGAAATTCTTAGTTTTTTTTTTTCTTTCCATGAAGTTCCTCCTATTCTTTTATATATCTACACCACAAAGACATCAATTCTGTATTCTTGCTGTGTGTTTATTGTCCATGTTTCTGAGTCATACATTCATATAGAATAGATGTAGTATTTTATAATTATCATTTTTAGTTTGTAATTTGTTTAGATGTCAATATTTTCATCGATTCATTTTTAGAATGTAATTTGTTTAGATGTCAATGTTTTCCTCACGTCATTAAAAGTATTTTTAGCTTTTCCGATTTCACTTCTACATCACATCTCTACCCTCTCTATCAACAACCTTAGGCGTTTATTTCGTCTATTCTTCCTCCCAAATTCCTGTCATCTAATCTACCTCCCACCTTTCTCTCATCTAGTCCACTTTCCAACTTCCTCTCATCTAGTCCACTTTCCGCCTTCATCTCATCTAGTCCACTTTCCATCTTCCTCTCATCTAGTCTACTTTCCAACTTTCTCTCATCTAGTCCACTTTCCACCTTCCTCTCATCTAGTCCACTTTCCACCTTCCTCTCATCTAGTCCACTTTCCAACTTTCTCTCATCTAGTCCACTTTCCAACTTCCTCTCATCTAGTCCACTTTCCACCTTCCTCTCATCTAGTCCACTTTCCAACTTCCTCTCATCTAGTCCACTTTCCACCTTCCTCTCATCTAGTCCACTTTCCACCTTCCTCTCATCTAGTCCACTTTCCACCTTCCTCTCATCTAGTCCACTTTCCAACTTCCTCTCATCTAGTCCACTTTCCACCTTCCTCTCATCTAGTCCACTTTCCAACTTCCTCTTATCTAGTCCACTTTCCACCTTCCTCTCATCTAGTCCACTTTCCACCTTTCTCTCATCTAGTCCACTTTCCACCTTTCTCTCATCTAGTCCACTTTCCAACTTCCTCTCATCTAGTCCACTTTCCACCTTCCTCTCATCTAGTCCACTTTCCACCTTCCTCTCATCTAGTCCACTTTCCAACTTCCTCTCATCTAGTCCACTTTCCACCTTCCTCTCATCTAGTCCACTTTCCACCTTCCTCTCATCTAGTCCACTTTCCACCTTCCTCTCATCTAGTCCACTTTCCACCTTCCTCTCATCTAGTACACTTTCCATATTCCTCTCATCTAGTCCACTTTCCACCTTCCTCTCATCTAGTCCACTTTACACCTTCCTCTCATCTAGTCCACTTTCTACCATCCTCTCATCTAGTCTACCTCACATCTTCTTCTCATCTACCTCCTAAACCCTCCCTCTAATCTTTCAGAAAGTCTGTTTTCCACACAATATATCGCCTCCACCCCCCCCCCCCCAATATTTCTATCATCTCGATTACCTCCTTCCCGTTCTGTTTCCTCCCTCCTATTACTCTGTTCTCTAGTCTACCTCCTACACAATCTATCTATTATGTATTCTTTGCCTACACACAACTTACGAAATACTTCCAAACACAACTTCAATGCGGTAATTTTTGTTTCTAGATTTATCGACTTTCAGCTACGGCGAAACTAGTCTAATTCTACAGAGCTAGCGTTTAGATTTAGCGCAAGTGCTGTTATTTCTTGAATATGCCCGTACTCAGCATCGATAACAGCCGATCTGTGGGGTATTTATACGGGAAAATACATGTATTGTTTGAAGTTAAACAAACAAATTCTATAATATTTACTTAACCATTTACACATGACACACAATTATCTCTTCTATAAACATGTACAGAGAAAAATGCATGTTAGTCTGAAGTTCGTGAACTTTTCTAAGGTCCAGGATGTTGGGTAATACGAAGGGGTGGCTTATCTCATAACTTTAGAAAACACGATAAAGATAAAAGTTAATTTGTAAGTGTTTTATGGAGAATATGCCAACCTTTTTTTTAAGCTTTTACTGCTAGCAGAGCTCGTTGACCACGTCAATGGTTATTTAATGTGTACCATTGTGGTAACTTTCAACCAAAGCTGTGAGAAAAATTGTGTTATATCAGAGCTATTAACCATCAAAAGTAATAGAGTTTGTTCAAGTCACAACCTTCTAGTCAAGGTGTATCGACGAAACTCTTCAACAGACCCAGCCAGCTAGTCATACTGTGATTTGTCATGCGAGTCACTCGACAATTAAGTTTTATAGACTCATCTGCAATCATAATTTTTTCTCTTGAGTTTGTTATCACACTCCCGCAAATTGTTAGGATACAATCCAAAGAACGGAATCCGTTGTGTCATGGAACACAGCTATGATGTGATATTTGCGCTTCCGACGTCAACAAGGCTCCTGGGTCACTTTGAGAATCTATGGGGTGAGGCAGCCATTTACCAGCATAAATGGATTTATTGAAGCGTTTGATTCGCTGCAGGTCGTTCATTCAGCTCTTTCTCCTCTTTCTTCAATCATTCAAACGCTGATCTTCTTCCTCTTTTCGATTCCCAGGAATTGCGAGCGATTACCTCTTACTTCCTATGTGCAGTGATTTGGTTTCTCCGAGCATTCATACCCTTGATAGATTCTTGATTAGGAATAAGCGTCACAGCACTGGGGGGCATTCCCATATATGCTCTGCTTGCCGTTCTGTCAGCCATCTAAAAGTGTATAAGCTCAGTGTCCCAGTCAGTTGCTTATAACGCGTTCTTCTGATCTTTCCGGAAATTGAGCACTTTCTCCCATCACCTCTAGTCACTCCCATTTCTACCATTCTCTGAATATGTACATTGTCACGTTCGACTTCCTCCTCGTCTTCTCGTAGGTTATCCATGACTATACAATTCAATCCTGTCTCTTCTTATCTCCGTGCCGTTCACCAAAGCCCTACCAGCCAACACATCGGCTCTTTCGTTTCCTCTGACCCCAGCATGACCAGGACAGTAAATCCATGTAATGCTCTGCGCATTGTCGAGAAGAAGACCCATTCATACCCAGCGTTTATACCCAGAAGACTTCAGCTTTCGTCTTAGTGCAATACCTATCAAAGGAGACTTCTCATTTAATATCAATAATATGTACTTACTGCGCAAAACCCACAAGACAATTCAGGAATAGGGTAATTAAGATTTGCTAATCACTAAAGACACACATAATAACACACACAAATCGACGTTTCGACCAAATAGACTTTATCAAGACCAAAATTAAAACAAAATGAAAACATTCAACAGAAAACTAACAGTAAGGATTATGGACGTTCACATTGGCATGTGTAATGTAGATAGACCGGAAAAGGTGAAAAGAAACCTGACAAGGCATATACAAAAATGACTATATGCATGTGACACGAAACAAACTGAAACTATGGAACAAATAGAATAATACATAAGACAGGCGCTCATTGATGCCGTAGGGTTTAAGATTGCCATATTGGTAAATGTACCTGTTCTTAAGCGCATGATGGGTCTGGTCCCCAGAGAAGCACGACTTAATGGTCGTAACCTGAATGTCCTGGACGACCAGGACCCATCTTGTGGGACACGAGAAGATTCGACAAGAGACGGAATTAGTATGAGATCAAGCGTAGGACACTAGATGAGAATTAAGAAACTGGGACCAAGCGTGGGACATGAAATGCGTCGAGATAGCTAATGAAAAGTTTGCACTAGTGGAGTGAGGGAGAGGGGAACGATAAACATAATACTCTTTACCATCTGCTAAAAGAGGCTGCGTATCTGTGGATCTGCCCGGAGTGCAATGATGCAAGTTCTTAAATACATCTTGAAATATAACCCGTAATGTATCTGCACTCAAAAGTAATGTTGCCAGTCAATGACAATCACGGGAAAAATCAAATTAGCCAAGATAAGCGACTATCTTTGCCATAGGGATAAATCAACCAGTGTAGGGTAGCAACCCTAAACAGGAAGTAGGTGGCTGAGGTAACACTGGGCAATATCTTGATATCTTTGCCATATGCTCATATGTCTCTTCCGTATAAGGACTTGGCTGAATTCACAGAACATATCATGAAATGAGATAACATGTAAGCTCGATTACGCTGACACTTTCAGTTAGTTGAAAGAGACCGGGCGTATAAGTAACCTCCTTGAGTTCAGATACGTCTATACTCTTGTCAGATCTATTGTTGTGTGGATAAATTTGCGTGACACATTTCAGACTTGAAATTCTATAGAAGTCTCTGAGATACTTAGAGACGATGTTTCCTTACTCAAGTGACATTTGAAGAGTCGGGAGATCTGAATACAAGGGAAATGATTTCTCTTGTACTCGTCTTCAACCTTTTCTTTCTCGTCTTTTTTTTCTTCTGTCTCGTATTACTTCTGTCTATTTTTTTCTTCTTCTGCCTCGTATTACTTCTCTCTATTTTTTTCCTTTTGATTTATTTTCTCTTCTTCCCTTTCAGTCTCTTCGAAGTTTTCGTATGTTTATTATGTTGCTCTTTCGCGTCGCTCTGAGCATGTTCTGTATTATTTCTTTCACTTTTCTATCTCCATTCTTCTTCTTCCTCGTGCTAATTATTTTCCCATACTTTGTATTCTTTTTGTTTCTCTTATTTCATTGTAGCACATCCGATTCCAAGCTTTCTCTTATTTCATTGTAGCCTACTAATTTTAATCTTTCTTTTACCTTTCTGTAGCCTAACCAATCCGACGCGTTCTCTTACTTCTCTATAGGTTAATTCATCCGACGCTTTCTCTTACTTCTCTGTAGGCTAACCATTCCGACGCCTTGTCTTACTTCTTTGTAGCTTAACCAATCCGAAGCGTTCTATTCTCTATAGATTAACGAATCCTGCGCTTTGTTCTCTGTAAACTAAACAATCCGATTCTTCACTTTCTTCTCTATAAACTAAACATTTCGATTCTTTATTTTCTTCTCTGTAAACTAAACAATCCTATTCTTCTCTGTAAACTAAACAATTCGATTCTTCACTTTCTTCTCTGTAAACTAAACATTTTGATTCTTCACTTTCTTCTCTGTAAACTAAACATTTTGATTCTTCACTTTCTTCTCTGTAAACTAAACATTTTGATTCTTCACTTTCTTCTCTGTAAACTAAACAATTCGATTCTTCACTTTCTTCTCTGTAAACTAAACATTTTGATTCTTCACTTTCTTCTCTGTAAACTAAACATTTTGATTCTTCACTTTCTTCTCTGTAAACTAAACATTTTGATTCTTCACTTTCTTCTCTGTAAACTAAACATTTTGATTCTTCACTTTCTTCTCTGTAAACTAAACAATTCGATTCTTCACTTTCTTCTCTGTAAACTAAATTCTTCACTTTCCTCTATATAGCCCAGCCATTCCTTGTGGGCTGATACTTCATCAGTCACAGCCGGGCTAATTATAGTTACGTATTGTTGGGCCCCATGAGGATGGTGGCTGGTCCGTACTTTCCGTCAAGCGTTAGGGCTGGAACTTTAGTTTACATTCGAATGCCAGATATGTCGCCCCTGTTCTGTTGTATCCATACTTATTCAAAATGTCTTTGATGTTATCTATTGATTTCTCTCTTGATCTTCCTCTGAAACTTGATCGTGTTTTATTAAATTGCACTTGCAGAGATGTAGATGTATTTCATTCTCATCAGATGCCCAAACTATATTAGCTGCCTTCTCTCGGTGTATATTCTCATCAGATGCCCAAACTATATTAGCTGCCTTCTCTCGGTGTATATTCTCATCAGATGCCCAAACTATATTAGCTGCCTTCTCTCGGTGTATATTCTCATCAGATGCCCAAACTATATTAGCTGCCTTCTCTCGCTGTATATTCTCATCAGATGCCCAAACTATATTAGCTGCCTTCTCTCGGTGTATATTCTCATCAGATGCCCAAACTATATTAGCTGCCTTCTCTCGGTGTATATTCAATAAATCATATAATCCTATTCTATTTCTGATGTCTCCATGTTGTAACATGACAAATCTAGTAACGGTGATGTCCAAGGCTGACGTATTAACATGCCTAATCTGGTAACGACGATGTTCAAGTCTGACGTAATAACATGACTAATCTGGTAACGGCGATGTCCAAGTCTGACGTATTAACATGCCTAATCTGGTAACGACGATGTTCAAGTCTGACGTATTAACATGCCTAATCTGGTAACGGCGATGTCCAAGTCTGACGTATTAGCATGCCTAATCTGGTCACAGTGATGTCAAAGGCTGACGTATTAGCATGCCTAATCTGGTCACAGTGATGTCAAAGGCTGACATATGAACAGTCTTGATATAAAAATATAGTTAACAAGTCTGAGATAAAATTACTACTGGCAAGCGAGTAGCCAGTACTAAACATGATAATGATGCCGAAGTTAACGGAGAGAACCAGACCATAGTAATCAAGATGCAACGCACAGACACATTAAGAATATATATATATATATATATTTATACATCTGCATAGTACATGGCCTGTGACTAACATAGTACTTGACCTGTGACTAAAGTGTTACTTGACCCGTGGCTAACATAGTACATGACCTGTGACTAAAGTGTTACTTTACCAGTGGCTAACATAGTATTTGGCATGTTACCAAAGTGTTACTTGAACCGTGACTAACATAGTACTTGACCTGTGACTAAAGTGTTACTTGACCTGTGACTAACATAGTACATGGCCTGTGACTAACATTGTACTTGACCTGTGACTAAAGTGTACTTGACCGTGACTAACATAGTACTTGACCTGTGACTAAAGTGTTACTTGACCCGTGACTAACATAGTACTTGACCTGTGACTAAATTGTTACTTGACCCGTGACTAACATAGTACTTGACCTGTGACTAAGTTGTTACTTGACCCGTGACTAACATAGTACTCGACCTGTGACTAAAGTGTTACTTGACCCGTGACTAACATAGTACTTGACCTGTGACTAAAGTTTACTTGACCCGTGACTAACATAGTACTTGACCTGTTAATAAAGTGTTACTTGACCCGTGACTAATATTCAGGTAGATCTGTTGCTGGAAATGTCTTAAATCAAGAATGAGCGGAGTACGACCCAAGGACCAAACCTTTTTACTGCCCTCAAAGCGATTTTTACTGGCCCTATAATTTATTTTAAAATGATTGCGCGAATTAGCACCTGAGCTCAGACAATCTCAAATAAGAAACTGTCACAGCCAAGGAGTAAACCCCAACGCTAAAGAGTGAAAATAATGCATGATTACGTCACACCTATGTTACTGTGAGTTTAAGACTTTAGTAACAACTGACAAATTACTTGGGAAACAGTTTCTTTCCGCACCTTCTGATGAAGAAATTAGAAGGCGAGAAAAGTTTTATGAGCTGTGAGACTGGCAGCACAACGGACTTCACGTTCACCGACGGAAATCACAAGCTTTTGTTTTGGTTGTCGGATAGCAAACACAGAAGAAGAAGAAATATGCCCCAGATATAACAACTAATTAAGCAGACCTAAATGATTAACAAGTCCAATGCGAGCACAAAAAAGTTCTTCCACACAATTGACATCTGTAGAGAGTGTTTATGGGATGTTGAGATGTTTTTTGTTCTATTCTTCTTGCCCGCTTCTGTCTTGCAGTATCTTGCCTGGTCTCTTCCGCCGCTAGTGCTCCAGTTCTGAGACTGTAACGCTATACTGTTCTATCCTGAGCGAGGCTCTCCCAAGAGCCTACCTCAATTTGAAGATGTTTCAGTGAGGACGAAAACAGCATCATATAACATCTAGTTAAGCAGCATCATCTTCTCATAACAGATGTTACCTCAAACCACTCAAACGTTCCTGGGTTTGACCCGCAGACTGATCAAACATTCCTGGGTTTGACCCGCAGACTGATCAAACGTTCCTGGGTTTGACCCGCAGTCTGATCAAACATTCCTGGGTTTGACCCGCAGACTGATCAAACGTTCATGGGTTTGACCCGCAGTTTGAACAAACATAACTGATTTTGACCAGCAGACCGATAAAACATACCTGAGTTTGACCAGCAAACCGAAATAAATACATCATATTACGACCCGCATACAGATCAAACATACCTGAATTTGCCCAAAGACCAATAAAACATACCTGTCTTTGACCCGTACAGAACGATAACACACCTGAGTTTGGCTTGCAGACTGATGAAACACACCCGAGTTTGACCCACAGACATAAATACAGGTTGCACACCCTGCACTAATTCTAGAACTTCCTCCCAGACTTTACTGGAATATACACTAAACTGACCGCTGTATCAGCTACAGCCATCGGCGAAACTCGTACAGGATATAACATTGTAGATATGGGTTTAACTCCCACAGAGCGATAGAACATGGAGATAACAGTTCTGAACATAATACCATCGACCCACGTCTGCCGACATTGTTCCGAAGTTGGCCTTGCTCAATAAGACTGAGCTGAATCTGTGTTTCAAAAGACTGATTTTCATTGGCTGCGTTGTGTATACTTTGTGACAACGGCCAATGAAAATCATTGGAAATGTCAAGTTGGGAATCTTTTTGAGGATTATTCCAATGAGTCTGTATAAAAGACAAAAGTGCGGTTCACCAATTACAAATTTTGACTTATCGATTGGTTACTTTTTTATAGCCAACCAATGATAAAAACGGATACATAGTATCTGCTCATATCATTGACTACGCCATGAGTGAACGCAGGAGTTTCATGAAATCTTAAGTCGGTCATGCTATTAAGACTCCTAAGATGTTCTATTCTTGTCGAGTCTTTCGTCAATGATACAGCACTGTTGACTCAGCGAGATTCATTCTTCAAAATTGACGCTGTTTGAACTATCCGTCATTTTTATTGACTTAATTGTGTGTTGACAGCCAATTAAAATTACCGGGAAAGTCAACTAGCATCGCTTCTGAAGGATTACATCTAGTGAGTCCACATGACTGCATAATTTCACGAAAGCTTCGATTCTTTTATACCGGGTTGATAATATGCATTATCTTTCTTGTGAACTTGGTACTCTGTTCTATTTCCTATAACAATGAATCTCTTTGGACTACAGTATTACCTTAAACTAACTCTGAGTGGACGATACGCCTTATAATGTGGTTTTAGAACGGCACCACAAAATTAGAATCACTTTATTTTGGTAGAATTACGCTACTACCACTAGTTATTTTGGTGAAGGACGAAGAGGAGGTACTATTGCGGAGGTACCATAGGGGAAGCTATTGAGGGGATACCATTGGATGGCACAATCATTTCTGGAAGAGTGTGGGGTACCTTTGGTCTAGTCTCAGATACAGCATTTATTTTTCTTCAAGTTGATAAAGTAGACATAGCTCTAATACACGATACATAACTCTAATACACAAATACATAGCTCTAATACACAATACATAGCTCTAATACACAATACATAGCTCTAATACACAATGCATAGCTCTAATACACAATACATAGCTCTAATACACGATACATAGCTAATCAACGAAGAGTAAATACAATAACATAGAAATACACAAACTAGCTAATGAAATACACAAATCAAAAAAAAGAAATACACTTCAAAAATATTAATACACAAATCAAACATAGAAAATATTAATCAAAAAAATATACGGATCACAAATATAAATACACAAATAGACATATGCAAGTCACAAATAGAAATACAGAAATCAAAAAATAAACATATACTTGTCAAAAATAGAAATGCACCACTCAAAATAGAAATATACACTAATAAAAAAGTCCGGCTCTGTGGCGAAATGGTACAGAACGAGTCTGTGACGGCCAAGGTACCGAATTCAGTCCTCGCAACAGATAGTTGTGCATCCGGACCGTACAGAAAGCAATGGCAAACTAGTGAAGGTATTTATATTGTCTAGATAATCACTACAGCCAAAAAATGCTGCGTTGATGACTACATCTTGAATAGGATACGCTACCAATAATCAAAAATAGAAATACACAAATAAAACATATAATTGAACTCATATTCTCTGGTAGCCATTCTCTTGTCAACCACTGGCTAGATAGCTAGTCTCTGGTCAAGCACTGGCTAGATAGCTAGTCTCTGGTCAAGCACTGGCTAGATAGCTAGTCTCTGGTCAAGCACTGGTTAGATAGATAGTCTATGGTCATCAACTGGCTAGATACCTAGTCTATGGGCAACCACTGGCTAGATAGATAGTCTTTGGTCATCAACTGGCTAGATAGATAGTCTCTGAGCAACACTGGCTAGATAGATAGTCTCTGAGCAACACTGGCTAGATAGATAGTCTTTGGTCATCAACTGGCTAGATAGCTAGTCTCTGAGCAACCACTGGCTAGATAGATAGTCTTTGGTCATCAACTGGCTAGATAGATAGTCTCTGAGCAACACTGGCTAGATAGATAGTCTTTGGTCATCAACTGGCTAGATAGATAGTCTCTGAGCAACACTGGCTAGATAGATAGTCTCTGAGCAACACTGGCTAGATAGATAGTCTCTGAGCAACCACTGGTTAGATAGATAGTCTTTGGTCATCAACTGGCTAGATAGATAGTCTCTGAGCAACACTGGCTAGATAGATAGTCTTTGGTCATCAACTGGCTAGATACCTAGTCTCTGAGCAACCACTGGCTAGATAGCTAGTCTCTGAGCAACCACTGGCTAGATAGCTGCGACAAAAACCTACAGTCGCTAAACTTTCCACTTGCCAATTATCGTGCATCAAAGTAATAACGGTATTCTATATCACCATCTTCTTCTTCTTCAACGTTCATTCTCAAACTCCCGCTGGATCTCTGTCCCACTAGATTTCCAGCAGGATGTAGTCCAGAGAATGAAAATGCGTTGTGTCGCCGTTTTATTTGCACCAATGGTCCGACACATCCGTCTTCGGTGGATATATGACCATCTAAGCAAGTTTAGGACAATGAAGGGAAAAACGTACATTAATATGTCACATCTATTCTGCTATAGAATTAAAATTGTTACAAATATTACTAAACACAATAACAAACAAAAAAACTACACCTGTTTGGTCATATAAAGAAACACAACTGTTTAGAAAGATAAATAATGGAGGGTAGAGTACCTGGGAGGAGGAGTAAAGGGCAAACAAAGACGACGATTGGCAGACGACATTAGAGATAACATGAATACATCATTGGAAAATGCAAGCCACATCGCCCACGACAAAGAGGGGTTCAGAGAGTTCATTGGGAAGACAACTTTCTAAAAAGAATACGTCACATGATACACAAATATTACAAATTATTTATCTCAAATTTTGAACTCACTTTTGACAAAAGTCGAGTATTGACAAAAGTCGAGCATTGACATAAGTCGAGTATTGACAAAAGTCGAGTATTGACATAAATCGAGTATTTACATAAGTCGAGTATTGACACAAGTCGAGTATTGACATAGTCGAGTATTGACATAACTTGTACTTATTTGAAACCATATTTCCTGTATTCTTATGCTAATGTTTCACTGCAGTAACTATATGATTACTTACTCCTGGGTAGTAGAATCACATATTCATATTTAATAGGAATCTTGAATCTTGTTGATGTTATTACATTATGATATTATGCGATGTTGATCATTTGTTGTATAAATATTAGCTATATTCCCTTCTTTTGCTATAAATATTAGCTATATTCCCTTCTTTTGCTATAAATATTAGCTATATTCCCTTCTTTTGCTATAAATATTAGCTATATTCCCTTCTTTTGCTATAAATATTAGCTATATTCCCTTCTTTTGCTTACAGGGAATAATTTCAGAATTAAATAAAACAAACCCAGATTCTTACGCAAATTCTTTAACTCTGAGTGCAGAAAGTTTAAGCGTACTCTGCTATTTATAAAATAGAAATTGATCGCCTACCGCCAACTGTTATGACAGAACAATATACACAGAAATGTAATGTTAGTTCATTTTATATCTAATACATCTCATATATTTTATATCTAATTTCTTCTTCTTCTTCAGCGTTTATTCTCAAACTCCCACTGGATCTCCTTTGTAGCAGGTCCATGGTCTTACTAGATTTCCAGTAGGATGTAGTCCAGAGAATGGAAATGCGTTGTGTCGCCGTTTTTTTGCACCAATTGCCCGACACATCCGTCTTCAGCGGTTATATCTAATTCATATCATATATTTAAATATATTTTATATCTAATTCATATCATATATTTTATATCTAATTCATATCATATATTTAAATATATTTTATATCTAATTCATATCATATATTTTATATCTAATTCATCTCATGCCATATATTTGTTAAATATGAATTTAATTGTTGTATAAAATATTGCATTGATCAGGTCAACTTTTCTAACACAACTCACACACATTGTCATCAACTGTCACACTTTTGAGACCCACACCAGCACCTTAATTTGTTGACGTAATTTATACTTAGACTATAAATTCACTCATCAAAATTACAAATACTCACTTCAGAAACAGAAGTTCACATATAAAAATAGAAATACACTCTTCAAAAATAGAAATACACTTTTCAAAAAGACACATATGCACTTTACAAATAGAAATGCACGCACCAAAACGAGAAAAACACGCTTCTGAATTCGCAAAATACGCTTCTAAATTAGAAAACACGCTTCCAAATTAGAAAAACACGATTCTAAAATAGAAACACGTGCTTATAAAGTAGAAATAACGGCTTAAGAAATAATAATAATGTTATTAAGACTTGAAACATATTTTTTTTAATTCATAAAATCAAGTTAATAAATCTCTACTTACAATATTAACACAGGTTACAGTATCCAAGCTTGAAGGCTTATGTACGCCGAAACGTCGCGATCCATGTTTGAATTCATTTTGTGCAATAACTTGCACATAATACATACCGTTTAGGAAGAAGTGAATTACATATTGCACATATTTTCCAGCTTTATTCAACACATTGTAATCCTTGCATAGATTTACATAATAACTCAACGTGTATTTTTACGTATTCAAATCATAAGTAGATTTCTTCAGATTACGATCTTTGCTTTGAATTAGTTCCATCTATTATTTTCAACAAAATGAAATTTAAAAAAGAAAATCACTGGTATATTGAATAAGACATGGCATAGGAAAGAACGTGTCAGAGCTTAAGAGATGTTAAGACCACACACCAGACGCACCTATAACTGTAACCGGTGTCGCACGCGCAGACCACAGGGACTGTCGTCATCTTGTGAGCGCGTGCATCATAAGGTAAGCTTGATTTAGAAAGTACGGTGCTCCATTAGGGCTAAATTTTCATGTTATGAAATTGTGAACTCAAGTTTTCATACCACTTGTTTGGTGGTATTTTTTTTTCTCAATCGATATTCCCTTGTTGGTGTAATTCTTGTAGATAACTTGTTGAAGTTATCAGAACCGGTATTATTTTTTTTTATAAATAATTTTTGGTCTCCGTTCTCAGACTCTCACTGAATCTCTCATGTAGCAGGGCAATGATCCTACTAGATTTCCATCATGATTTAGTAGAAAGATCTCTCTTGTAGCAGGGCAATGATCCTACTAGATTTCCAGCATGATATAGTCTAGAGAAAGGAAATGAGAAATGTTTCTTGAAAAGATAGAAAGATAGATAGAGAAAAAGCATGAGAGAAAGCTAGAGAGAAAGATAGAGAATAAGTTAAGAGATAAAGCTAAAGATAAAGCTAGAGGTTAGCTAGAAATAAAGCTAGAGATACAGCTAAGCGAAAAAACCTAAAGATAAAGCTAGAGATAAAGCTAGAAAGAAAGCTAAAGATAAAGCTAGAGAGAAAGATATAGAGAAAGCTAGAGATAAAGCTAGAGAGAAAGCTAGAGAGACAGCTAGAGATAAAGCTAAGCGAAAAAGCTAGAGTTAAAGCTAAAGACAAAGCTAGAGATAAAGCTAGAGAGAAAGCTACAATAAAGCTAGAGATACAACTAGAGAGAAAGCTAGAGATAAAGCTAGAGATAAATCTATAGAGAAAGCTAGAGATAAAGCTAGAGATAAATCTATAGAGAAAGCTAGAGATAAAGCTAAGCGAAAAAGCTAGAGTTAAAGATAGAGACAAAGCTAGAGACAAAGCTAGAGAGAAAGCTAGAGAGAAAGCTAGAGAGAAAGCTAGAGATAAAGCTAGAGATAAATCTAGAGAGAAAGCTAGAGAGAAAGCTAGAGAGAAAACTAGAGAGAAAGCTAGAGAGAAAGCTAGAGAGAAAGCTAGAGATAAAGCTAAGCGAAAAAGCTAGAGTTAAAGCTAGAGATAAAGCTAGAGACAAAACTAGAGATAAAGCTAGAGAAAACTAGAGAGAAAGCTAGAGAGAAGCTTACGACTGACTGTTACAGAGATATGAAAGAGGTGCACAAAATGGCAAATTGTGTAGCCTACTATGGACATCGTAAAAGACGACTAGGGAGATTTGGGTGATGTGGTTTGTAGTCCAATATGGGTCAATATGACCTAGAACCCTTGCTTAAGTGTGATGTGTCTCGGAAAATGCACAAATATAACAGTCATACTGTAAACTATGCTACACTGATTTTTATTCTCTGATCTACATTCTGTAAATCTGCAAAGATTGAGAACGTACTCAGAAGAAGAAGAAGAGATATCTTTGAAAGTTTCCTTCTCCACATACTGAGGTGATATGTCCCATGCAGAGAACGATTTGTCTAAATAAGCAAACTCTGTTTGGTCGAAGCTGGGTTCAGGTTCATCCTGTTGTGGTACGAGACTGTGGGATATATGGCATGACCAGGAAACAGGGTGTTGAATCTTTGTTTGTCCCCGAGAATCGACGTTTCGATCTAAAACTCTTTATGAAGAACACACTATCAATATAACAAACAACGAGTAAGAAATGACACCAGTCTCATAACAGAGTTAAATACGGATACAAGGATCAAGCAGAAGTTTGAGAACGACGAACTCATACGAAGTTCTGTAGGTAGATATATATATATATATACATATAGTTGATTTAAAATGTTTTAGAGAGAGTTTGCTATTTTATATAACGAAAACATCGACGTTTCGACCAAAGGTATATTGAAGATATGGATACATAAACAAAGAATAGAACACCAATATAAAAGAGATACTACAACAGACACCGTTGAATAATTATATTCTTAAATAGAAGAAATGTTGGACAATAAAAGTTGAAAGTGCCCGGCAGCCATTCTCGTAATAAAAGTGGAAATTGACTGGCATTCATTCTCGTAATAAAAGTGGAAATTGACTGGCATTCATTCTCGTAATAAAAGTGGAAATTGACTGGCATTCATTCTCGTAATAAAAGTGGAAATTGACTGGCATTCTTTCTCTTAATAAAAGTGGAAATTAATGGCATTCATTCTCGTAATAAAAGTGGAAATTGACTGACAATCATTCTTGTAATAAAAGTGGAAATTGACTGGCAATCATTCTCGTAATATGTCTGAACTAATTCGTTTTCAACATCATGTACAAATACATATTTTTGCAGATAACCTGACCATGACACAGCCCATTTTCGGTTTCCAGACTAAACACTGATAACTTGCAGAAGTTTGAGAAGAAAAGCAGAACATCAGAGAAAGTGACTGACAGGATTGCCGTCAATGGGCAATTGAATCCTTTCCATTTTTAAATGTGACTGGTCATGAATTTTGTGTGAGGTAAATTGTGTATTTTTTAAAAATATTGTGTGTGGCTATTTGTGTTTCTTTTTAAAGTGTATGTGGTCATTAGTGTTTGTTTTTTTTAAATTTTATGTGTGGTCATTTATGACTTTTAAAAACAAATTATGTGTGGTCATTTGTGTATTTTCTTTAAATTTTGTGTGTGGTCAGTTTTTCTCTCTGAAATTTGTGTGTGGTTATTTGTGCACTTTTTTTTATTTTTTATTTGGTAATTTGTGTGTTATTTTTAAAATTGTGTCGTCATTTAAAAAAAAATATCTTTGTCATTTGTGTTCTTTCCTGAAAAATGTTGTGGTCATTTTTATATTTTTTTTAAATTTGTGTGTGGTAGTTTGTGTTTTTTCTTTAAATTTTGTGTGTTGTCATTTGTGTATTTTCCCAAAAAAATGTGTGTGCTTATGTGTTATTTTTAAAATGTACAAATTTACTTGAAAAAAACGTTATGACTATAATTATTTTTAATTTTAAAATATGTACTAATGTATGTAAACATGTATGTAAAACAGTTGTTAATGATTCTATTTGTAGTCAAATTGTGTTTGAAATGTGACTAATATAAATATTAGTAATCTAGCAATCCTGACTAGGTCAAACCCGCGCATATTATTTCTTTTCAATCAAATTTGATCACACAGGTTTCCGTACATACAGAACTCGAGATTCTGCACCGCGTCATGGAGAACTTTCTCTTGGGCAAGACAGTGTTTTGAATCAGTGGTGGTTGCTACCATAGATTGACTATATCAGTGAGTGTTAGTGCTTACCTTGACAGACTGCCTTTAGCTTCTCTTACCTGGAGATACAGTTGACATTAGAAGCTTCCGGAACAAACGGTTGGGTGGGAGCGGAATGCAGGGAGTGGGGAATGCAGGGAATGGTAGTGAGCATTCTTGTTGCAGAGTGTGTCAGAGTTAGATGTCGATGTGTAAGGAGGGGAGCGATGGAGGTCGTGGAAAATACACTTATTTATAAATCACGGTTGTGGTAGGATATCCTAGTGTGACTTGTATTTGGGGGTTGGGAGGGCGTCCATAAATAACATTAAACATTTTTTTCTCAATGTTTTACCACACCCCTCCCCTGCCCATGACAAAACCTGTAAATAATTCAGGGACCGCCCCTAGCTTAATTATTCAACAAAAAATTAACCTTCCCCTCCACTACAAAAAGCCTTTAGTGTTAAAACAGAAAAAATATACATTATCTTTCACATTTTAAGAATAGTGGTTTTCTAATTCACATAATTCAACTGCATTTTAAGAATAGTGCTTTTCTAATTCACACAATTCAACTGCATTTTAAGAATAGTGCTTTTCTAATTCACACAATTCAACTGCATTTTAAGAATAGTGTTTTTCTAATTCACACAATTCAAATGCATTTTCCCGCCGAAGACGGATGTGTTGGGCCATTGGCGCAAATAAAACGGCAACACAACGCAATTCCATTCTCTGGACTACATCCAACTGGAAATCTTGTGGGACCATTGTCCTGTTACAAGAGATATCCAGGGGGAATTTGAGAATGAACGCTGAAGAAGAAGAAGAAATGCATTTTAAGAATAGTGTTTTTCTAATTCACATAATTCAACTGCATTTTAAGAATAGTGTTTTTCTAATTCACATAATTCAACTGCATTTTAAGAATAGTGTTTTTCTAATTCACACAATTCAGCTGCATTTTAAGAATAATATTTTTCTAATTCACACAATTCAGCTACATTTTAAGAATAGTGTTTTTCTAATTCACACAATTCAACTGGAGTATAAAAATATTATTGGTGACGTCAATATCAAATTCACCTCCCCCCCCCACCCCTTGTCAACAACTGTTAGACTTCTCCACATCCCCTCTCTAACTGTTGAAATAATTTAAGATCAGTCTCCTTGCATATAGTCGTTTGTAGACAGTATTAACATTCATTATGTTGTCATTGCTTTCTCAACAGTCATTTTGGAACTTCAACCTGATATCCTGATATCTTGCGCCCACCCTTTCCCCGAGGAGACATGCTCTGTAGCTCTACTACACCGAAATGTGAGCTGTAGCTCTGCTCCAAAGAGTCGGACAATGTAGCTCTACTCCCCAGAATCGGACAATGTAGCTTTACTCCCCGAGACGTGCTTGGTAGCTCTGCTCCCTCAGTGAGACTATCAGCATATATTTTCTTATAGCTCCTGGAGTGTGGCGGTACACATTATGCCTGCAGTATTCTGTTTCTTGTACTGTCAATCATATCTGACATCGATGTTCTCCCATGCCACAATGCCATGAAGTCCAGCAACTTCTCTCGTTGTCTTCTCCTTCCCTCTAACACTTCAACTTGCCTGTTGGTACGATGTGTTCCACATATTCTTTTCTAAAATGTCAAAACATGGATACTGTCTTTTTCGTGTGCAAGTAAGCAGTTCTCTTTTTTAAGTAACTTTTTTCGAGATGTCATCACGACACTGTGTATCTATCCGTGGCATTCTCAACATTCTTCTATAAATCCACATCATATCTATTTACCAATCTATCTAACCATCTATATATGCAATCATCTATAAGACAAACAGTCTTCTATAGTTCTAGGGATGTGATGCTACTGTTTGTATTTCTTTCATCTCGTTGACACCATTAACCATACCCACTTTGTTGCTTGTTTTGTATAGAATCTCTTTTGGTCTTCCTCATTTTATTTTGCCATTCGGTACCAATGTAAACCACCCACTATAGTTAATAAGAACGTGTGTTTTCCTTGGTGTCCATCCTTCTCTCCCTACACAGCAACATTTATCTATGCGCGTCTGCAGTATACTAGGCATGTGTACAGAAAATGTCAACATGACCTAAGAGGTCGATTTTGATTATTTCCGTGTTTTTCGTTAGTCGATCTTGTCTATTTTTTACATGATACTCCAAGTATATACATAACAATCAAGGCAAATCACGACAATAATCAAAAAAGTAAGGAATGAAGTCCTCATTAGTTATGTACAGGTGTCTTCTAATGCCGACGATGGAGACTCTTTGTAACAAGAATACTCACTTTCACTCCCGCATCCCCTAATTAATAGATCAGCTGTTCTCAATCTGATGATCGCGGGCACCGCATTTTCTATATTTTCTATTATTTCACTGCATGTCGTTGACCCGGGTTAGCCGATCACACTGAATTTATTTATTTTTTTAAATATTTTTTTTTTAAATTACACCCCCGGTGATGCCTTTCTTACCTCCACTTTTGAAATTCAGCTAGAGTTATGTCCGTGCTAGAGTTATGTCCTTGATATGAGTTATGTCCTTGATATGAGTTATGTCCTTGATATGAGTTCGTAGATGGCTATTAATAAGCCATGTTTCAGTATGATTTTTAACCTGTCTTTGCAGCACTTCTTGTCGGAATCTTTAACGTATCCTCGTAGCGCTTCTTGTAGAAATCCTTGCAGCGCTTCTTGAAGAAATCTTTAACGTATCCTTCTACCGCTTCTTGTAGAAATCTTTAACGTATCCTTGTACCGCTTCTTGTAGAAATCTTTAACGTATCCTTGTAGCGCTTCTTGTCGGAATCTTTAACGTATCCTCGTAGCGCGTCTTGTAGAAATCCTTGCAGCGCTTCTTGTAGAAATCTTTAACGTATCCTTCTACCGCTTCTTGTAGAAATCTTTAACGTATACTTGTACCGCTTCTTGTAGAAATCTTTAACGTATCCTTGTAGCGCTTCTTGTAGAAATCTTTAACGTATCCTTGCAGCGCTTCTTGTAGAAATCCTTATACCGCTTCTTGTAGAAATCTTTAACGTATCCTTGCAGCGCTTCTTGTAGAAATCTTTAACGTATCCTTGTTCCGCTTCTTGTAGAAATCTTTAACGTATCCTTGTACCGCTTCATGTAGAAATCTTTAACGTATCCTTGTACCGCTTCTTGTAGAAATCTTTAACGTATCCCTGTACAGCTTCTTGTGGAGATCTTTAACATATCCTAGCATTGTTTCTTGTGGAGATCTTTAACATATCCTAGCATTGTTTCTTGTGGAGATCTTTAACATATTCTAGCAGTGTTTTTTGAAGAAATCTTCAAAACGTATGTCCTGCTGCACAAATTATATAAATTGTTATCAGAGAAAAGTGCGGAAATAATCGAAAACATGAGGCAATTGGTTTATTTGAATTATATTGGTAGGTCTCATAGCTGCTATTATATACCTGCTATCACAGAACTCGCGCTATTTTCAAATGTCCATCTTTTTCTTCGATCATTTTTCAAAAATCCAGTCAGATATTGGTTATGTATTGCGCCATTTGCTTTATGTCATCTTGGATTCTCTACAAACTGCTTCTGACAGAAGATTCTGTAGGTTAGATTATGGTTCTGTGAACAACGAACGGGCGATCCTGTATGCGTTCTGGAGTCTGTGTGTGGTGCATGATTCTCATTGGTCACTTGATGTATACTATGTATCGTCAGCCAATAAAAATCACTGAAAAAGCAAAACTGCGTAAATTTTGAGGATGATGCCCGGTGAGTCTACGGGATTGTATATTTCACAAAGGACTCGGTTTACTTTAACACTCCTAAACGTTTTCCTAATCTAAATTTGTAAAGCTCTTCACCGGCATCCATACTTGCATTGTAAACAAAGGGAGGACACTAGTGCAGCATATTGCTGTTAAATTTTAATAAAACTAACAAGAGATTGCATATAAAGAACATGTTTTAACTAGATAGAACAGAACATCGAAAGAATATGTTTCAACTAGATAGAACAGAACATCGAAAGAACATTTTTTGACTAGACAGAAAATAACATCGAAAGAAAATGTTTTGGCTAGACAGAAAATAACATCGAAAGAACATTTTTTGGCTAGACAGAAAATAACATCGAAAGAACATTTTTTGACTAGACAGAAAATAACATCGAAAGAACATTTTTTGACTAGACAGAAAATAACATCGAAAGAACATTTTTTGGCTAGACAGAAAATAACATCGAAAGAACATTTTTTGACTAGACAGAAAATAACATCGAAAGAACATTTTTTGACTAGACAGAAAATAACATTGAAAGAACATTTTTTGACTAGACAGAAAATAACACCGAAAGAACATTTTTTGACTAGACAGAAAATAACATCGAATGAACATTTTTTTGCTAGACAGAAAATAACATCGAAAGAACATTTTTTGGCTAGACAGAAAATAACATCGAAAGAACATTTTTTGGCTAGACAGAAAATAACATCGAAAGAACATTTTTTGGCTTGATAGAAAATAACATCGAAAGAACATTTTTTGGCTAGACAGAAAATAACACCGAAAGAACATTTTTTGGCTTGATAGAAGATTGCGTATAACGAACATGTTTCAATCAGATATAAGATTTCATGTAAATAACGTTTCAATCAGATATAAGATTTCATGTAAATAACGTTTCAATCAGATATACGATTTCATGTAAATAACGTTTCAATCAGATATAAGATTTCAAGTAAATAACGTTTCAATCAGATATAAGATTTCATGTAAATAACGTTTCAATCAGATATAAGATTTCATGTAAATAACGTTTCAATCAGATATAAGATTTCATGTAAATAACGTTTCAATCAGATATAAGGTTTCATGTAAATAACGTTTCAATCAGATATAAGATTTCATGTAAATAACGTTTCAATCAGATATAAGATTTCATGTAAATAACGTTTCAATCAGATATAAGATTTCATGTAAATAACGTTTCAATCAGATATAAGGTTTCATCTAAATAACGTTTCAATCAGATATAAGATTTCATGTAAATAACGTTTCAATCAGATATAAGATTTCATGTAAATAACGTTTCAATCAGATATAAGATTTCATGTAAATAACGTTTCAATCAGATATAAGATTTCATGTAAATAACGTTTCAATCAGATATAAGGTTTCATGTAAATAACGTTTCAATCAGATATAAGATTTCATGTAAAGAACGTGTTTTGATGGTTGGTTGGTTGGTTGGTTGCTGATCCAGCGGTCCATGGGCTCATGCCCTTTGACCCAATGCCATGTGTGATATATGCATGTGTTTGTGAGCTGTTGTTTTGTTCCATATAATGTGTTCCATTTATCTGACCCTGGAGGGAGAAGCATTTTCCTGATGTCATCCAGCGATTGACATTCAAAAAGGTGGTACGTACTTTGATATTAAATAGAAGATTTCATGTTAAATTTTCATCAGATACAAGATTTCATGTGAAGAACGTTTCAATCATATAGAAGATTTCATGTGAAGAACGTTTCAATAATAGAAGATTTCATGTGAAGAACGTTTCAATCATAGAAGATTTCATGTGAAGAACGTTTCAATCAGATAGAAGATTTCATGTGAAGAACGTTTCAATCATAGAAGATTTCATGTGAAGAACGTTTCAATCAGATAGAAGATTTCATGCGAAGAACGTTTCAATCAGATAGAAGATTTCATGTGAAGAACGTTTCAATCATAGAAGATTTCATGTGAAGAACGTTTCAATCAGATAGAAGATTTCATGTGAAGAACGTTTCAATCATAGAAGATTTCATGTGAAGAACGTTTCAATCAGATAGAAGATTTCATGTGAAGAACGTTTCAATCAGATAGAAGATTTCATGTGAAGAACGTTTCAATCAGATAGAAGATTTCATGTGAAGAACGTTTCAATCATAGAAGATTTCATGTGAAGAACGTTTCAATCAGATAGAAGATTTCATGTGAAGAACGTTTCAATCAGATAGAAGATTTCATGTGAAGAACGTTTCAATCAGATAGAAGATACCATCTAAAGAACATAGTTTAACCAGCAAAAGTATCCTCCAGTTCAATAGATCACAAGTTAACTCAAGCTATACACTGAATATGTCATTATTATTATTGTTTTTGTTTTATTTTAAAGAGTGCGTTATCAAAATCCCGCTGGATCTCTCATGTAACAGAAAAATTACCTTACTAAATTTCCAGCAGTTTTATCTAAAGATATGTAGCTCGTTTTTTTAAATAGTTTTAATTTAGTTAATGGTCTGAAACATCCACTGTCGGCAATTACATTATTATTAGTATTATTATTATTATTATTATTATAGTTTGTTTCATGCATGTTGCATAACAATAAATACATTTATAAATGTATAATTTATAGAGAAAATGTTTTAATCTAGTAACATTTTTAAAGGACAAAAAAAAACCGTTTCATAGGGTCATGGAGAATTTCAAGTTGAATCTAAACAATCTTTTCGATCTAACAAGTAACTTTTGAGAAATATTATTACAATTTTTTGTAATAAAATAAACTTGTAATTTTACAAGTTGTAACTTGTAATGTTACTACAAGTTGTAATAATTTTTTTCCATTTTGCTACATCGAAAATTTTTTTTAGATCCAACTGGATATTTTCCATGACCATATGAAAACGTTTTCTGCCCTTTAAAAGTGTAACTAGATTAATATATTTTCTATATAACCTATATATTATAAATGTTCTGTGAATGTACGTAATGTGCAATTTTTACAGTAATAAAACAGACTACGGACAGTCCCAACTGATGAGTTGAAATGAGCCTTATTTCTTATTTTTTCTCTCCAGCTTTTAATTGGCTGTGACGCAAAGTATAAATATACTGGCCAATTAGATGCACGATGTTGTTCGTCCATCACAAGTGATGATGACCATTTGTTACATCCACTTTTGAAAATTCAATTTTAGTTATGTCCATGATTATGAGTTCGTAGATGGCTAATGAGCCCTATTCGAGCTGTAAATGTCCTTGATGCACGATAAAAACAAGAAGTCATCGGGGATTTACTTATACTGCTATGAAATGCAACTGTGTTTTTGTATTGCATACGCATCAAGTCGAACCGATGTGATACGGAAAGCACAATTTTCATGAGTGCGAAATGTGTCGTCGTTTGTCGTTTATTTAGAAATTTCATTGTTATTGAGAGACTTCATGAATTTATTTGGTATGAATATATTCGTGATTTTCATTGGGCATTGTGATGTGTTGTTAATATTGTCATCAATGAAAATTATGGAAATACTGGGGTATGCCTTTAAAAGAAAATTGATTAGGACATCTTATGTCCGTTTCACTATATGTTTGGGATGACATAGTCTTAACATAAAAGTTCAACTCCAGTTTACCAAGAGGTGTATCACATGTTCCACGTGATTTTATTGTGGTATCTTGTTCAATTTCATAGATTTTACTGCTCTGGTTGTACTTTGTGTTACTAATCCCGATGTCTGTGAGTCATACACCACCACAACGTTTCAGTTGTGTTTGTTTGTTCAATTTTTTTTATTTGTCAATTAGTTTGTATGTCTGTTTGTTTGTTTGTTTATATGTCTGTGTGTCTTTTTCTCTGTCTGTTTTGGTATATCTGTTTGTTTGTTTGTTTGCTACTTGGTTTGTCTGCATGCCTAAATGCTTATTTTTTTCTCTTTGTTTTTCTGTTTTTTGTCTTTTAGTTTATTCATTTTATGTGTTTCTCTAAATCCCGATTGTCTGTGCTTTTCAAATTTTTTTAAAATATATTTGTTTATGTATTTGTTGGATTTTCTGTTTGTTGCAAATTTTTATTTATATGTTTGTACGTTTATTTATATGTTTGTACGTTTATTTATATGTTTGTACGTTTATTTATATGTTTGTACGTTTATTTATATATGTGTCTGTTTGTTTCGATCATCAAAATGGATGTAACTATTATTTTTATGAGCAATATAATTGTTACAGAATTGTATTAAATATTTTGATGGATTCAACTTTAATTGAAGATGGAAGCTATGCTTTGAAAATGTCAGGTCAGTTGTTACACAGAGAAATGTCACTTTTTCTACACAGAGTGACTCTCTTATACAAAGAGGAACTTTATTCTACACAGAGTGACTCTCTTATACAAAGAGGAACTTTATTCTACACAGAGGTAATCTCAGAGGAACAGAGTGGCATTCTAAACAATGCATTTAACTCTCAAACATTGTCCGCCATTGTGGTTTGCTTTGAGAGATGTTTATACGTCGCTATGGTAACCACGTCTTGGTCACAGGGAGCTGTCATTGTTTGTTTTGAACATAAATAAACTTTACCAGTCTGATCAAAGTTTCTGTGTGTGTTTTTGATGGTTTATATTTCCTGTGCTGCGTATGTGTTTGTCTTGATGTTTATGTGGTTGAATGTTCTCACGTGTACACAGAGTAACATATGCCTGCTTCGATTCCCAAGAAATGTTCATTTAATGTGTACACCTTGTGATGAGACACAGCCCTTTCAACCGAGTATAATTTGGATATATCAGAGACTTTTCGCCATAAAAATCAAATGAAGGTTGCGATTCAGCAAACAATAACTTCCCAGGTATAAAGTTATTCACAGTCAAATTAGCTCTTGTATCCTCTTAAGAAAAGATGCAAAGGGGGAAAGAGCACATCCTAAACTGTATATCATACAGCAGACCCCAACTCCGCAGTTGTCGTTCGTAAAACTCGCATTTGTAAGACATGTTGGCTAATTGGAAATCAAGCTCTCCAAAATGAATCATTTAAATATTCCATTGATTTTCATTGGCTGTCACACGAAGTATAATCATATTGACCAATGACGTGAATAGTCAAATGAGTCATTGAGAAGGCTGGATGCCCCATGAGAAATTGATTTTTGTTATAGTATATAGTAGATGGTCATGTTTCAGTAGTTTAACAATACTCTTCTTACTCCGGATATGTGTCTGAGACAGTCTGGTACAGCAGTAACACACGGCTATAACACACGGATGTAACACACGGCTGTAACACACGGATGTAACACAGGGATGTAATACACGGCTGTAACACGCCTGTAACATACGGATGTAATACAAGGCTGTATCAAACTGCCGTAAACGCACACTTACCATTCATCACATGCTATGATAACAACAGTTTCAGATTTGTGTAGTTGTGTCTCTCTGGCGTGTGCTGGGATGACTGAAAAGTCCGTGTGATGGGATGACTGAAAAGTCCGTGTGATGGGATGACTGAAATGTCCGTGTGATGGGATGACTGAAATGTCCGTGTGATGGGATGACTGAAATGTCCGTGTGCTGGGATGACTGAAATGTCTGTGTGATGGGATGACTGAAATGTCCGTGTGCTGGGATGACTGAAATATCCGTGTGCTGGGATGACTGAAATGTCTGTGTGATGGGATGACTGAAATGTCCGTGTGCTGGGCCATGGGATGACTGAAATATCCGTGTGCTGGGATGACTGAAATGTCCGTGTGCTGGGATGACTGAAATGTCCGTGTGATGGTACAGAATCTCCTACCACATTTGGAACATTTGTGTGTTCGTTATTCTGTCTTTTCTGGCAGCACATTTTCTCTGTGCCCATAAGATTCGATGCTTCTCCACGATACAAGCAGATGTGTTTGTGCTCCTGCGGCGCAAAACTCGGTGATTCTGTGCGACAGACTCCCAGGATGAGACCTCAGTATTGTAGCTCTTTTGACATACTTAGAGACTCCTTGATGCGTTTCTTCTGTCGTTTTCCCTTAAGGAGCTCAACATACATCACCTGTGTTGGGATATGTTTGTCAGCCATGCTTATACATCATGCCTGGCCCATCTTATCTGCATCATCTTCAGCAATATCAGCACAATAAAAACAACTGTACCCATACAGCCGTACTGATATAGCAGCATCACCCAAAACTGTACCCAAACAGCCGTACTGATATAGCAGCATCACCTAAAACTGTACTCATACAGCAGGACTGATAGCAACATCACCCAAAACTGTACTCACACAACCACACCGACAGCAATATCACCAAAACTGTACTCATACAACCACACCGACAGCAATATCACCAAAACTGTACTCATACAGCCATACTGACAGCAGCTATAACCTTATAATATCTTCTTCTTTTTCAGCATTCATTCTCAAACTCCCATTGGATCTCTCTTGTAGCAGGACACATTCTCAAACTCCCATTGGATCTCTCTTGTAGCAGGACACATTCTCAAACTCCCATTGGATCTCTCTTGTAGCAGGACACATTCTCAAACTCCCATTGGATCTCTCTTGTAGCAGGATAATGCTTCTACTAGATTTCAAGCAGTGTATATAGTCCAGAGAATGGAAATGCGTTGTGTCGACGTTGTAAACCTTACAATATAAATTCATAGGTTTTCGGATCGCATGCCACCAATCAGGAGAAGAGATACAGATGCGAGGCCAGAAGTTGCAGAAAGCGTTCGTTTCCACTCACCGAGATACCACTTATATGGTCAGCAGCTGGTAGAAGAGAGAACAGGAGGGCAGAGTGAGCTTTAGGAGTAGAATAAGGAGAGAGCTGATCATAAAATCAGAGAAATGGAAAGATAAACCGAAAAGTCTTATAAGAGTACAAGAGTAACGGAAGATAGACCGAAAAGTGTTATAAGAGTACAAGAGTAACGGAAGATAGACCGAAAAGTGTTATAAGAGTACAAGAGTAACGGAAGATAGACCGAAAAGTGTTATAAGAGTAAAAGAGTAACGGAAGATAGACCGAAAAGTGTTATAACAGTAAAAGAGTAACTGTATGGTCAGGAGTTGTTTGGTAATGTATTGAATAATATGAGAAACGAAGGGGATAAATTGAGACAGACGAGCTTAATATGAGGGATTAACCAGATGCTCTCAGAGTAGAATACGAGATATGTGTTTTTTCGTTCGTGTTTCTTTTGTTTGTTTGTTCTTTGTTGGTTTTTGTGTTCATTTGTGTCGATGCCTATGTCTTACGAGAAATATAGTACTTTCATTGTTTTGTGCAATTAGAAGGCGGGAAGAGTGGTCTCCTAGAGTATTATCCCATATAAAGAAGAAGGAGTCACCTAGAGTATTATTCAATACACAGAAGAAGGAGTCACCTAGAGTATTATTCAATACACAGAAGAAGGGGTCCCCTAGAGTATTATCCCATACACAGAAGAAGGGGTCCCCTAGAGTATTATCCCATACACAGAAGCAGGGTCCCCTAGAGTATTATTCAATACACAGAAGAAGGGGTCACCTAGAGTATTATTCCATACACAGAAGAAGGGGTCACCTAGAGTATTATTCCATACACAGAAGAAGGGGTCCCCTAGAGTATTACTCCATACACATAAGAAGGGGACCCCTAGAGTATTATCCTATACACAGAAGAAGGGGTCCCCTAGAGTATTACTCCATATACATAAGAAGGGGTCCCCTAGAGTATTACTCTATACACAGAAGAAGGGGTCCCCTAGAGTATTATCCCATACACAGAAGAAGGGGTCCCCTAGAGTATTACTCCATACACAAAGAAGGGGTCCCCTAGAGTATTATCCCATACACAGAAGAAGGGGTCCCCTAGAGTATTACTCCATACACAAAGAATGGGTCCCCTAGAGTATTATCCCATACACAGAAGAAGGGATCTCCTAGAGTATTATCCCAAACACAGAAGAAAGGATCTCCTAGAGTATTATCCCATACACAAAGAAGGGGTCCCCTAGAGTATTATCCCATACACAGAAGAAGGGGTCCCCTAGAGTATTACTCCATACACAAAGAAATGGTCCCCTAGAGTATTATCCCATACACAGAAGAAGTGATCTCCTAGAGTACTATCCCAAACACAGAAGAAGGGGTCACCTAGAGTATTATCCCATACACAGAAGAAGGGGTCACCTAGAGTATTATTCCATACACAGAAGAAGGGGTCACCTAGAGTATTATCCCATACACAGAAGAAGGGGTCACCTAGAGTATTATTCCATACACAGAAGAAGGGGTCACCTAGAGTATTATTCCATACACAGCAGAAGGGGTCACTTAGAGTATTATTCCATACACAGAAGAAGGGGTCACCTAGAGTATTATTCCATACACAGAAGAAGGGGTCACCTAGAGTATTATTCCATACACAGAAGAAAGGGTCTCCTAGAGTATTATTCCATACACAGAAGAAAGGGTCTCCTAGAGTATTATCCCATACACAGAAGAAGGGGTTCCCTAGAGTATTATTCCATGCACAGAAGACTCCAACTCTTATCATCATCTAGTGGCGTCTCCACAACCGTTGGTTGCAACAGACTTCCAACATTCCCTGTCTCTTGCCTCGGTGGTACGCTCTGCTAAACTGTAACCTGTCCATCTGGTGATTTGTCTCTCCTACGTGTATTTCTGCCTACCTTGTTCTCACATCTCGTCACCTCTACCTTCAAGTGAGGTATTTAACAAGGTGTCATGTCTTTTCATATATCCAAAATACTTTATTTGTTTGATCTGTATTTCTTTTAATTGTTTTATTTTCATATGAAGTGCTCTACTTCTTCTTCTTCTTCTTTCGTTCGCCTGGAACATGCCTATATCTGAAACCCTATTTCTTCTATAATCTTGACTGTGTACTGTAACTCACACAGAGGCACATAGAGTTTTTCTTCCAATGTTGTTTCTCTGAGCCAGTGTATTTTCCTCACTATATTATACTCATGGCAGTCCTGAAGAATATGATCTGCTGTCTGAGGTGACTGTCCACATGGCCGTGTTGCCAATTTTGAACTATGTATACATGTGGCTGCAGAGTTGGTTGTGTCCTGTTCTGAGGCGCAGAATGATAACCTTTTCTGGTCTGTTCATAATTTGGTAGTCATCGTGTGTTGGAGTTGGCTTTCTAATTTCCTTGATTATCTGTTTCCTTTGATGGTGAGTTTTTGGCACATCTGGTTGATCATCAGCAGCTTCTTCCTTAGCCAGACGATCTGCTTTCTCGTTTCCAGGTATTCCACAATGTGATGGTAGTTATTGCATAGCTACTTTATGTTGATTGCGCAGTTCGATTAGTAGTACCCGCAAGAAGTCTGGTAGTTTTCTGGATTGGAGCGCTTGGAGTGTTGTTTGTTTGTTTTTCGTTCGCTCCATTGTAACCATCACGGATATCCGTGCGATTTCCGCCGGGAGCGTGATTACGTTGTGCCACCGTTATGCGCCTTGTAGGCCTAGCACATCCGATTTCGGCATGCCTTGACAATTCGGGTGGGCTACCCTTAGCCTGTGACAGCCTCTATATCTGTCTCCAGGCACGCGTAGTGGAGACTCTTCGCCCAGACGATGTTTTGCTCTCGTCTAACTCGAACGAGGTGTTCCACTGTCTATGAACTTGCCTCGTGTAATTGGACGTGCTGTGCCTGTGCCCATTGGGTACCGAACCGTTTCTCATCCGTGAGCCTGGTTCCTTGAGGGGAAGAACTCAACAGAGGAGTTGGACCCTGGCTCTTTCGCCCTCTTAGCCGAGGTGTCATTCACCGACATCGTGTACCCCTTGTCCAAGTTCGAGTCTCACACCACGCGTTTGGGAGCAAGGCGTTCTCGAGCTGAGCGTCCTTGTCCCAATAGCGCCTGAGCCCATCAGGTACTGAACCCTTTCTCTCTTCAAGTGTATTTCCAGTGTAGGAAAACCTGACAGTAGAGTTGGGCCAGGGCTAAATCGTTGTCCCTTTTGTGCCTGAGCGAATCGAGTACGGAACCCTTTCTCTCTGCAAGTGTACTTCCGGTATAGGAAACCTTGACAGTAGAGTTGGGCCAGGACTGCCATCGTTGTCCCTTTCTTGCCTACACCCATCGGGTACAGAACCCTTTCTCTTTGCAAGCATATTTCCGGTTTAGGAAGGCTCGACATTAGAGTTGGGTTAGGTCTTTTGCTTTACCAAACGCCGATGGATGGGTCTGGGTCTCTGCCTGTAAGGAACTCTGGTAACTAGAAGCCCGTCTCGAGCTGACGGAGCTTGTAGTTCCCTTTCCTAGGGACTTTTCACTTTCTATTTGCAGTTCGCGCTGCCCTCTAGCGCTATTCTGCCCTTTCATTGTTTCATTGTACTCTGTATGAAACATATTTGTCTCTCGCCATGCATTTACCTTTACGTGCATTTTACATTGGCCGCCCCTCCAATGTTCGGACTGGACTGACTAGCTTCACTGTATGTCGACAGTGTCGCTATATGTGGTGATGCTGGTGGTGTCGGAGATATTGTCTGTCTCTTGTGCAGTCAAATCTCTTTCCATCTGCTACCTCCACATTCTCGGACACGATCCCCAAATGATTTGGCCAGAATCAGCACGAGCTGCTGTATTTCTGTTTCCAGGGTGCACCGCGTGGAGGTACATTTGGGATCTTGGTTATCTGCTAACCCTGGGTCCGCCTAGAGCAATGCGTTCCCTTTGCACCCCGCTTGGAGTGTTGATCTTGCATCTGTCAGGAATACTACAGGCTGTGATTCAAGATTGGTACTAAGCAGTTTTTCAGTTGCCACCTTGTTTGCCTGGATTTCTGCCTCGTAATTATGGCAGAATTTTCCAATTGGTACTTTAATTGTATACCTAACATTGTTTGGGAACTCTATTACACAGTGCAAGGTTCCAAGTAAAGTCATGTTTATATAGTGCTTTGTTCCAAGTAAAGTCATATTTATATAGTGATTTGTTCCAAGTAAAGTCATATTTATATAGTGATTTGTTCCAAGTAAAGTCATATTTATATAGTGCTTTGTTCCAAGTAAAGTCATATTTATATAGTGATTTGTTCCAAGTAAAGTCATATTTATATAGTGATTTGTTCCAAGTAAAGTCATGTTTCTTATGTGACATATCTTATGACAGAACGTGGTCTTCCTTATGATTTCTCTGAACACCCCGCGATTCTGGGCGAGTTCACCTGTCGAAGCTTGAGACATGCTTATGTAATTTTATAATCACTGCACCATTGGTATCTTGGGCGCCCTCTTCCCCTGCCGTTAAACTGCCTTCAGCTATTAATCTTTTCATGCTGTTTTGTCTCTTTATATGACCAAACAAAAACACAGCTTTCTTGTTATGATGTTGTTAAGAAGCTAGCCCACTTCGACGTTTATTAGATCTTAGCACTTCCTGATTTGTCTTTTTAGCTGTCCATGGTATACGTAAAATTCTTCTGTAGTATCTCATTTCGAAAGCAGCGATTCTCTTTGCTATTATTTTATTTAATGTCCATGCTTCGCAACAGTATATTGCCATTGGAAATGTTGTTCGTCCATCACAAGTGATGATGACCATTTATTACATCCACTTTTGAAAATTCAATTTTAGTTATGTCCTTGATTATGAGTTCGTAGATGGCTAATGAGCCCTATTCGAGCTGTAAATGTCCTTGGACAGTTTGGACATGGAATAACGACTGTAGACGGATCTTGGTCTATCCGTGAAATTGGAAATACACATATTCTGATCATACATAGATTGGCTTTGATGCTAGTTCCGATTTGTGTTCAATCTATTGGATGGCCTTGGCTATTTTTGACATGCAACTCCAAGTATGTAATTAGCGACAAATAAAACGCCTAAAAATAATCACAAACGTAACGGACGGGATTCTAATTAATTATGTTAGAAGGCCTTTACTGTCAATAGCCACGATCTAAGTAAGACAAAGATGGATTCTTACTTTCTGTTATATAGATTCGTATGACTAAGCAAGCGTCACACTTAGGGAAATTTTCATTCGGGATTTCCCGTTTTGAACGATTCTCACAAATACATATATTTTTTTATAAATTTCTCGAGAAAGTTTTACACACTGATATATCCACAGCCTTCTAGATCAACAGAGGTGTCATGATGGATACACTCACGGTAAGATCGGAGTACCAATGGATTTGTCCGAGTGATGATGATTCGACGATTAACTAACTATTTTGTTACATTATCATCATCAGGTGCCATGCCGGCTGGCGTAGGCGATCATGGCTGTCAACATCTCTCTGTCTCCAGTATTATGTATCAAGATCGTTGTTGTTTCCCTGCTGTGCCAGGTTGTCAAACTTCTAATATAATCTCACGTTGTCGCCCTCTGTATCCGTTGCCTTCAATATTGCCTGTTGTGAATATGTTCTCCAGACCTCCCTGTCTCATGAAATTACCAAAAATTAAAACTGCTTCTTTCTTATTTTTGATATATCTAACCTTTCCAGTGGTTTTTATTGGTTGGCGACATACATACACATAGCGAGACAAACTATCTGCCGCTCCAGCCAAGATAAATCACGTTGTATGAGATCAGCACTCATGACTCTACTGGAGAAGGACTAGGTAAATATTTTTCATGAAATCCCAGCTATTTTATATATCGATAAACCCGTGGTTACACGCTACGTCTGCAATTTATGTGAGGAATAGCGCGCTAAGAATTAGATCACTTAGCCTTCTCTTGTTTTCCCAGTTTGTTCTAGTACCAATTTCCTTTAGTCGCTTGTGATGGAAAACTACCCTATCCCCAACTGGGAATCAGTCGGGAAGTTAAATGTAACTTAGCGTGACAGACATTTTCCGCGATCGCAGTATCTTAGTACGGTGCAGTTTAGTGCGTTTATTGCATCTGGTGTGTACATATAGTATAACAAGGAGAAGACGCGTAGACAAAACGATATTATATTCAGTAATTTGATTCATAACATTGTTATGATGTCTGTAGTTTTCATGATTTCTTTTCTCATAACATGGATGGCTGAAATTAAACACTCCATCTAGCAAATTTTGAGTTTCCTTTCGCCCACATCAATTTTGAGTTTGTATTTTTCAATGTCTCTTCTGGAAATTAATATAAGGAAAAATATACTAGTTTGTTGGTTTCGTTCTTGGTTGTTTGAATGGTTGCTTGATTGATTGCTTGGTTCGCAAGTTGGTTGGTTGTGTGGTTGGTTATTTGATTTGTTGTTAGGTAATTCGTTCAGTCAGTTATTTAGTTAGTTATCTAGATAACGAGATTGTCAGCTAATTAGTTAGCTAGTCAGTCAGTCAATTTGATTTTTAGCTATTTAGATTGATAGTTAGTTCGTTAGTTAGTTATTTAATTGACTGTTTGCTGGCTGACTGCTTGGTTGTTAGTTATTTAGTTGCTTAATTAGCTGATTTTTGTGCAGTTTGTTGATTTGTTGGTTGGTAAGTTAGTTAGTCTTTGTATCGTCATCACTGCAATTCAGAAATGTCCATAGAATCTCTCCTTGAGCATATTCACTAACACATGATAACTGACAGTTTCAGTTACTTGCTGGTTGAGAAATATTCTTCTACATCCAATCTTTTCCAATGATCTCCGACAAGGTACCATGTCAAGCCCAGTTCCTTTACTCTGGACAAGGTACCATGTCAAGCCCAGTTCTTTTACTCTGGACAAGGTATCATGTCAAGCCCAGTTCTTTTACTCTGGACAAGGTACCATGTCAAGCCCAGTTCTTTTACTCTGGACAAGGTACCATGTCAAGCCCAGTTCCTTTACGCTGGACAAGGTACCATGTCAAGGCCAGTTCCTTTATACTGGACAAGGTGTCATGTCAAGCCCAGTTCCTTTATACTGGACAAGGTGCCATGTCAAGCCCAGTTCCTTTATACTGGACAAGGTACCATGTGAGGATCAGTTTCTTTTTCTGGACATCGTAAAAGAGTCATCACCCTCATTCATTTCATTCGTCCGTGTTGTATCTCGTAAATAGTTGAAAATGTCCGTACGATTGAAATCGATTATATTGAGTATAAAATGATCATTAAAATGTCTTAATGTCATTCGTAACATATGTCTGATTATAAGACCATATGCAAAAAAATGAATTTAATCCATCCAAGAATGTTTTCAGATAACTGAAAATAAACTGGCGCGTATATTAAATGTGGCTGTCACAAATATTAAGTCCTACCGACAGAATTTCAGTCAAGTCTTTTAGGTCATGTTTTCGATTATTCCCGTGCATTTTGTTAGTCGAGTTGGCAGGTCTTCCATGCGACATAAATTATGTAAATAGTGACTAACGAACAGCACCGGAAATATCACAAACATCACGTACGAAGGCTGATCCTGCTTTGTTTTGATTCTGATGTTAGGAATTATTGGGTGATTGGTCGTGGCTCTATACTGACGCCAACAGCAAGTTACAGGCGTGACTCTATACTATGAATGACGAAACAGCAAGTTACAAGCGCAGCTCTATATTATGAATGACGCAAACAGCAAGTTACAAGCGTGACTCTATACTATGAATGACGAAACAGCAAGTTACAAGCGTGACTCTATATTATGAATGACGCAAACAGCAAGTTACAAGCGCGAATCTATGCTATTTATGACACAAACAGCAAGTTAAAAGCGCGACTCTATACTATATGAATGACGTCAACAGCAAGTTACAAGCGCGACTCTATGCTATATGAATGACGCCGACAGCAAGTTACAAGAGTGAAACAGTTCCTTGTGTGTATTGTCTGCTCTCTGGATGACGTCAACTTCAGGGTATAAGAACTACAACCGATACGAACAGGTGACGCGGTCTATGGATTCTATCTACGCCCCAGGGTAAAATACATGCAGGTAAATTCTTATAAATTTGACAAGTCTGCAGAACTCAGGCTGATACATCGTAAAACAATCCATAATTCTAATTGTTAAATTCTACATTTTTTAACAGCACACGTTTATAGTACGACATCTCGATTTTAATGTCATGGTAACTTATAGTCATACCACGAAAATAACAAATCAAAGTTTCCAAGTGTGAACTAAATGTAAACTAAATCAATTTTTGTTATTCTTTTATTGAAGAGCCAGTGGATTCTCTGAGGTAGGGAAGTTCCACATAGTTCACTAGTCTCTATTTAGAAATAAATTGTTGGATTTCTCTGAGAGAAAAGACGGTAACCTGGAACAGAGAAATATGAAGTGTGTTCGATATATCAATGAAGTTATGTTTTTGGGTGTCAGTAGTGTTTGTTCAACTGGTATAGATCGTGATCGTTTTGTTTTGTATACCTTCATCAGTATTATGGAGAAACTGTTCAAGAGACAGAGAGGAATTGAGATGCATAACGTTAAAGAGAGGGAGGGAGAGGGAGAGAGGGAGGGAGAGAGAGGGGGAGGGGGAGAGAGATAGAAAAAAATTTGCAATTATTGTTTGTTTGTTTATGTGTTTGCTTGTTTGTTTGTTAACGTGCTAGTTTGTTTTGTTTCTGTTCCAGCAGTCATCCAAGGGTATGTAGAATCACAGTCCCAGTCAGAATGTGTACCTGTCCCTAGGCGACACCTCTTATCTGGTCATCCCCATTTCTGCCATTTTTTTTGTATGTTCACATGTTCACCCTCAACCTTCTCTACTTTTCTGTTTACATCAATGACTCTATTTATTAGATCAGCACTCTCTCTTTTCAATAATGTGCCATCAATCACACAATCGTTCTCCAATTAGTCATGTTGCAATGGCAAATGTGCCATCAATCACACAATCGTTCTCCAATTAGTCATGTTGCAATGGCAAATGTGCCATCAATCACACAATCGTTCTCCAATTAGTCATGTTGCAATGGCAAATGTGCCATCAATAATACAATCGTTCTCCAATTAGTCATGTTGCAATGGCAAATTTGCTATCAATCACACAATCGCCCTCCAATTAGCCATGTTGCAATGGCAAATGTGCCATCAAACATACAATCTCCCTCCAATTAATCATGTTGCAATGGCAAATGTGCCATCAATCATACAATCGCCATCCAATTAGTCATGTTGCAATGGCAAATGTGCCATCAATCACACAGTCGCCCTCCAATAAGTCATATTGCAATGGCAAATGTGCCATCAATCATACAATCGCCATCCAATTAATCATGTTGCAATGGCACATGTGCCATCAATCACACAGTCGCCCTCCAATAAGTCATATTGCAATGGCAAATGTGCCATCAATCACACAATCGCCCTCCAATAAGTCATATTGCAATGGCAAATGTGCCATCAATCATACAATCGCCCTCCAATAAGTCATATTGCAATGGCAAATGTGCCATCAATCACACAATCCCCCTCCAATAAGTCATATTGCAATGGCAAATGTGCCATCAATCGCACAATCGCCCTCCAATAAGTCATATTGCAATGGCAAATGTATCATCAATCACACAATCGCACTCCAATAAGTCATATTGCAATGGCAAATGTGCCATCAATCACACAATCGCCCTCCAATAAGTCATATTGCAATGGTAAATGTGCCATCAATCACGCAATCGCCCTCCAATAAGTCATATTGCAATGTTAAATGTGCCATCAATCACACAATCGCCCTCCAATAAGTCATTTTGTAATGGCAAAGGCCAGTTGTGCTTATTCTTATTTTGGTGTACAGGCTATCATTTTGTTCTGACCAGTACTAGTGTCCAGAAAGAGGAGGATGACCATAAATTGCGTCAAGAATTAAGGTGGGAAGTCGGAAATAGCTTGACAGGTGTTGACAAGAGTGAAGAGAGCGCTAATATTAGATCAGACATTAAAAAAGTATCCCTTTTCAATTTCCTGCATTGGGGTCAATGGGGTCCGACTAGAAAATTGAGTCCTGTACCGCGCGACTAGACAATGTTAAACCACTGAGTTTCCGAGGTTTTATCGGCAAATTAATTTGTGAAAATTTAGCACACCCACGCACGAACATACACGCAGACACATTGGCTCGCAAGCATACAAGCAGACACATCAACCACACATATCCACCCACATACTTCCATGCGCACACATCCACACACTCACATATCCTCGCACATACACACACACACACACACTTTCTTGCACTCACATCCACGCCCACACACGTTTGAAGATTTTCATGACCGGATTAAGGAACGACATGAGTTTAAAATGTTTTTGTTAATCTGCCGACATTTTAAAACACCACCCACATATGTGGTTTCCGTTGTGTATAGTGTCAACTTCTGGTTCTAAAGAGTCGCGGCGCCGAATACGAACGAATGTGTCAGTGGATGATAGTGATTGGTGGGATCCAGTGCCACCAGGACGATGAAAGTTAACCTTGGGAAAGTGTCGTGTAACCATGGTATCACCCGCCAACTAACAATGGAAGCTGGAGAAACGTTTTTGGTTAAATCTCGTGAACTCTCGAGAGGCCAGATAAGCTAATGAGGAAGAAATGGTAGAGTGATTCCCCATCTTATTTCCCTAACCTGGCAACTCAATCCATAAACAAAAAAGGCGGGATTAGAAAATGTGAAAATGGCTATGTGAAATTGTGACATCAATATAGACATGAGTTGTACGTTGTACGTTGTATGTTGGATTATCTATTGTAGAGACTTGACCATTTCTTTGAGCAGAATTTGAAACAAAATAATGGTCAAGGTTGCTTCAGAATGGAAATTTCAAGGCAGTGACTTTAGTACAACAAATTAATGTCCAAAAGGAGAACACAAGCTGTCAGGCAGCTGCAGAAGTAAGATCATAATTTTGTTTTATTTTCCGGAGGTCGTCTTCACTGAGTTACCACAACCGCAACGTCTATTATTTTTTAAAAGCTAAAAGCTTTCACATAAACAAATTAGACTAACGTCTGCGAATGAAAGGGCACACCCCCACCATAGAATAGAATGTAGGGCCTACTCTTGAATATACCACACGTCGCATCCTTCAAATCTGCTGGATACTTCCAATAACGCAGTTCCACTACCACCTCCCATATTTATGATGGTCACAGCTCTGATAAAACCGAAATAGATTACTTCTGCAGTTAATATAATGTAATACTGCGTCAAACATAGCAACAATAATTCTTACGTAACACACAGGAACGTTATAAAATTCTGTGTTTTACGTAAGTACTTTTGCGGTTGAAAAGATCGTTACTCACCATAAAAGGTTAAATTTTTATTTTTAACTTCTGGTTGGCTGTTTAACCATACACAGCAAGTCTGATTTTCTTAATAAATATTGCTGTATTTGAACGTTATTCGTGACTTCCATACAGTTTTTGTGGACGATTTGTGGATGTGTGGCTGTACATAATTGTCAACTGGTTTAGTGTACAGCGGTATTGTAGTTTGTGCTACCTGCCCACAAGATCATAGTAGTACTGGAACCAGTACTAGGCTATTTATGTGACGATTTAGTATTTTATGTCCTGTACTGGTGTGAAAGATGATATTTGATGGTGTGAAAGATGATATTTGATGGTGTGGAAGATGATATTTGATGGTGTGGAAGATGATATTTGATGGTGTGGAAGATGATATATGATGGTGTGAAGATGATATTTGATGGTGTGGAAGATGATATTTGATGGTGTGAAGATGATATTTGATGGTGTGGAAGATGATATTTGATGGTGTGGAAGATGATATATGATGGTGTGAAGATGATATATGATGGTGTGAAGATGATATTTGATGGTGTGGAAGATGATATATGATAGTGTGGAAGATGATATTTGATGGTGTGGAAGATGATATATGATGGTGGGAAGATGATATATGATGGTGTGAAGATGATATTTGATGGTGTGGAAGATGATATATGATGGTGTGAAGATGATATTTGATGGTGTGGAAGATGATATATGATGGTGTGAAGATGATATTTGATGGTGTGGAAGATGATATTTGATGGTGTGGAAGATTATATTTGATAGTGTGAAGATGATATTTGATAGTGTGAAGATGATATTTGATAGTGTGAAGATGATATTTGATAGTGTGGAAGATGATATATGTTAGTGTTGAAGATGATATATGATAGTGTGGAAGATGATATTTGATGGTGTGGAAGATAATATATGATAGTGTGGAAGATGCTATTTGATGGTGTGGAAGATGATATAACAGCCAAGATATAACTAAAGCCTCTGATAAAGTTACACATAGTGACGTTATGCACATGTTAGAGAATTTTGTACGTCGACAGTAAAGATTTACAAATTATCAAGAACATGTACTGACAACAAACAGCAGCAATAAGAGGAGGAAATTAATTTTACCCTTTTCATCAAATAAAACAAGGAGTTAGACAGGGATGTTTACTTTCACTATACCTGTTTTCTTTATTCAGTAAAAACATAATGCATGCACTAGCTAATCTCCTAGGAATATCAGTGGAACAACATAATATAAATAATTTAAGATATGCGGATGACACTGTTCTGATTGCAAAAAGTGAGGAAGACCTTCAAGACCTTTAGGAAGACCTTTAATTAATGTAGTAGTCACAGAAAGTAAAGAGAAAGACTTTTTCCTAAACATCAAGAAAATAGAAGTAATGATTATTTCAAAGAAACAAAATACCACAACTTGCAAGATCAAAGTGAATGATATAGTATTAAAACAGGTGCAGCAATTCAGGTATTTCGGTACAGCGATTACAGCAGATGGAAGAAATTCAACAGAAATATGAATCAGAATAGGGCAGGACAACAACAACATTCAGAAAAATGGAAAATATTTTGTGTAATATGATTTTTTCTTTAGAGGTGAGAAAGAGAGTTCTGCAGTGCTATATAACTCCTACACTAACATATGGGTGCGAGTCTTGGACAATAAACAAACTGGAAATTGGGAAATTAGAGGTAACAGAGATGTGGTTCTATACAATAATGCTGAGAATAGCATTGACTGCTAGAATAACAAATGTGGAAGTGCTGAAAGAGTTAAATGCGAAATGGACCTTACTCAATATTATAAGAAAAAGACAATCTTCATTTTTTGGCCACTTCATGAAACAGGATTGTTTACAGAACATAGTCACAACAGGCAAAATTGAAGGCAATAGAAACAGGGCGACAACGTAAGAAAATATTACACAGTTAAAAACCTTGCACGTCAGTGAAACAACAACGATCATGATACATAATACTGGAGGTAGAGAGCTGTGGAGAGCCATGATCGTCAACGCCAGTCGGCATGGCACCTAATGAAGATGAACATTATCCATTTTGTTTTTTTCTGGCGACATGCTCTGCTAGTGATGTAATTAGATTAATGGCACGACAATTGTTCGCACTGTTATCATCATCATCAGGTGCCATACCGACTGGCGTAGGCGGTCATGGCTCTCCACAGCATTCTGTCCACAGTATTATGTATGAAAGTCGTTGTTGTTTCCTTGTCGTGCCAGGCTGTCATACTGTCTAATATTTTCTCACGTTGTCGCCCTCTGTCTCTGTTGCCTTCAATTTTGCCTGTTGTGACTATCTTCTCTAAACCTGCCTGTCTCATGAAGTGGCTAAAAAAGAATATTGCTTTTTCTTATATTGTTGATTAAGGTCCGTTTCGCATTTGACTCTTTCAACACCTCTACATTAATTTTTCAGGCAGTCCATGTTATTCTCAGCATTTTTCTGTAGAACCACATCTCTACATATCTGTTGCCTCTAATTTCCCACTTTCCAGTTTGTTTATTGTCCAAGACTCGCACCCATATGTTAGTATAGGGGTTATATAGCACTGCAGAACTCTCTTTCTCACCTCTAATGACAAAGTCATATTACACAGTATATTTTTCATTTTTATGAATGTTGTTCATACTGTAAAATAACATGTAATGATCCTGTGCATATCTTCGTTCGCACTTCGAATAATGGCGAAATATGTGGTCAGCACATAATCTGGCGTTTATACATTATGTTATTCTCATATATAAATGATGTTTTTCTCTCCAGCTTATGAATTATGTTAAACACATTCTCCAATTTACTCCGCCGCTACTAGTCGCCAGAAGAAATGACAATGTTGAAAATAATGTATATAAATTATAGAAAATGTGTGTAAAATAACATGGACAGTGAATGTGGGGGAGGGAGTGTGGTAACGTGAGGAATATAAGTTATTGGAAATTCCATCGACATGAAAGCACAGGCGGTGTTTTACTAATAAGTTAATCTGAGTACTCTTATTTCTCTCTCTCTCTCTCTCTCTCTCTCTGTGTGTGTGTCACGAAAACAGATGAAGCTGGTTAAGTGAGAGAGGGAAGAAATTGGTTTGGGCAGGAGGGTTTGAAGATGTGAGAACAAATATCTAGTGTCACAATATGATTGAGGAAGGCAGCAGTGACTCAATAGAATCTTAGGCGATGAATTATTGTAGATAAGGCAAGGCGAGGATGAGGATAAAACAAGATGTGTTGTGTAGGAATAAAGAAATATATATATATAAACACGCTGATAAACATATATAAACACGCTGATAAATATATATAAACACGCTGATAAACATATATAAACACGCTGATAAACATATATAAAAACGCTGATAAACATATATAAACACACTGATAAACATGTATAAAAACGCTGATAAACATATAAAAACACGCTGATAAACATATATAAACACGCTGATAAACATATAAAAACACGCTGATAACATATATAAAAACGCTGATAAACATATATAAACACGCTGATAAACATATAAAAACACGCTGATAAACATATATAAAAACGCTGATAAACATATATAAACACGCTGATAAACATATAAAAACACGCTGATAAACATATAAAAACACGCTGATAAACATATATAAACACGCTGATAAACATATAAAAACACGCTGATAACATATATAAACACGCTGATAAACATATAAAAACACGCTGATTACATATATAAAAACGCTGATAAACATATAAAAACACGCTGATAAACATATAAAAACACGCTGATAAACATATATAAAAACGCTGATAAACATATATAAACACGCTGATAACATATATAAACACGCTGATAAACATGTATAAAAACGCTGATAAACATATATAAACACGCTGATAAACATATATAAACACACTGATAAACATGTATAATCACATTGAGGGACATATATAAACACTTTGATGAAAGGAAGGACGAGAGAATATGAGTGTGGAAAAAAGGGACAAAGAGAAAGAAAAAGTAATCTTCCCGAGATCCGAAAGTGAAGCGCTGTTTAGTAATATTACTGCCTTCCATGTATGTCTCATGAGGCGATTAGGGATGTATTAGGGTTAAGCTTTGTCTCATTTAACTGGCCCAGCTGTCATACTGAGGTTGGATGTGTCAAATCAAAGAGCGCAGACAACGCACCGAAACTGTCTTCGAGCTGCAATCTTGTTAAACGGCAGGAGTATGAGAACAAACGTAGAAGAATAAGTCGAACGTACGAAACAAGACAAAGAAAATGAAGAAGAGGAAGAAAGAAGAAAAATAAGGAAGTGTATGACATAAGAAGTTATAGAAAAGTATAGAAGGGGCTGTGACATGATAGAATGAATGAGATAAAACGAGAGAGACATGAAAGAATGAATGATAGTAAGACATAGACATGAAAGAATGAATGAGATAAAACGAGAGAAACATGAAAGAATGAATGAGATAAAACGAGAGAAACATGAAAGAATGAATGAGATAAAACGAGAGAAACATGAAAGAATGAATGAGATAAAACGAGAGAAACATGAAAGAATGAATGAGATAAAACCAGAGAAACATAAAAGAATGAATGAGATAAAACGAGAGAAACATGAAAGAATGAATGAGATAAAACGAGAGAAACGTGAAATAATGAATGAGATAAAAGGAGAGAAACATGAAAGAATGAATGAGATAAAACGAGAGAAACATGAAAGAATGAATGAGATAAAACGAGAGAAACATGAAAGAATGAATGAGATAAAAGGAGAGAGACATTAAAGAATGAATTTAAATAAAACGAGAGAGACATGAAAGAATGAATGAGACAATGCAAGATCGACATGAAAGAATGAATATTAAGAAGACAGAAATGAAACGATGAAAGAAACAAACAAAATAAAAAAGAATATATAACATTAGATTACGTCAGAGAAACAAAGCAAAACAAATAACCGAAACAAGAGACAAGGGGCAACAAATACTGAGATTCGAGTGACAATTCAAATCAATGAACATAAAAGATCACAATTCTAAATATGGCGTATATGTCTATCTGCTTGTCGTTAATATGTACATTGTTTCCCTTCCTTCTCATAATCCCGTTGCAAGTCTCTTGTATTTAAAAAATGGCTCTACTAGAGTCCCAGCAGGATGTAGTCCAGAGAATGGAAATGTGCTGTGTCGCCATTATATTTGTACAATGACCAGATATATCCGACTTTGGCGGTGTATACACATCTAAAGCATTATTATCTATGTTGCCTCTTCTTATGCCCGCTCTCACGGTTTCATGACGTTTTCTTAAATTATGTTTTAGTGTACAGCGATATGTGCGCCTTTACACGACTCCCAGACTGATCTTTTATACAGCATATGTTTACTTTTGAGATTCTGCATCGATTCATGTCATTCTTCAATCTCTAATATCTTAGATGTCAATGAGATAACTGTCTGTTCACTCAGATACACCGAAACACGATAAACATTCGCTCAGATACACTGAGACACGACACGTCTTCCTTCAGATACACTGAGACACGATAAGTCTTCCCTCAGATACACCGAGACATGATAACTGTTCACTCAGATACACTGAGACATGATAACTGTTCACTCAGATATACTGAGACATGATAACTGTTCACTTAGATACACTGAGACATGATAACTGTTCACTTAGATACACTGAGACACGATAACTGTTCACTCAGATACACCGAGACACGATAACTGTTCACTCAGATACACTGAGACACGATACACATTCGATCAGATACACTGAACAACGATACGTCTTCCTTCAGATACACTGAGACACGATAAGTCTTCCCTCAGATACACCGAGACATGATAACTGTTCACTCAGATATACTGAGACATGATAACTGTTCACTTAGATACACTGAGACACGATAACTGTTCACTCAGATACACCGAGACACGATAACTGTTCACTCAGATACACTGAGACACGATAACTTTTCACTCAGATACATTAAGACACAACTTTTGCCATCCCTCCAGTACTCTGACAAACACCTGTCCCTTCCTTGACTCTGACAAATACGTGTCCCCTCCAATACTATGACAAACATCTGCCCCCTTCAGTACTCTAACAAACATCTGCCCCCTACTTTACTCTAACAAACATCTGCCCACTCCAGTACTCTAACAAACATCTGCCACCTACTTTACTCTAACAAACATCTGCCCACTCCAGTACTATGACAAATATCCGCCCCCTCCAGTACTATGACAAACATCTGCCACCTCCAGTACTATGGCAAACATCCGCCCCCTTCAGCACTATGACAAACATCTGCCTCCTCCAGTAATATGACAAATATCCGCCCCCTCCAGTACTATGACAAATATCCGCCCCCTCCAGTACTATGACAAACATCCGCCCGCCCCAGTATTCTGACCAAACAATTAATCATCGCATGTTTTCTCTCAAACTGCTTTTAGGACTGAACTGATTGGTCGCTACAAAAACTGTAAACACAGTTGTTTGAATATTTGTGACTTCTATGTTTCTCTGACAAGTAATTATTTCTCCTCATCCTGTCTCTATTGCTTCATCGATCGATCCTCATTGCATCTCTCTCTCCCCATATCCTTTTTTTTTTTTTTTGCATTCTTCTGGTAATTTGCAAATAATATTTCTTCTTCTCTTCACAATTATCATCATTGCAGCAATGTCGCTATTTTTCCAGTGCGTGTTACACTCCAAAACAAATCTAACTTTAGTTGCCTCCTAAACTTGTAAGATATGCTTGGTCAATGGAAGTTTACATAATGTTTAGCTTGCTAAGTTTTCGTAAACTTCTCGTAAACTGGATTCAGCCCGTAGAACATATTTGATTGTGTTATGGTTTACAGCATTCCTGTGATATCTGGGCTTTTCGGCCTGACACATCCAACTTCCGCATAATATATATATATATTCATACATCCTAACTTGCATCCATAACCAGGCCCCCCTCATACGTTAATGATATCTTTGAGACAACAAAGATATACTAAAATGTTGCCTTTATTACTCAACTGAAGAGGACCTATGCCTTTGTCAAAAAGTCTACAATCTGTCAGAAAATCTACAATCTGTCAGAAACTCTACAACCTATCAGAAAGTCTACAATCTGGTAGAAAGTCTACAATCTTTCAGAAAATCTACAATCTGTCAGAAAATCGACAATCTTTCAGAAACTCTACAACCTAGCAGAAACTCTTCAATCTGGTAGAAAATCTACATACTTTCAGAAAGTCTACAATCTGTCAGAAAGTCTACAATCTGTCAGAAAGTCTACAATCTGTCAGAAAGTCTACAATCTGTCAAGAGCTACCAACCTAGAGATATAGGAAATATTTTATCATCATAATCCACACATCCTGACCATTTATAAAGAAATGGCAACCTACTGAAGGCATTTACATTTAATAGAATATTAATGCAAACAAAACAGTGCTGAGTTGATGGCGAAATTCTGAATATGTTATGAACCAACAGTACTATATACCCACACTCCCACTCATATTCACACCAACACCCACACTTACACCCACACTCACATCTGAATATGGTATACTACCAGCTGTACTATATTCCCACCCTCCTACTCACAACCATACCCCCCACTTACACCCACACTCACATCCTGAATGTTATTCTACCAACGGTACTATATACCACACTCCTACTCACATTTATACCCACATCCCCACGCACACCCACACTCACATTCTGAATGTTATGCTACCAACTGTACGATATACCCATACTCCCACTCACATACACACTCCCACTTACACCCACACTCAGATTTTCTACAATTAGTTCACAATGTCTCCTTATTTCTGACAACACCATAAAACAGGCAGTTCAGTATACCCTTCCTGCCGGTAAACCGCTAAAATCTCAACTTTTATAGTTACTTCTAAACACGCTTCAGCAGCGCAGAAAATTCTCACAGACATAAAGAGTTAATCGTTCTATTTATCTATTCGTTGTGGCCCTTTGTCTTGCGGCGTCAAGGGTAGGGGAGTTCTCTGGAGATGGCCTTCCTGTGAGCTGTTTGTAAGCGTGTCCCTGTGGCTTCTTTGATTTCTCCATCTTGTACATGGTCTGTCCTGCGAGGGAGAGGAGATGGCTACCGCCCTCATTTGCAGAGCCTGTGAAATGTGAGATCGCTAACATCTCACACCCCTACGGCATTAATAAATGCTATGGGTTACTTTACTTTTTTTTACATGGTCTGTCACTGACTTTATAGCCGTGATGTCTATGTATTATGGTCATCTATGGCATGCTATCTGTTGATAGTCTGGAAGCGTGTGAAAACCACTTGATCTGTTGTCTTTTGATGTGTTCCAATACTGGTATTGTTTTTGGTAATATGTCTGGTGTTATCGTTTCTAATTCTATCTCTAAATAACGCTCCGAGTAGTCTTCGTAGACATGACATTTCTGCTGTCAATATTTTTTCTTTTGTCTTGAGCTGTCACTGTCCAGGTTTGGTACTGGTAGCATAGTGATGGAATAATAATAGTTTTGTATAATGCAACTTTAGTGTCTATGCTAATAAATATGTCACATCAATTCATGAATATATAGCATTGTATTATCACTTTCGCCCGAGTGTTGCCGGGGCCCAAAAGGGGAGCAAAGAATAGCAACACTATTTACCTTCCATGCATGTCGTAAGAGGCGACTAAGGAGGTTATGGGATGGAGTTGGCTGTCCCATCCCGTACATGGTCAGTGACCCAAAGCCATGCTGAAGTCGGATGTGTCTGGCCGAAAGGCGTGGATATCGCAGCAATGATGTAAACCATGACGCAACGCATTCCGTTCTCCGGACCACATCCTGCCAATCTGCAGGAGTTTGTGAACTAACGCAGAAGAAGAAGAAGAAGATTATCACTTTGCCCTCTCGCCCATTACCACTTATCTCTGTTCTTTATCCATTGACACATACCGCCACCTCCCCCCCTGCACCCCGACCCCCATCTCCTCTTCTTCCCCTCCCCCCCCCCCCCCCGCGTGTTAATCTACAATTAGTTTCATTGTCATTACCCGCCAGCTTCCATAATTTATACGTATAGTCGTCGTCTCCATGGATACCACAGGCGCAAATCATTCATTGTTCTTTGAGAGTCCGCTGCAATGTCGCCATCTTGCGAGCAGATAGTCAATGGCTGCGTGTTTCCCTATGATCTAGATTCATTTATTTTGCAAGACAAGAAGTTGTTTGTATTCCTGACAGATAATATGTTTGCGTAGCACGATTCTTACTTTCTTTCTCTCGATCTATTTCTCTCTCCGTCTTTCTCTTTTATACTCTATCCACCACATCGCATTCTTTATCCACTTTCTCTCTCTTCCTCCCGCCTCTCTTTTTTCCTCTATTCTTTTCTCCTCCTCTCCCTCTCTTTTTCCTTTACTTTCCTCTCCCACTATTTAGCATTCTTTTCAATCACCTTTCTCCACTCTCCCTCTCTCTCCCCCTCTTTCTCCCTGCCCCTTTCTCTCTCTTTCTATCTCCCAATATTTATACGCTCTTTCCTTCTCTTCCACCACTCTCCCTCTCTCTCAGTCTCTCTTCCTCATCTCTCTATCACACCATTTCCCTTTCTTTGTCTCCATCTTTCTCTCCCTTTCTCCCTGTCTTTCTCCCTCTCTGTCCTGACATGGAAGTCTGCAATAAACCTGCAGTACGTGTATAACAGAGTACCCTTGGACTACTTAACAGCGGTTGTCGTGTCCATATGTGACCCTATCTTAATAACTGTGCTGCTGTTGCTTCTATGCTCCAGAAACTATTGTGTCTTAACTATGGTAGTTGGATATTGGTAAAAACTATCACAAGCTTTGTCCCCATTATTGCTAAATGTGTACGGGGGGCGTATATACTGTTATAATACTGTTTAATGTTTAGGGTGGGGGCGTATATACTGTTATAATACTGTTTAATGTTTAGGGTGGTGGCGTATATACTGTTACAATACTGTTTAATGTATAGGGTGGGGGCGTATATACTGTTATAATATTGTTTAATGTTTAGGGTGGGGGCGTATATACTGTTATAATATTGTTTAATGTTTAGGGTGGGGGCGTATATACTGTTACAATACTATTTAATGTTTAGGGTGAGCGTATCATATTCTGGACGTAGCCATCAATCTAACAGTTTTTTTGGGGGGATGTAGTGATTTTCTAGGCGAGATCAGTAGTTTGCCATTACTTTCTGAAGGCATGGATGCGCAATTGCCTGTGACGGCGTATACAGTACAAATTACACGAAGATAAGTCGCAGGGACTGGTAGAACTATGTGGTGTGCTGGTGATATCATGGTTTATTTGTTTTTATTGTGTTGTTTTCTGTTGTTTGTCTCTTGAAAAAGGTTCAATTTGAGCCGATACGTGGAGAATTGTCCTGTTTAGTTTTATTGTATGTTTTTTTATATATACTTTTTTATATATTTTTATTATTAGGCAAGGTAAGTGTTTTAGTAACCTGTTTAATTCATTTTGCTTGACTATTTCTTCATTTGGTTACTGCGGCACCATCCACTTTGTCGGACACCCTCTGACCATTTGGTTATTTGTATTCTGGTGATATCCTGGTGTATTCTGGTGATATCATGTTTCTTTTGTGGGAGATGCGTAGCACAGTGGTTAGCTCACTGGGTTCGCATATGAGTAGTCCTGGGTTTATTCCCCAATTTAGGTGCAAATGTTTTTCAGATCGCAACGGCTCCCGGCTCATTTTTTGACCCAGCCTTAATTGGATACCGGATTAATCCGGTAAGTAAAGACTGTGAAGGACAGGTAATGGCTACCGTCCCCATATAGCAGAGCTATTGAAATGTGATATCGCTAACATCTCACACCCTTGCATGTGAGATATTACGACACCCTTAAATCATATGGGTTAACGGTATATGGTTGAGCAACAGCTCAACAGCGGAGAGTAGCTAGAAAGTCACGGATAGACCTAGATCCTTCTACAGCCGTCATTCCATGTCCGAACTGTTCAGGGACTTTTACAGCTAGAGTAGGGCTCATTAGCCATCTACGAACTCATAATCAAGGACATAACTCTAATTGAATTTTCAAAAGTGGATGTAACAAATGGTCATCATCACTTGTGATGGACGAATAATCATGTGGTTGAAAGCACTGCACGCCAAAATATAGTGCTCAATCAAGATATTGTGCTGTGCTGTGCTTGCACCAATGCTAACTTCAACTTTCGTATCAAACAGTTTCTGCTATTGCGTTGCAATTTTTCTATTGTAGATAAGTACGAATGTTGCAATCTTATATTTGTATTAAACTCAAGGTAAATAATTTATGTAAACGTGTAACATTATAATTTTTACTACTATTTTCATAATATAATGTTTTCAACCTTTTCAAATCCAACTTTATACAAATCTTTCGTTTCGTTTTAAAAAGCAACTTCAAATTTATACATTGAACACACCGGAAATATCGATAATGGGTCATCCATCAGTTTAGTCTATGATGTAAACATCATTTATTAAATCCTTAGGGAGTGGTGACTGGATTTTAATAAACGGGACCTCCACTATGTTTTGATTATTGACATCACCACAGGAGGTACATTTTACTTATCCAAAAAATGTTGTTTAATGTTATTTTTTTAATCAACCATGAAAAATAGTTAGTTAAACTATATCAATCAAATAAGTAGAAACGAAGAATGTATAGAAACCGCAAAACTATATCAAATATGTAGGAACAAAGAACGTATGCAAGCAGTAAAACTATATCAAAGAGGTAGGAACAAACAACGTAAACAAGCAGTAAAACTATAACAAAGAGGAAGGAACAAAGAACGTATGCAAGCAGTAAAACTATATCAAGAGGTAGGAACAAAGAACGTACAGACACAAATGTTATTATTCAGTCTGTTTTATTGACTGCAAACGCGTGGCTTCGAGGTTTCTGTTACTGTACAGGAAATGCTATGTTGACCACAGATCTATCATGTACAAATCAGCTAAAGAATCAACTGTCTATCAGAAAAGAACAATCAATAATATATTAAGAACATGCCACAACAGACTCAAGCATTACATGTATAGGAGATTTAGAATGATCGATTACGACATGTTCCCCTGTTGACAATCGAGAGAATACACAGAATATATTTTACAGAACTATTCACTGTATACCATACCGAAAATCAGTAAATTAAATACCCAGCTGTACCAGCTCTGACGGAATTTACCCAGCTGTACCAGCTCTGACGGACAAGTTTTATGTTCCTCTCTCGGTGTTAGTAAACACAGTACATCTGATTGAAGTAGTTTCTATGTGAAATGAATCACATATCTGATTGTAGTTTCTATGTGAAATGAATCACAGATCTGATCGTAGTTTCTCTGTGAAATAAATCACAGATCTGATCGTAGTTTCTATGTGAAATAAATCACAGATCTGATCGTAGTTTCTATGTGAAATGAATCACAGATATGATCGTAGTTTCTCTGTGAAATAAATCACAGATCTGATCGTAGTTTCTATGTGAAATAAATCACAGATCTGATCGTTGTTTCTATGTGAAATAAATCACAGATCTGATCGTAGTTTCTATGTGAAATAAATCACAGATATGATCGTAGTTTCTATGTGAAATAAATCACAGATCTGATCGTAGTTTATATGTGAAATAAATCACAAATCTGATCGTAGTGTCTATGTTTAATAAATCACAGATCTGATCGTAGTTTCTATGTTTAATAAATCACAGATCTGATCGTAGTTTCTATGTGAAATAAATCACAGATCTGATCGTAGTTTCTATTTTTAATAAATCACAGATCTGATCGTAGTTTCTATGTGAAATAAATCATAGATCTGATCGTAGTTTCTATGTTTAATAAATCACAGATCTGATCGTAGTTTCTATGTGAAATAAATCACAGATCTGATCGTAGTTTCTATGTGAAATAAATCACAGATCTTATCGTAGTTTCTATGTGAAATAAATCACAGATCTGATCGTAGTTTCTATGTGAAATGAATCACAGATCTGATCGTAGTTTCTATGTGAAATAAATCACAGATCTGATCGTAGTTTCTATGTGAAATGAATCACAGATCTGATCGTAGTTTCTATGTGAAATAAATAGCAGATCTGATCGTAGTTTCTATGTGAAATAAATCACAGATCTTATCGTAGTTTCTATGTGAAATGAATCACAGATCTGATCGTAGTTTCTATGTGAAATAAATCACAGATCTGATCGTAGTTTCTATGTGAAATGAATCACAGATCTGATCGTAGTTTCTATGTGAAATGAATCACAGATCTGATCGTAGTTTCTATGTGAAATAAATCACAGATCTGATCGTAGTTTCTATCTTGTGATTCTGTCAATTGTTTTCTCTATGACATTAATTCTTAGACTATTGCAGATTCGCAGGAGGTAGTTAGGAACAGAGAATAGGAGCGTCGATGATAGAAATTCTAATGTCCTGAACACTCTCAGATGTCGGTTCCTCCACTACATCATATATAAACTAAATTGATTTTGGTTGTGGCGCCCCTGGGGATTACCTTTGCAACACATTCGGCCGTCTCAGTTGCCCATGCCTAATTTCGAAGCTTCAGGATGCGCTGCATCATGGCTGCGCTATCTACGAGTTTCATCCTGACAACCATCTATGCGGTGACATTGCCAACCCCGATCAAAAGAAAAGCTTTAGTCACATCTTACGACATACATGACATGTCACTATTTTTATCCTTTATTCTATTTTCCAGGCCCCGTCAACACACGGGAGATAATCAATGGCTGATCTGCACTTCTTCAGGCTTCTCAGCGGAGTGAACAATGCATACGACACAGATATCTTTCTTCAAGATCTTCCACACGGAGATCGAGAGGTAGGTTCACGATTACCAAGTATCGAATATTTAAAAACTTCGAATAAACTAAAGGTAATTCGTCTCAAAGCATCAACAAGCGTTATACCTCTTCACTTAAACAAGAACATCGATTCTCTAATATTTTATGATAGTGTGTCCTGATATAACCTAATTGGACTTTGTCCGCTGGTTGAAAGGGGCACGCCTCTCCAAAAGAGAGGCAACCTTATTAACTACACAGAAACAATTTGTAATTTTCTCATTCATTTGAAAATTCGGTTATTAATTTAAGTTGGGCACCTGAAAAATCGACTTTCTAAAATGTATCACACTTCACATGTGCACAAAACCCATATACGCCACCTGAGAAAAACTGGACACATAAAAAATTCACAACAATTTGGCCTACACGAATTACCTATTCACAGTGACTGACAGCCTACTAAATGTGGTCATTAGAGATTTGATTCAGTTTCTAATAAAGACTCTTCTCAAATTTGTAAATATAAATTGAGTAATCAGGAAATTGCAGTAAAATAAATATTCTTTGAATAATCTGCAAACTTCAGTAAAATATAAGGTACAGTACAAGAAGATGCCACCACAGAGTCAAGTTATTTCCCTTGTCTGTTTGTAAATTGTATGTTTATTATTTAATAATTTCAATATTAAATTATTTTATGGTTTGTGTTAGGGTTAAGGTTAGGATAGTTGGGTTTTACATAACTAGTCAAAACCCCCAACCATAAAAAAATAAATATTTCAATTATTAAATGATGAACTTGAAATTTACAAACATAGGCAACGGAAATAGCACCACTATGTCGTGGCGTATACTTTCATTTAAAAAATACACCCCTGTATCTCAATGTGCTGATTCTTTCAAACCTGTTCCGGTCAACGAAATATTCGCCAAGGGTGTCTTTACCATATGATTCTTCAAGAAAAGTGACGAATGCCTTAGAAGGATTAACCACTGCTTCCGTATCTCTACACCAATTCGTCAGTCTGTCGAACTCCTTCTGTAGTTCCACGACGCACTCTTCTCGAGTTCTGCCCTGTCTATACACCAGGATGTCGTTGGCGTACGACATCATTCTGTCAGCACCTGTGATGTGATTGCTAGTGAGATGTATTGTATATACATTGAAAATCATAGGAGATAGAGGCGATCCCCATGGCAGACCAGGGCTAATAACTGTTGGTGTTGATACCAAGTTACCACACTTAAGAACTACTTTCCTGTACAGCAGGGCAGCACCAGTCCACTGCATGACAACATGATTTAGTGCAAGATTAAACAGTTGGTTCATCAAGACATCCAAGGACAGCCTATTTCAGGCATTCTCAATATCTATTGTGACCGTACATGTTTCCATCCGCAAATCGAACCTCTCAAAAACATCCAGTGCAAAGATGGATACATTCTGTCATGTCTTCTTTCCTGGGCGATATCCACCTAACAATGTTGTTAGTAAACACGTTTTTCGCTCAGATGACACGATACCTTCCAGACCACAATTTTTTTTCAAAAACTTGCCTATTGTATTCTGCGTTGTTATTATTCGGTAGCCTTGTATCCTGGTGTGATCCTTGATAGATTAGTTAGTTAGTTAGTTAGTCGTCGGATCATCATCACTGCAAACTGGACACATCCATAGTTGCTCCGATCTCTCCTTGAGTGTATCCGCCATCACACTTCTGCTGACAGTACCGGTCCTATGCTGGTTGACCATCATTCTTCTGCGCCCTCCAAAATGTTCACCTCTAGCAACACCGCATCTCAATCCCTGATCTTTAATCCTAGCCATTGAAAAGGAATCATCATCCACATTCGTCTCACTCTCGCGTGTTATATCTCTTAAGGAGTTCAAAACGTCAGCGCGATCCATTGCCCCATCGCCCTTTGCCACGATCGCACACGATGCCAGTTGATCCGCTCTTTCAATGCCTCGAACGCCCACATGTCCCGGCACGAAAATAAATGTAACCGCCTTCAAGCTCGCATTTCTCAAGGCCTCAATCCACTGTTCGCGAACGAGACCCACTTGTACCTTCTTAATCATACTCATAGAGTCACTCAAGAAAGGTTAGACTATGACATTAAATAAACATGCAACTAGTTTTATTTTACTGTTCCCTTTAAAAAGCTTTTATTTAACATGAATGGAAATCCATGAACGATCTGACAAGACGCACGATTATTGCCGATTTCCAGAGTGCTTATGCGGCCTGGCAGAAGACGGACCAGTGAAAAGGTTCGGCGCTGCTGGCACAATATACCGTACAAAATGTTAGAGGAATGTGGAGGTATATCACGAAATCATAAAAACAGATTATGGACATGTGTAAGAACTTGATCATGGAAAAACATGATAATTACAGTTGAAGAAATTAAGAAGGCACTGAAAAGTACAAATAACACAGCACCTATACCAGATGGCATTAGATACGATGCTATTAGTCGGAGAACGGATGAGGAGATTTAAATCAGTCTTGCAGGCAAGTAAAAATGTCTTGGCACGCCGGATTTGACCATCGAGCTGGCTTATCCCAGCCTTAATTTAAAGCAATGTTGAAGCGAATGTATCGTTACAATTACGTTAAGTATTTTAGATGTAGGGTATAGCGTAGGCATGTTTTTGATGTAGCTTATAACATATATATATTTTTGATGTAGATTATAACATATATATGTTTTTGATGTAGATTATAACATATATATATGTTTTTGGTGTAGATTTTAACATAGATATGTTTTGATGTAGATTGTAACATAGATATGTTTTTGATATAGATTGTAACATAGATATGTTTTTGATGTACATTGTAACATAGATATGTTTCGATGTAGATTGTAACACAGATATGTTTTTGATGTACATTGTAACACAGATATGTTTTTGATGTACATTGTAACACAGATATGTTTTTGATGTAGATTGTAACACAGATATGTTTTTGATGTAGATTGTAACATAGATATGTTTTTGATGTAGATTGTAACATATATATGTTTTTGATGTAGATTGTAACACAGATATGTTTTTGATGTAGATTGTAACACAGATATGTTTTTGATGTAGATTGTAACATAGATATGTTTTTGATGTAGATTGTAACATAGATATGTTTTTGATGTAGATTGTAACATAGATATGTTTTTGATGTAGATTGTAACATAGATATGTTTCGATGTAGATTGTAACACAGATATGTTTTTGATGTACATTGTAACACAGATATGTTTTTGATGTAGATTGTAACACAGATATGTTTTTGATGTAGATTGTAACATAGATATGTTTTTGATGTAGATTGTAACACAGATATGTTTGTGATGTAGATTGTAACATAGATATGTTTTGATGTAGATTGTAACATAGATATGTTTTTGATGTAGATTGTAACATAGATATGTTTTTGATATAGATTGTAACATAGATATGTTTTTGATGTAGATTGTAACATAGATATGTTTTTGATGTAGATTGTAACATAGATATGTTTTTATGTAGATTGTAACATAGATATGTTTTTGATGTAGATTGTAACATAGATATGTTTTTGATGTAGATTGTAACATAGATATGTTTTTGATGTAGATTGTAACATAGATATGTTTTTGATGTAGATTGTAACATAGATATGTTTTTGATGTAGATTGTAACATAGATATGTTTTTGATGTAGATTGTAACATAGATATGTTTTTGATGTAGATTGTAACATAGATATGTTTTTGATGTAGATTGTAACATAGATATGTTTTTGATGTACATTGTAACACAGATATGTTTTTGATGTAGATTGTAACACAGATATGTTTTTGATGTAGATTGTAACACAGATATGTTTTTGATGTAGATTGTAACATAGATATGTTTTTGATGTAGATTGTAACACAGATATGTTTTTGATGTAGATTGTAACATATATATGTTTTTGATGTAGATTGTAACATATATATGTTTCTTATGTACATTGTAACACAGATATGTTTTTGATGTAGATTGTAACATAGATATTCTTGTGATTGTATTTTCCAGTTCATAGTACAATATCTGGCGTTCATCCACTCCAAGAATCCCCTAGCATTTATGCCCATCAGCATCATGTGCATCTTTCTTGGACTTGTAGGAAACACATTATTTTGTTTCTTCTTCGGAAACAAGTCCTCGAGAGTATACTATACAAGGGACGCCATGTTCTTCCGGCGGATGTCGGCTGTGGATATGGTGATCTGCGCATTTGTTCTGCCTTATGGGATCTTCTTCGAAGCAAAGTTAGAAAGCCGATTTTGTCTCTGTTATATGCTGTTTTATGTATGTTGAGTAAATAGAACCAGCTCTGTTCTCAGTCATTCGGAGAAGTGTAGAAAAATCAAGCCCAGACAATTCCTTGATATTATCAATACAGAATTTTCTCTGTCCTCCTCTTGTCCTTCTATTATCGACTGTTCCTTGCAAAATAATTTTAGAGAGAGAGATATAAAGAGAGAGAGATAAAGAGACACAAAAGATAGAGAGATAAAAAGAGTGAGATAAAGAGAGACAAAGAGAGATAAAAAGAGATATAAAGAGAGATAAAAAAGAGACAGCGGGATAAAGAGAGAGAAAGAGAGATAACAAGAGATATAAAGAGAGATAACAAGAGACAGATAAAGAGAGAGATAAAAGATAAAGAGGGGGAGATAAATAGAGAGATGAAGAGAGAGATATAGAGATAAAGAGAGAAAGAAAGAGAGATAAATATAGAGAGAGATAAAGAGAGAGATATAGAGACAGATAAATAGAGAAAAATAAATAGAGAGATAAAGAAAGAAATAAAGAGAGAGAAAGAGAGAGATAAAGAGATAGATAAATATAGAGAGAGATAAAGAAAGAGATATATGAAAGAGATAAAGAGAGAGATAAAGAGAGAGAGATAAAGATAAAGAGAGAGATAAAGAGAGATATAAAGAGAGAGATAAAGAGAGAGACAGTCGTGTCTTGTTACATGTTCAAACCACACAAGTTTCCACCATTTCACCACTGCCATAAGTTGTTCTTGATATACTGCAAATTTGTTTATTTGCTGCCGGATAAATATGTTTTGTCATAAACATATATAGAATGCAATCATAATATTCCCTTTAGATATGCAGTCTGAGAACATAGTTTGGGATACATTACTGCACATTATGGACAATTTTTGGAGATTCTTGATTACGAGCCAGTATCACAGCGCTGGGACATTCCCATAAATTCTCATCTTTCCAGTCCATCAGCCATCTAATGGTGTATAATCTCAGTGTACTAGTCAGTTGTTGGTCGTGTATTCAACGCATCTTTTTCTGGAAAGACGCATTGTCTCCGCACTTTTAATTCCATTTCTTATTTCTCCAAATGTCCAGCTCTGTGTCGGCGTGGTACAGTGCGTGTCTGCGACAACGTGGTACAGTGCGTGTCTGTGACAACGTGGTACAGTGCGTGTCTGCGACAACGTGGTACAGTGCGTGTCTGTGACAACGTGGTACAGTGCGTGTCTGTGACAACGTGGTACAGTGCGTGTCTGTGACAACGTGGTACAGTGCGTGTCTGCGACAACGTGGTACAGTGCGTGTCTGTGACAACGTGGTACAGTGCGTGTCTGTGACAACGTGGTACAGTGCGTGTCTGTGACAACGTGGTACAGTGCGTGTCTGTGACAACGTGGTACAGTGCGTGTCTGTGACAACGTGGTACAGTGCGTGCACGTCTGTGACGCCCATGTTCGAATTCTTCTCAGGCAATTGTGCGTACAATTAATAATGGCAAAGTACTGAACTTATTTATATTGATTAGAATATCACAACAGCCACAAAATGATAGGTTGAAGACTATGTCCTGAATAGAACACGTTAGCAATACATTCTCTGAATATGTCTATGTCTTCATTCTCTGCATAACAATACATTCTCTGAATATGTCTATGTCTTCATTCTCTGCATAAAAATACATTCTCTGAATATGTCTATGTCTTCATTCTCTGCATCACAATACATTCTCTGAATATGTCGTGTCTTCATCTTCGATATAACAATACATTCTCTGAATATGTCTCTGTCTTCATCTTTGACATAACAATACATTCTCTGAATATGTCTATGTCTTCATTCTCTGCATAAATTTGTTGTGAATCCATAACCTAACCTACTTAACTCAGCTCTGTCTCCTCTTATCACTTACCCATCCACTGGAGTACTGCCTGCCAGTGCATCAACTCTGCCGTCGCCTCTGACTCCCGCATGCCCAGGACAGATCCATGTGATACTTTAGACGTTACTGAGAAGTGCAGCTCACTTCTATCTTTCGTAACATTCTCTGAGAGTCTGACAGAATCGCTGCGTGTGTTGGTGGTTGAGTCATCATTGAAGTGAGATCAGCTGGGAGGAGAGAAGAATGAAACATGAAGACCGGGGATACAACTTTGCTAAGTGGAACATTTCTCAATTAAAAAGAAAAGTTGATACTTCCATTTTATTCGAATTTTTTTGTGATTTCTTTGTTGCTGGGATAACGGCTTAAAAATAATATACTTGGGGAGGGGGAGGAGGGGTGATCATGATGATCTAGTGTTGTCTGTTTTCCAAAACGGTAGTATGGGTGGGTGGTTCGAATCCCGCATTCCAGCCATCTCCTGACTTAGATAACAGAAATATTTTTTTTTCAAATAATGCTACATTGCTTGGCATTGTTTGGTATATTGCCAATATCGGTAACACTGATAAATAATTCAGAAACAGGGAAATCCAAGTGATGGCTACATTGACACACGGAGATAAAAGGTTAATGAAGACTAGTAAAAAACGTTGCAAGACATGACATTATTCTGTAATAGCAGTAACACTATGTAGATAATGTGAAAATGTAAAAATATGATAAAGGACACAAAATGTTTTTTAAAAAACATTTTTAAATGGTAGCATTTCCTATTTAGGATATAGCCATCAACCCAGCCTTTTTTAGCTGTAGTGATTGTATAGGCAATATAAATATGCCCAGTAGTTTGCCATTGTTCTATTAATGGTCAGGATGCACAACTGTCTGCGGCTGGATGCGAACCCGGTACCGTGGCCGTCACAGACGCGCTCTGTACCACGACGCCACAGAACCGGACGGACACATTTTTTTGGAGTACAATGGTAGGTTCTTATTTGGAAGTCGTGCCTCCCTATTTGATGATTTCCCTTAGCAATGTTTGTCTTGTCATTTTATGTTTATCCTTTATCAATTTTTGGTATAAAATTATTTAGGGTTAGGGTTAGTTATGTAAAACACAATTTTCCTACCTAAACCTAACTAAATTTATGTAAAATTAATAAAAGATAAACATAAACTGACAAACATTGCCAAGGAAAATAATAAAAGTAGGGAGGCACGCGTTCCAAACACGAACCAAATGCTACACGATGATACACGTATGGTCAGATATAGAGGTGATTGTAAAACGTATATCTAGAGGTTGTTATTACCTGAACCGCGATCTTCACTTTGTTTTGATAGTTATAAGCTCTGGTATAATCTTCTTCTTTTTCTGCTTAACGTTATCAAAACTCCTGTTGATTAGCAGGATATCGTCCAGAGAATGTAACGTGTTGTGTCATGGTTTACAGCTTAGAAACGATATCTGCGTCTTTTGGTCTGAAACATCCTACTTCAGCGGGGTTTCGTATCCCTTTGACGATCGATGGCGTGGTACTACCAACACCTCCACCTCCCAGAAATGTTTTTATTTTGTCTTACAACATTCATGACCTTTAACAGTGTCGCTACCATTTACTCCCCTTTCGGAGCCTGGTAACACAGGCGTGATATAATATAATTAACTATCGTCTGTTGTCGAAAGCAGTGGGCATCATAATAAGATGCCGTGTTGTCTTTAACCAAATAAAGAGTTAATAGGAAAAATTTGCTTACGTCTGTATGTTGTTGGGGCCCTGAAGGGAAGCTATGAATAATGATACTATTCTCTGAAGCAATGAATAATGACACTGTTAACTGAAGCAATGAGTAATGACACTGTTAACTGAAGCAATGAATAATGACACTGTTAACTGAAGCAATGAATAATGACACTGTTAACTATAGCAATGAATAATGACACTGTTAACTAAAGCAATGAATAATGACACTGTTAACTATAGCAATGAATATCCCTCTGTTAACTAAAGCAATGAATAATGACATAGTGACACTGTTGACTGACATGCACTTCGTAAGAGGCGACTAAGGAAGAGGTGTAGTTGGCTGTCCCCTTCCATAGAGATGGTCAAACTGACCCAAAAGTCACACTGACGTCAAATATGTCAGGTTAAAAAGCGCATATATAGCAGTCAAGCTGTAAACCATGACAACACATCCGTTCACCGAGTACTACATCCTACTGATTTGCAAGAGTTTGAGAACCAGCGTAAAAGAAGAAGAGGTTACTTAAATAATGACCATAATGCATGGCAGATGTTCCTTGATTGACCAGTATAAATGATAGGTGTTCCCTGATTGACCAGAATAAATGATAGATGTTCCCTGATTGACCAGTATAAATGATAGATGTTCCCTGATTAACCAGTATAAATGATAGATGTTCCCTGAATCCACATTACAGAAAGATAGTGACATGCGAGATAAAATGATTGAGGAAAGCTGCAGGAGTCACCAGGTTTGATGGTTGGTTGCTGATCCAGCGGTCCATGGGCTCATACCCTTTGATCCAATGCCATTGTGTGATATGTGCATGTGTTTGTGAGATGTTGTTTTGTTCCATATAATGTGTTCCATTTATCTGGCCCCGGAGGGAGAAGCATTTTCCTAATGTCATCCAGCGATGGGTATTCAAAAAGGTGGTGGTCAACAGTTTCATAGGTTGGTTAGTTGGTATCCAGGATTGATAGATGACGAAATGAAGACATCAGGGAAAGAATAGGTATAACAAATGTGCAGAAAATACATAGAAAGATAGAAGATCACGTGGTTTGACCAAATTATAAGAATACATCACAAATTGCTCGTACAGGCGTATAACCAAATGAGATCAGGGTACAAAGCCAGAGGAAGACAAAGAAAAAAAGATGGATAGAAAACATTAGTGACATCTTGAACAAACACGGTCATAGCACAGCCGAGACGATAAATCTGACATTTGAACACAAGCTCGAGTTCCAACCACCCCTACCCTTAACGGCAAGAGTGGATAACAAACCACCTGGGGGAAAGACAATAGACAAAAGTTTCCTGAATGACCAGATTTAATGGTAGATGCTCCCTGTATGACCATAATAAATAGTAGATGTTCCCTGAATACCAGAATAAATAGTAGATGTTCCCTGTATGACCATAATAAATAGTAGATGTTCTCTGAATACCAGAATAAATAGTAGATGCTCCCTGTATGACCATAATAAATAGTAGATGTTCCCTGAATACCAGAATAAATAGTAGATGTTCCCTGAATACCAGAATAAATAGTAGATGTTCCCTGAATGACCAGAATAAAGGTAGATGTTCTGTGAAGATGTTTCCCGAAACGTTAGAACATGATTGATGACTTCAGTCGTACATCGTTAATTGTTTTTGTCTATCACTGCGACCTCAACAATCTGTTTTTGTCTATCACTGCGACCTCAACAATCTGTTTTTGTCTATCACTGCGACCTCAACAATCTGTTTTTGTCTATCACTGCGACCTCTACAATCTGTTTTTGTCTATCACTGCGACCTCTACAATCTGTTTTTGTCTATCACTGCGACCTCAACAATCTGTTTTTGTCTATCACTGCGACCTCAACAATCTGTTTTTGTCTATCACTGCGACCTCAACAATCTGTTTTTGTCTATCACTGCGACCTCAACAATCTGTTTTTGTCTATCACTGCGACCTCTACAATCTGTTTTTGTCTATCACTGCGACCTCAACAATCTGTTTTTGTCTATCACTGCGACCTCAACAATCTGTTTTTGTCTATCACTGCGACCTCAACAATCTGTTTTTGTCTATCACTGCGACCTCAACAATCTGTTTTTGTCTATCACTGCGACCTCAGCAATCTGTTTTTGTCTATCACTGCGACCTCAACAATCTGTTTTTGTCTATCACTGCGACCTCTACAATCTGTTTTTGTCTATCACTGCGACCTCTACAATCTGTTTTTGTCTATCACTGCGACCTCAACAATCTGTTTTTGTCTATCACTGCGACCTCAACAATCTGTTTTTGTCTATCACTGCGACCTTAACAATCTGTTTTTGTCTATCACTGCGACCTCAACAATCTGTTTTTGTCTATCACTGCGACCTCAACAATCTGTTTTTGTCTATCACTGCGACCTCAACAATCTGTTTTTGTCTATCACTGTGACCTCAACAATCTGTTTTTGTCTATCACTGCGACCTCTACAATCTGTTTTTGTCTATCACTGCGACCTCTACAATCTGTTTTTGTCTATCACTGCGACCTCAACAATCTGTTTTTGTCTATCACTGCGACCTCAACAATCTGTTTTTGTCTATCACTGCGACCTCAACAATCTGTTTTTGTCTATCACTGCGACCTCAACAATCTGTTTTTGTCTATCACTGCGACCTCAACAATCTGTTTTTGTCTGCATACCTTCACCGTACCCACGCTTTGATTGCTTCCATTCATCACCTGCACATTTTGTTCTCTTTCTCTGCTTCCAACTGATTTCGTTGTGAACAAACACCTGCTATGTTTCCTTATAACTGAAATTTGTTGCTTGGAATATTATGCCCAGTCGTGAATGTATTATTTTCTCTACATTAGAATGGTGACCAACAACACAGCATGCAAGTCTTTGGAGTTCTCTAGGCATGTCCTGACTTATATATCGCATCTTCTTATGACGTATTATTCCATGAGATTTGCTACAAAAGAAAAGTAAGTGTTCATTTAGTAGTGGTATGTGTAGTAGTAGTAGTAGTTGTGGTAGTGGTGATGATGGTGATCGTAGTAGTGGTGATTGTGGTGGCGGCTGTAGCAGCGGCTGCAGTATCGGTAGTAGTAATAGTGGCAATAGTAGTAGTAGTAGGAGTAGTAGTAGTATTAATAGGAGTAGCAGTAGTAGTAGTAGTAGTAGTAGTAATTGTAGTAATAGTAATAGCAGTGTTGTTCTTGTACTAGTAGTTGTAGCAATGTTGTTGTTGTTGTACTAGTAGTTGTAGCAGTGTTGTTGTTGTTGTACTAGTAGTTGTAGCAGTGTTGTTGTTGTACTAGTAGTTGTAGCAGTGTTGTTGTTGTACTAGTAGTTGTAGCAATTTTGTTGTTGTTGTACTAGTAGTTGTAGCAGTGTTGTTGTTGATGTATTAGTAGTTGTAACAGTGTTGTTGTTGTACTAGTAGTTGTAGCAGTGTTGTTGTACTAGTAGTTGTAGCAGTGTTGTTGTTGTACTAGTAGTTGTAGCAGTGTTGTTCTACTAGTAGTTGTAGCAGTGTTGTTGTACTAGTAGTTGTAACAGTGTTGTTGTTGTACTAGTAGTTGTAGCAGTGTTGTTGATGTACTAGTAGTTGTAGCAGTGTTGTTGTTGATGTATTAGTAGTTGTAGCAGTGTTGTTGTACTAGTAGTTGTAGCAGTGTTGTTGTACTAGTAGTTGTAGCAGTGTTGTTGTACTAGTAGTTGTAGCAGTGTTGTTGTTGTACTAGTAGTTGTAGCAGTGTTGTTGTTGTACTAGTAGTTGTAGCAGTGTTGTTGTTGTACTAGTAGTTGTAGCAGTGTTGTTGATGTACTAGTAGTTGTAGCAGTGTTGTTGATGTACTAGTAGTTGTAGCAGTGTTGTTGTTGATGTATTAGTAGTTGTAGCAGTGTTGTTGTTGTACTAGTAGTTGTAGCAGTGTTGTTGTTGTACTAGTAGTTGTAGCAGTGTTGTTGTTGTACTAGTAGTTGTAGCAGTGTTGTTGTTGTTGTACTAGTAGTTGTAGCAGTGTTGTTGCTGTACTAGTAGTTGTAGCAGTGTTGTTGTTGTTGTACTAGTAGTTGTAGCAGTGCTGTTGTTGTTGTACTAGTAGTTGTAGCAGTGTTGTTGTTGTTGTACTAGTAGTTGTAGCAGTGTTGTTGGTGTACTAGTAGATGTAGCAGTGTTGTTGTTGTTGTACTAGTAGTTGTAGCAGTGTTGTTGTTGTACTAGTAGTTGTAGCAGTGTTGTTGTTGTACTAGTAGTTGTAGCAGTGTTGTTGTTGTACTAGTAGTTGTAGCAGTGTTGTTGTTGTTGTACTAGTAGTTGTAGCAGTGTTGTTGTTGTTGTACTAGTAGTTGTAGCAGTGTTGTTTTTGTACTAGTAGATGTAGCAGTGTTGTTGTTGTTGTTGTACTAGTAGTTGTAGCAGTGTTGTTGTTGTACTAGTAGTTGTAGCAGTGTTGTTGTTGTACTAGTAGTTGTAGCAGTGTTGTTGTTGTACTAGTAGTTGTAGCAGTGCTGTTGTTGTTGTACTAGTAGTTGTAGCAGTGTTGTTGTTGTTGTACTAGTAGTTGTAGCAGTGTTGTTGTTGTACTAGTAGTTGTAGCAGTGTTGTTGTTGATGTATTAGTAGTTGTAGCAGTGTTGTTGTTGTACTAGTAGTTGTAGCAGTGTTGTTGTTGATGTATTAGTAGTTGTAGCAGTGTTGTTGTTGTACTAGTAGATGTAGCAGTGTTGTTGTTGTTGTACTAGTAGTTGTAGCAGTGTTGTTTTTGTACTAGTAGTTGTAGCAGTGTTGTTGTTGTACTAGTAGTTGTAGCAGTGTTGTTGTTGATGTATTAGTAGTTGTAGCAGTGTTGTTGTTGTACTAGTAGTTGTAGCAGTGTTGTTGTTGTTGTACTAGTAGTTGTAGCAGTGTTGTTGTTGTACTAGTAGTTGTAGCAGTGTTGTTGTTGTTGTTGTACTAGTAGTTGTAGCAGTGTTGTTGTTGTACTAGTAGTTGTAGCAGTGTTGCTGTAGTTGTACTAGTAGTTGTAGCAGTGTTGTTGTTGTTGTTGTACTAGTAGTTGTAGCAGTGTTGTTGTTGTACTAGTAGTTGTAGCAGTGTTGTTGTTGTACTGGTAGTTGTAGCAGTGTTTTTGTTGTTGTACTAGTAGTTGTAGCAGTGTTGTTGTTGTACTAGTAGTTGTAGCAGTGTTGTTGTTGTTGTACTAGTAGTTGTAGCAGTGTTGTTGTTGTACTAGTAGTTGTAGCAGTGTTGTTGTTGTACTAGTAGTTGTAGCAGTGTTGTTGTTGTACTAGTAGTTGTAGCAGTGTTGTTGTTGTACTAGTAGTTGTAGCAGTGTTGTTGATGTACTAGTAGTTGTAGCAGTGTTGTTGTTGTACTAGTAGTTGTAGCAGTGTTGTTGTTGTTGTACTAGTAGTTGTAGCAGTGTTGTTGTTGTTGTACTAGTAGTTGTAGCAGTGTTGTTGTTGTTGTACTAGTAGTTGTAGATTGTTGTTGTTGTACTAGTAGTTGTAGCAGTGTTGTTTTTGTACTAGTAGTTGTAGCAGTGTTGTTTTCGTACTAGTAGTTGTAGCAGTGTTGTTGTTGTACTAGTAGTTGTAGCAGTGTTGTTGATGTATTAGTAGTTGTAGCAGTGTTGTTGATGTACTAGTAGTTGTAGCAGTGTTGTTGATGTACTAGTAGTTGTAGCAGTGTTGTTGATGTACTAGTAGTTGTAGCAGTGTTGTTGTTGTACTAGTAGTTGTAGCAGTGTTGTTTTTGTACTAGTAGTTGTAGCAGTGTTGTTTTTGTACTAGTAGTTGTAGCAGTGTTGTTGTTGTACTAGTAGTTGTAGCAGTGTTGTTTTTGTACTAGTAGTTGTAGCAGTGTTGTTGTTGTACTAGTAGTTGTAGCAGTGTTGTTGTTGTTGTACTAGTAGTTGTAGCAGTGTTGTTGTTGTACTAGTAGTTGTAGCAGTGTTGTTTTTGTACTAGTAGTTGTAGCAGTGTTGTTTTTGTACTAGTAGTTGTAGCAGTGTTGTTGTTGTACTAGTAGTTGTAGCAGTGTTGTTGTTGTACTAGTAGTTGTAGCAGTGTTGTTGTTGTACTAGTAGTTGTAGCAGTGTTGTTGTTGTTGTACTAGTAGTTGTAGCAGTGTTGTTGATGTACTAGTAGTTGTAGCAGTGTTGTTGATGTACTAGTAGTTGTAGCAGTGTTGTTGATGTACTAGTAGTTGTAGCAGTGTTGTTGATGTACTAGTAGTTGTAGCAGTGTTGTTGATGTACTAGTAGTTGTAGCAGTGTTGTTGTTGTTGTACTAGTAGTTGTAGCAGTGTTGTTGATGTACTAGTAGTTGTAGCAGTGTTGTTTTTGTACTAGTAGTTGTAGCAGTGTTGTTGTTGTACTAGTAGTTGTAGCAGTGGTGTTGATGTACTAGTAGTTGTAGCAGTGTTGTTGATGTACTAGTAGTTGTAGCAGTGTTGTTGATGTACTAGTAGTTGTAGCAGTGTTGTTGTTGTACTAGTAGTTGTAGCAGTGTTGTTGTTGTACTAGTAGTTGTAGCAGTGTTGTTGATGTACTAGTAGTTGTAGCAGTGTTGTTGTTGTTGTACTAGTAGTTGTAGCAGTGTTGTTGTTGTTGTACTAGTAGTTGTAGCAGTGTTGTTGTTGTACTAGTAGTTGTAGCAGTGTTGTTTTTGTACTAGTAGTTGTAGCAGTGTTGTTGTTGTACTAGTAGTTGTAGCAGTGTTGTTGTTGTACTTGTAGTTGTAGCAGTGTTGTTGTTGTACTAGTAGTTGTAGCAGTGTTGTTGTTGTTGTACTAGTAGTTGTAGCAGTGTTGTTTTTGTACTAGTAGTTGTAGCAGTGTTGTTGTTGTTGTACTAGTAGTTGTAGCAGTGTTGTTGTTGTACTAGTAGTTGTAGCAGTGTTGTTGTTGTACTAGTAGTTGTAGCAGTGTTGTTGTTGTACTAGTAGTTGTAGCAGTGTTGTTGTTGTACTAGTAGTTGTAGCAGTGTTGTTGTTGTTGTACTAGTAGTTGTAGCAGTGTTGTTTTTGTACTAGTAGTTGTAGCAGTGTTGTTGTTGTTGTACTAGTAGTTGTAGCAGTGTTGTTGTTGTTGTACTAGTAGTTGTAGCAGTGTTGTTGTTGTACTAGTAGTTGTAGCAGTGTTGTTGTTGTACTAGTAGTTGTAGCAGTGTTGTTGTTGTTGTACTAGTAGTTGTAGCAGTGTTGTTTTTGTACTAGTAGTTGTAGCAGTGTTGTTGTTGTTGTACTAGTAGTTGTAGCAGTGTTGCTGTTGTACTAGTAGTTGTAGCAGTGTTGTTGTTGTTGTACTAGTAGTTGTAGCAGTGTTGTTGTTGTACTAGTAGTTGCAGCAGTGTTGTTGCTGTACTAGTAGTTGTAGCAGTGTTGTTGTTGTACTAGTAGTTGTAGCAGTGTTGTTGTTGTTGTACTAGTAGTTGTAGCAGTGTTGTTTTTGTACTAGTAGTTGTAGCAGTGTTGTTGTTGTTGTACTAGTAGTTGTAGCAGTGTTGTTGTTGTACTAGTAGTTGTAGCAGTGTTGTTGTTGTTGTACTAGTAGTTGTAGCAGTGTTGTTGTTGTACTAGTAGTTGTAGCAGTGTTGTTGTTGTACTAGTAGTTGTAGCAGTGTTGTTGTTGTACTAGTAGTTGTAGCAGTGTTGTTGTTGTACTAGTAGTTGTAGCAGTGTTGTTGTTGTACTAGTAGTTGTAGCAGTGTTGTTGTTGTACTAGTAGTTGTAGCAGTGTTGTTGTTGTTGTACTAGTAGTTGTAGCAGTGTTGTTGTTGTACTAGTAGTTGTAGCAGTGTTGTTGTTGTACTAGTAGTTGTAGCAGTGTTGTTGTTGTTGTACTAGTAGTTGTAGCAGTGTTGTTTTTGTACTAGTAGTTGTAGCAGTGTTGTTGTTGTTGTACTAGTAGTTGTAGCAGTGTTGTTGTTGTACTAGTAGTTGTAGCAGTGTTGTTGTTGTTGTACTAGTAGTTGTAGCAGTGTTGTTGTTGTTGTACTAGTAGTTGTAGCAGTGTTGTTGTTGTACTAGTAGTTGTAGCAGTGTTGTTTTTGTACTAGTAGTTGTAGCAGTGTTGTTGTTGTACTAGTAGTTGTAGCAGTGTTGTTGATGTATTAGTAGTTGTAGCAGTGTTGTTGATGTACTAGTAGTTGTAGCAGTGTTGTTGATGTACTAGTAGTTGTAGCAGTGTTGTTGATGTACTAGTAGTTGTAGCAGTGTTGTTGATGTACTAGTAGTTGTAGTAGTGTTGTTGATGTACTAGTAGTTGTAGCAGTGTTGTTGATGTACTAGTAGTTGTAGCAGTGTTGTTTTTGTACTAGTAGTTGTAGCAGTGTTGTTGTTGTACTAGTAGTTGTAGCAGTGTTGTTGATGTACTAGTAGTTGTAGCAGTGTTGTTGATGTACTAGTAGTTGTAGCAGTGTTGTTGATGTACTAGTAGTTGTAGCAGTGTTGTTGTTGTACTAGTAGTTGTAGCAGTGTTGTTGTTGTACTAGTAGTTGTAGCAGTGTTGTTGATGTACTAGTAGTTGTAGCAGTGTTGTTGTTGTTGTACTAGTAGTTGTAGCAGTGTTGTTGTTGTACTAGTAGTTGTAGCAGTGTTGTTGTTGTACTAGTAGTTGTAGCAGTGTTGTTTTTGTACTAGTAGTTGTAGCAGTGTTGTTGTTGTACTAGTAGTTGTAGCAGTGTTGTTGTTGTACTAGTAGTTGTAGCAGTGTTGTTGTTGTACTAGTAGTTGTAGCAGTGTTGTTGTTGTTGTACTAGTAGTTGTAGCAGTGTTGTTGATGTACTAGTAGTTGTAGCAGTGTTGTTGTTGTACTAGTAGTTGTAGCAGTGTTGTTTTTGTACTAGTAGTTGTAGCAGTGTTGTTTTTGTACTAGTAGTTGTAGCAGTGTTGTTGTTGTACTAGTAGTTGTAGCAGTGTTGTTTTTGTACTAGTAGTTGTAGCAGTGTTGTTTTTGTACTAGTAGTTGTAGCAGTGTTGTTGTTGTACTAGTAGTTGTAGCAGTGTTGTTGATGTACTAGTAGTTGTAGCAGTGTTGTTGATGTACTAGTAGTTGTAGCAGTGTTGTTGATGTACTAGTAGTTGTTCCAGTGGTATACAATAATAAAAGTATCGTATAATAATAGTGATACTGTTAGTATGTCACCTGTTGACATTAGTTTCTTACCTGTTGACATTAGTGTCTCACATGTTGATATTAGTTTTTTACCTGTTAACATTAGTTTCTTACCTGTTAACATTAATTTTTTACCTGTTCACATTAGTTTCTTACCTATTGAGATTAGTGTCTCACATGTTCATATTAGTTTTTTAACCTGTTAACATTAGTTTCTTACCTGTTGATATTAGTTTCTTACCTATTGAGATTAGTGTCTCACGTGTTGATATTAGTTTCTTACCTGTTAACATTAGTTTCTTAATTGTTAACATTAGTTTCTTACCTGTTGACATTAGTTTATAATAATAGCTTATTACCTATTAACGTTACCTTATTACTTGTTAGCGTCATTTTCTTGCCTGTTCACATCAATTTCGTATCTGTAGATATAATTTTAAAAGTGCATCATATAATTTCATACACTATATTCATGCTCTATATTTCACTCTCTATATTTCATACGCTATATTTCATACGCTATATTTCATACGCTATATTTCATACGCTATATTATATGCTCTATATTTCATACGCTATATTTGGTACTTGCAGCTACTTTGTTCTAAAGAAAAGTGTCAACGTTGCCATGGGCGTCATCGCTGTTATTGCCATTGCTCTCTCCCTGCCGGTTCTTTTCATCTATGAAGTCGAGAGTACATTTGATTTTAACAGGCTCCTGCTGGTGGATGCCAAAAAGGTACAGGAATCACGACAACAATATCACAATCACATCATCTATTATATCATTTCATTCACGAGTCGCTTGTTTAAATCTGTGGTTCTCAACTTTATGTTGCCCACGACGTCCCAACGGTGCCTTAAAAAAATTAATGAACTTTCTTCACAGATTTAATAACAAAGATCTTTCGGGTTTACATTATCATCGTTCAGATAGTACTATGAGACTGTAACCAGTACAGGGGAATTTCCTTGTTAAGCCTTGCAGGAAAACTATATGCAAAAATAGTAGAGAAAAGACTGAGACCTGTAATAGAACAACTACTTAGCAATACACAAATGGGTTTTAGAAGAAACAGAGGATGTACTGATGCAATATTTATTCTGAAACAGCTGGCAGAGAAGTCAATAGAATACAACCAAAATTTATACATATCCTTCATAGATCAGGAGAAAGTATTTGACCGAGTAAACAGAGAAAAACTATGGGAAACATTAAAATTTATAGAGTATGCCAACATTTAATTAACGTTTGTAGAAGTCTCTATAACAACAGCAGTTGCACTACAAGAACAGCTGCAGGCTACACAGAGGACTTTATGATTAGCACAGGAGTTAAGCAGGGATGTGTATTATCCCCACTACTTTTTATTACATACATGGACCATATAAACAAAACAGCAAATTCTAATGAAGCAAATGAACTGCTTTTTGCAGACGACCAGGTTTTATTCCACAACAGCATTAAAAACCTGCAAGACCACCTAAGCATAATAGACACAGCAGGCAAGCAATTTGGAATGAAAATCAACATAGACAAAACAGAAGTAATGAATATTGCAAGAGAAAAGGAGAACATCAACATACAGATAAATAATAAACAACTAAAACAAGTAGATGAATTCAAATATCTGGGCAGCACATTGAGATATGACAACAAACAAGAAGCAGAAATAAACGCAAGATGTAATAAGGCCTGTCAGATCATTGGTCAATTAACACCTTTACTAAGAAACAAAGATATTACACTAGAAACAAAGAAATCGCTTTTCAACACCATTTTCTTACCAACATTGTGTTATCAGTGTCAAACGTGGACATTAGATTCTAGAACAATACATAAGATTAACACCACTGAAATGAAATGTGTGAGACGTATGATTGGAGTTAGCTTGAGAGACAAAATCAGGAATGAAGCACTAAAGAAACAATTAGGGATCAAGCCAACAATAGAATACATACAGAAACAACAAGTTAAATGGTACGGCCACATAACCAGACAGAAAGAGCAAAGTATTATCCAGAAAACACTTAACAAACGATACGAAAACAGGAGACCTATTGGACGCCCTCGTCAAAGGTGGATAGATAGTGTATTAGAGACACTCGGAAATATAACAGCAGAGGAGGCAAATAGAAGGGCAAAAGACCGTACACTCACTCTCCCCTCAACACCGAAAGGTACATGAGGACAGACAGAAGAAGAAGAAGAAGAAGAGATAGTATTCTGTGATGAATCTGTGGCCTGCAAATTTGAAAACTTTCCCCCGTGCTCTTTTCAAGTCTCTGTGGCCATATGGCCCACATTCAGAACCGTTGGTCCAAATGACATTTGGGATCATCTTAGTTAATACAATCATGTACAGTACTGGCGGTTATACCTTGTTACCACTCATGGAGTTTTTCCCAGATCTGGAGTTTTTCTATCAAACCTGGGATCTGGGTTATTTTTCAAGAATCTTGCTTTTTTTTTAGTAGTCCGTTTTAATAACGTGAGTTGGTCAATGTTTATTTAATTTTTCGCCCGTGTGTTGCCGGGGCCCGAAAGGGGAGCAAAGAATAGCAACACTGTTTACCTTCCAAGCATGTCGTAAAAGGCGACAAAGGAGGTTATGAGATGGAGTTGGCTGTCCCATCCCATATAGAATCAGGCCGAAAGGCGCAGATATCGCAGCAATGCTGTAAACCATGACACAACTCATTCCGTTAACCGGACTACATCCTGCTAATCTGCAGGAATGTGACAGTGAACTCAGAAGAAGAAGAAGAAGATTTAATTTTTGATAAATATTTCACATTCCCAGCGGAACATACATGTCAACTTCATGGATTTTGATATCGTTACAGTAAATGTAGGTTGCATGGCAGCAACCTGCCGTCGGGGATGAAGATAATTCTTAATGTACTAAGCCAAAGAAACTGTTAGTTGGAGCAGCCAGTTCCCTTCCTTGCTGTCTTTATCTCTTCTAACTAATGCGTCATGTGCTAATTTACAGCTGGGTCGACTGGAGGGATGGTCGTGTTAAGCGAGAAACCACACCCCGGATTTTATTTTGTCTGGACGTGATTTCAAACCCTCTGTAACCGGCGTTTAGCAAACAAACATACTATCAACTAGGCTACCACGCTCCTTGGTCGTTAAATCGTTACAGTCGGCCTAAAACTGAAACACTAAGATTCTATTTACTCAGTTATTCTTACAGTGCATGCCTTGAAGTATCCAAAATGAACTGTATAAATATGACTTATGACATTTATAGCTAGTTATATTATGATTTATGACATGTATATCTAGTTTCAACTTTGTGATTATTTACTGACATATATGCTACGTAGTAATGAGAAACAGACACACTTGCATGTATAGACAGAGAGTTAACAAAAGATGTGCTGAAGCAGCTTGACGCGTGGTATACTGGAGACGTACATTGTCATTTATGACATTTCTAACAACGATTAGGAGAAACTAGGCATTAATTGTGGTCCTATCAAAAATTTCTAACAACGATTAGGAGAAACTAGGCATTAAATGTGGTCCTATCAAAAATTTCTAACAACGATTAGGAGAAACTAGGCATTAAATGTGGTCCTATCAAAAATTTCTAACAACGATTAGGAGAAACTAGGCATTAAATGTGGTCCTATCAAAAATGTCCACCAACTGTGGATACCAAGGAGTGTATAGAATTATTAAACTGCAGGAGATACTAATCTGCATAGTTTCTACATCTGCTTGAAGAGACAGCATCTATGGGTCTGCGAAGGTTCAGTTCTGTTATCTTACAACTAATAACCAATTTATTTACATTGAGTCGGGTGAATTTTTTGATATTTGTATGAATTGCACCGACATAATCACCAGGAACTGAACATTGATTCTCCACGGATATAGGCACCAGGAACTCAACATTGATTCTGCACGGATATAGGCACCAGGAACTGAACATTGATTCTGCACGGATGTAGGCACCAGGAACTGAACATTGTTTCTCCAGGGATATAGGCACCAGGAACTGAACATTGATTCTGCACGGATGTAGGCACCAGGAACTGAACATTGTTTCTCCAGGGATATAGGCACCAGGAACTGAACATTGATTCTGCACGGATGTAAGCACCAGGAACTGAACATTGATTCTGTACGGATGTAGGCACCAGGAACTGAACATTGATTCTGTACGGATGTAGGCACCAGGAACTGAACATTGATTCTGCACGGATGTAGGCACCAGGAACTGAACATTGATTCTGCACGGATGTAGGCACCAGGAACTGAACATTGATTCTGCACGGATGTAGGCACCAGGAACTGAACATTGATTCTGCACGGATGTAGGCACCAGGAACTGAACATTGATTCTGTACGGATGAATTTACACAAATGTTAGAACCAGTTGCAATCTTGCGCGTTTGCCCAATGTGTTATAAACGAATGCTTCATTTATAAATGGGGACGGCTGCGTGATCAGAAGTGGGACACTCTTCTCCACATCACCCAGAGCATCGCATGAATCTACTGTTCTGCGCATGCAGGAGTGAGGGGCAACGAAAGAGATGACACATTAGCGGGTAAAGCTATAATGGATGGCAAGGTGATGATAAGAGACCGGGCTGAATTAATTAGATCAGTCATGGATAGACTAAAAAGTGATAAAGAGCATGCTGAAAAAGACAATGTACACATTCAGAGATGAGAGAGTTGGGAGTGACCAAGGTAGAGGGGAGAAAGTGCGTATTCACTGGAAAGACCAGAAAAACCCACAACCAATAACTGACTGGGACACTGAACTTATATACTTTTAGATGTGGGACAGAATGGCGAGCCGAGTATTTATGGGAATGCCCTTTATACAGTGATGCTGGTTCCTAATCAAGAATCAAATAAAGAGTCAGGTCAATCTTTCGACATATTTGTATGTCATTAACGTAAGAATGTCAGACATATTTGTCTGTCATTAATGTAAGAATGTCAAAGACATATTTGTCATTCAGTAACATAAGAATGTCAAAGACATATTTGTCATTCAGTAACATAAGAATGTCAAAGACATATTTGTCATTCAGTAACATAAGAATGTCAAAGACATATTTGTCATTCAGTAACGTAAGAATATCAAAGACATATTTGTTTGTCAATGACGTAAGAATGTCAAAGACATATTTGTCTGTCAATGACATAAGAATTTCAAAGACATATTTGTCTGTCAATGACGTAAGAATGTCAAAGACATATTTGTCTGTCAGTAAGGTAAGAATATCAAAGACATATTTGTCTGTCAGTAAGGTAAGAATATCAAAGACATATTTGTCTGTCAATGACGGAAGAATGTCACGGGGTAACGCCTTCGTGACACTTGCTGGAGATCTGTGTCTATATCGCTGGAATGAAATTATTTGATACATATCATGCCTCGAGGATCTCCTGAGGGCCACACTGTATTGGAATTCATTCCTGATTTCAAAGAAGGCTTGTGAATTTCAGGAAACGTATCGTCCAGAAAGATATACCAAACTAGTTAGCAAAGTGGAATAGAGTTGAATGTTACTAAAATATGAAAAATGAGAAGACAACTCATACGTTTATGTAGTCTTTGTTTATGTCATAGCTTCTTCCCTTGTCTTAAATATCTTCACGTCGTGAAACGTGAGATTTATTCGTGTGCCCATATTAACTTTTGAAAATTGATTTTTTGACAGTTGTATCAGGATTATTTTCACCTTTAAGTAGAATCTTTTTTTTTAAAGTGAGTCTTCCTTGCGATTACACAATACACATGAATGTATAATACAAATGAATGTATAATACACATAAATGTATAATACATGATACTAAAGATAAATGAATATACAATTATATTTTGACTAAATGTATAAGTATATGCTGAAAGTGATTTAGTTCTCCCATTAGAATGTTCTCCCATACACATTAGAATTTGTTGCCATAAACATTAGAATGTTCTCACATACACATTAGAATTTGTTACCATACACATTAGAATTTGTTACCATATATATTCGATTGTGTTCCTATAAACATTAGAAAAATAGTAATCTATCTGTGAATATTTAGACATAAACATTAGTTTCCTGTATTATTTTGTGTTTGTTTTACCAGTGAAGCATATTATAATTGTTGAAAATGTTTGGATCATGCCCTTTCATCGTCAAAAGTACATTATTGTTCTCCAGAAACGTTTAGTTATTCCATCCAACTATCTATTATCATTGTCACTTGTGTCGTTAGACTGCATGGTAGGAAGTTGGAGTTGTCCGTCTTTGGCCATATGGGTCGCATTTGCCATGGTCAGCCCGCTTCTCTTTAAGGTTTCGTTGATTGTGTCCACTCATCTAGTTCTTGGTCTGCCTCGCAGATTGTAGCCCGAACTTCTTCTTCATCAACATTACTTGATTATTCATAAAGTATATGCTTACATCATTCATAAAGTATATGCTTACATCATTCATAAAGTATATGCTTACATCATTCATAAAGTATATGCTTACATCATTCATAAAGTATATGCTTACATCATTCATAAAGTAAATGTTTACATAATATTCTTCTGCCCTGATCTACAATTTTTTTTAATGGCATACTATTTTGTTATAAATCAATTTACTAAGTTTATTTGACATTACGAATGTTAGAACCAAACACAAAATTGAAAACTGTTAAAATCAACAACAATTTTATCAACTTTTCAGAGAAATTTGATGTAAAAAAAAGTGGGTTTAGATTAAATTGAGGGGGGGGGCAGATTATTCGCGATAAATAACTGTGACATCCATTTAAATAAGTTTCTGCAAAACTACATTCCGAACTCATTAATTAAAATGTTTACGGTAAGTACGCTCAGAGAGTTGTGTAGGCATTTTCTGGTAGAAATGATATGCCACCGTCATCGTGACCTCGGTGTTTAATGGTTTCTATATCTTACCTGGGTTAGAGAAGAGAGCAAAGAATAGCACTACCGTGAACGGTACAGTACAAGAAGATGCTACCATATTGTCGAGTTATTTCTCTTGTCTATGTTTGTAAATATCATATTCATATTTCATAATTAAAACTTTTATTTATTTTCTGGTTAGGGTTAGGGTTAGGGTTAGGGTTAGGGTTAGGGTTAGGGTTAGGGTTAGGATAATAGTGTTTTACATAACTAACCCTAACCTCAACCCTAAATAAATAAATCATTTAATGATTAAATGAGAAACATGAATTTTCACATATAGAGACGGGAAATAATGAAACGTCGTGACATCTACTTGTGCTGTACCCCGTGATCTCCCATGCATGTCGTCAGAAGCTTCTAATGAGGTTGGGGGAGTATTGTTGATTGTTCCATGCCATAGATCATATAAATAATCCCCATTCTTGCTGAAGACGGATGTGTTAGGTTGAAAAGCGTATATTGCATAAAGGCTGTAAACCATGACACAAAGCATTTCGTTTTCCGCACTGCATCCTGCTAATCTTCAGGAGTTTAAGACCAGACTCAATCCTGCTATCAGGATATTCAGACCAGACTCAATCCAGACTCAATCAGGTTCAATCCTGCTAATCTTCAATAGCTTGAGAATGAACGCAGAATAGGAAGAGTGAACAGAATCTGTTCTTGTGAGATATCTGTCTCAACGATTGAACCATGGATGCAGGTATCTAGAACATTTCTACATGAAGGGCTCTTTAAAATAAATCTGATCACTTCATTTTTGAGGACCTTCTTGGGACGAACAATATATGCGTTTCATAAATTTTGTCTTAATGTATGAGACCTCGTGCATGCGTGCGGACATGAGGCTATGTGTGTGATTGGGGGGAGGGGTTGCCATATTTTCTATGTCTTATTTTGTGTTTTAGTGGTATAATGTTTTACATTCTTGGATGGCGCTGGTTCAATGTACTATTTTCCTAATGAGATCATATTCAATGTTCTACTTTCCTACCGAGATCAGGTTCAATGTTCTACTTTCCTACCGAGATTCATGTTCAATGTTCTACTTTCTATGTGGACTCTGGTTCAATGTTCTACTTTCCTCCCGGGGTCAGGTTCAATATTCTACTTTCCTTACGTGATCAAATCAATGTTCTACTTTTCTACCGAGATCAGGTTCAATATTCTACTTTTCTACCGAGATCAGGTGCAATGTTCTACTTTTCTACTGAGATCAGGTTCAATGTTCTACTTTTCTACCGAGATCAGGTGCAATGTTCTACTTTTCTACTGAGATCAGGTTCAATGTTCTACTTTTCTACCGAGATCAGGTGCAATGTTCTACTTTTCTACCGAGATCAGGTTCAATGTTCTACTTTCCTTCCGGGAATCAGGTTCAATGTTCTACTTTCCTTCCGGGAATCAGGTTTAACATAATATTTTCTTAACGGGATCAGGTACAATTCCCCACTCTTTTATTCCCCTCCCTCCACCCTCATTCAGCATCTACGAGCTTGCCCAGACATGGTTTCATGTCGGTTGTATAACATTATGCCAAAAGCATACGACATAAACAAAAATAATCATCCCGCCACAGAGACCTCTAATATCTGCAGGATGTATCTAATCATCCTGCCACAGAGACCTCTAATATCTGCAGGATTGATCTAGTGAGCCCGCCACAGAGACCTCTAATATCTGCAGGATGTATCTAATCATCCCGCCACAGAGACCTCTAATATCTGCAGGATTGATCTAGTGATCCCGCCACAGAGACCTCTAATATCTGCAGGATTGATCTAGTGATCCCGCCACAGAGACCTCTTTGTTGTATGGCAACTCAAATTTCTTCGTTGTATGGCAATTAAAATTTATTCGATTTTTTTTCTCCCCAGGCAGAACAATTAGTTCTATTCCCAATACCAGTTACCAATGGAGAGTTTGATCATATTCGAGGAAGAGGCCCAATGCATTCTAGAAACAGATACCAGTTCTTCAAACCCAATTTCTGCCACTTGAACTTAAACTTCGACACAAGCGCCAATGACTTTTTGATCGTGAAGAACCTTCAGACCATTTACATGACAGTTAATACGATCGTGTACTTCATTTCTGCCACTGTCATAATCGCTAGTGGGATTAAATTCCTGAACTCAAAGCCTTTACTAGGTCGGAGTTCTATATTTGTCAAAATAATCGAATCCAATAATCCTCAACTCTCGGAAAAACTCGAACAGATTAAATACGAGAAAAAAAAGAAACGTAGGCTTCATCAACAGCGAAAATTAGACAAGAGAGTTATGCAAGATTCGAAGAATTTCTCACAGGATGTTGACAAAATTGGAACGCTATATAGCGAGTCAGTAGTGAGTGCTCAAACGTCTGTTGTCACTGATAGTGCCATGGAATCTACCGTTACTACATTGAGCATGCTTCGTGCGACGAAACGACCATATCCACCGGATTCCACTGACGAGAGTCAAGTTTCTGATATGACAAGTCCAAGGCCTACCAGCTTTAAAAAGTCTAAAATGCAGATAAGTGACATTGTCGTGTTCTCGAACGAGAAATTGTCTTTTAGGTTTGGAGAAAGTTCTGTGGACCCAGTCAAACCTGAGACTATACAGGAAAATGTTTCATGGACAAATGCTCTGCACGTAGAGGAATCTAATGTTTCTATCAAGCAATTAGACGTTGGCATTTCTCTTGTAGCATTTCTGTATAACTGTGCATGCTTCAAGTCCATGCCACCGAAGATTACAAGATTAGGCGGGAGAAATATAGCCGTTGTAAGTACATGCATCTATGTGTTCTTGTAAGTTTGAACTATGAAATTTTATCTTTGATGGCATTGTACACTGTTCAAAACAAGAAACACAACATTACTGCAGGGCTAATGGACACCAAATTTCAAACGTGTACCGAAATTTTATTTTATGAAATTAATGTTTCAACATTTGGGCATGAAGAACCTTTCAGAGATTATCAATGAAATCATGTTCAATAAATTTGGTTTGGACTTTTATTCTTCGCGATTGAGGCATCCGTTTCTGTAAGGTGTATGACCTCATCTGGCCTCGATCAGAGAACATCTCCGTGACATGGGTCCGATTAGCCAATGGATCTGTTGTTATGAGATGGCTGCCCGCTCTTCCCGCAGTGTAAGAGACAACTGTCGGAGATTCGTTAGAGCCACATCTCGCTGGCGGAGTCGTCTTACGATCTCATCTCATAAGTATTCTATGGGATTCATGGGTCACGGAATGGTCTGGACGTTGTTGTCAGCGAGGAACTCGGTGGTGAGTTGTGCCACATGAGGTCGAGCGTTATCCTGTTGAAAAATCTACCAACGTGCAGCCAAGATTGGAAGGACGCGAGGACGAACAATTTGAGATACGTATCGTTCGGTATTCAGGCGTCCTTCAATGTGCACCAGTCCGCTTCTTCCCAAGCTGATCGCCCAACCGCCACATCAGTACACCTCCACCACTACCTGGAGGAACCTCAAAAACGCTGTTATGGGCGTAGCTCTTACGGACTCTGCGTTAAACTCTTCTCTGTCTATCATTTTCGCTGGAGCACATAAAAATTATTCATCGTTAAACCAAACCCGTCTCCAATCATCCCCAACGGCCCATTAACGATGCTGGTTCATTCGCGGCAGTCGGTTCTGGCGATGTCGATCCTTAAGAATAGGATATCTGTAGGGTATTCTAGCCCAAAGACCAGCGTCGTGCAGCCGTTTCCTGACCGCTTGTTCTGATATTCGATGAGCTTCTGGTATTGAGTGGACTGTGAAGAACGCAGATGAACATCGATTAATGAGGTGACTCAGCCGTTTGCAGAGGTATTCGGCAGAAGTTGTGACTCTGTGTCTTCCACTGCGCGATAGGTCTGCCACTGAGCGAGTTTGTTAAAATCGCCACCAGAGGCAACTAATGGCGCTTCTAACCATATTAAATTGTCTGGCCACAACACTTTGTGATTGTCTATCTACTTTGTAAGCGTCCAATAATGATGTATCGTTGTTCTGTAGTGGGATTAACCATACTTGCACATTTAATTTTCAACCGAATTCATTCGAGGACCGTCAATCTTTTATAGGCATTCAATAATATGGACAGAGAGTTTTGTGTTAATTAAGTTTCACGGGATTCTAACGAACCTGTCGCGAGTTATTGCCAAAAATGTTGTTTTGGCCGTGACCTCTTTCATGACCTCACGAATCATGAGGTGAGTACAATTCAAATAACTACTACAAGTTAATGACCTGGTGGACACAGTTGATAGGTTGAATTATGTCCAATCAGCGAATATCTTTTATCTCACACAAAAGTTGCGTTATTTTGTTGAATAGTATACAGTTGTAACTATTGACTTTTCCTGCCAAAATAATATTTGATACTTGGTTTCTGTTGTCAAAACATTTAACGTTATTTCTGTTGTCAAGGTGTTTAACATTTACTTCTGTTGTCAAGATGTGTAATATTTATTTATGTTGTCAAGATGTTTAACATTTACTTCTGTTGTTCACGTGTTTAATATTTACTTCTGTTGTCAAGCTATTTAACATTTAACACTGTGCCATCAAGGGAATCTTTGACACGACTTATGTTGTCACGATAATTTTTGATACTTAATTTCTGTTGTCGAGATAATCTTTCATACTTGACTTTTGTTGCCAATATAATCTTTCACGCTTCTTAGATTATTGATTCTTGATTAGAAACTGGACTCGCGGCACATTGGGGCATTTCCATAAGTGCTTCGCCTTCTGTTCCAGCAGCCATTCGACTCGATAGTGTTTCAAGTCTAATGCTGCCGAAACAGACCTCGACATCAGGGCACAACGCTGGCCCTTGCGACAGGTTTCTTTGTTGTTCCGCCCACCCACGCCGTGCCCGTAACTAATTCAAGCACAACATCGGCCTGTCGGAACAACATGGTAACTGTTATCGAAGGTTACGATTACGGAGACTACGTCGTAATTTCTGTTAAGAAACCTTTGACAATTGACCTTCTACTGTCAAGATAATCTTATACACTTGACTTCTTTTGTCAAGATAATCTTATACACTTGACTTCTTTTGTCAAGATAATCTTATACACTTGACTTCTATTATCACAATAACTTTTCACGCTTCACTTATATTGTCAAAATAATCTGTCACACTTAGCTTCTGTTGTCAAGATAACATTTTGACACTTGACACTTAAGCAAAGAATCATCTTCCAAAATTGATATATAGTTTAGTCTTATTATGTGTATTTGAAGTGATTAGCAACACTTCAATGTCTGGTCTCGAAAGATAAAGATAAAGATAAAGATAAAGATAAAGATAAAGATTGCAGTTTTCCATCAGTTGTAGCCTATTTTTGAGCAAGTTAAAGAGCATGTTCTCACATTAAGACGCCGCCATAATTAATGGCCGCTAACAGTTTTTCTGAGAACAGATTTCTGTCTATCTATCCATTGTCTTTTATCTGCTTTTACTGTTAGACGTTAACCCTAACCCTAATCCTAATTCCCAACCCTAACCAGTAATGACCACTAACAACGTTTCTGAGAACACATATTTATCTATCTATCCATTATCTTTTATCTGCTTTTAGTTTTTATCGTCCAGGATTGAATGACGATCGGTGTTCAAGCTATGGAGAACTTGGTTGCTTGATATGCTGTAATATTACGATGTCTGAGAACGATGGTAACTCCTTCAGTCCACCTATTTTTGGTCTTCCCCTGTATCTTGCTGTTTCCATTCTCATGTTACATGCTTTTGGTGCTGGCCAGTAATGGGTCATCCTCGTTAAATAACCACACCTTTTCAGTCTCTTTTCTTAAAATATATTTGACCAAAGACGTAGTTTCAACACTTCTTGTAATCTCTTCATTCCTCACATGATCTCTTATTGTTCTGTTTGCTGCTTTTCGTAGACATTTCATTTCACACGTATTAGGTTTTCTCTCTTATTCTTTAGTCAGTGTCCATGTTTGACATTTATAACACAATGCTGGTATAAATAAGTGAATCAGAGAAATACGTAATGTCAACATTAGAGATACCACGCAAGCCGTCTGTTATATTCGTTCTACCATCTACATTAGAGATACCACGCAAGCCGTCTATTATATTCGTTCTATCATCTACATTAGAAATACCACGCAAGCCGTCTGTTATATTCGTTTCACCATCTACTTTCAGATTCTAAGATCCTACAAGACAGCCATCTTGGTCCTGATCCTGATTAATCTATTTATGGTAAGCTTTGCCGCTGTTGGATACGTCATCACCAACCAGATATCCGCCATCTTGAGCGTCATGTATTTTAAGAATGTCTTTGCATTTTATATAGTATCATGTATACACAATGAGCTATATACAGCAATGTGGGCTAAATATAAACCCCACCAATCTAATTCTGCAGATATTATTGAACTCCAGTCCTGATAGGGCATGTGTATCGATATATCATCATCATCAAGTGCCGTGTAGAATGTCGTTGGTGATCATATTTCTCCATGTACATCGATCTCTCATATATGTCATCATCTCTGTTGGTGTCGTCTATCGAATCCATTTAGTGAAACTGTCAAATATCTTTTCTGTGTGTCTTCCCCTTGGTCTTTTCCCTTCTATCTTTCCTGTTGTCACTATATTCTCAATGTCTCCTATTCTCATTATGTGCCCAATAAATGTTGACTGTCTTTTTTTATATAATGCATCTTTTCACACCCATTCTTCTAAGACAATTTTCATTATTAATCTTTGCTGTCCAAGAAATGCGTAACATTCCTCGAATAAACATTTTCGCTACCTCCAATAATTTTTGTGATGTCTTATTTATTGTCCATGCTTCACTTCCATAGAGTAGCACTGGTTCGATGTAGCATTTGAGAACACGTTTTCTAGTATCCATCGATATGGACTTTCTGCATAGGATGTTTTCCATTATATGGAATTCTACTTTTGCTTGTCATATTCTGCAAATAATTTCGGTCTTGCATTTACCATCTGAAGCTATTAATGTTCCTACATATTTGAAACTATTCACCTTCTTTAAGTTTTTCTCATTTAATATACTATTTTACTATTTGGTGGGGGAACTATTTCCTGATATGATTGTTCTTGGATGTAATTGGATTATATTTTAGCACACTCACACAACTATAAAACAAAACTGTTCGCGTGTCCCAGCCATCAGGTGTCTCCCAGCCTTCAGGTGTCTCCCAGCCGTCAGGTGTGTCCCAGCCGTCAGGTGTGTCCCAGCCATCAGGTGTCTCCCAGCCGTCAGGTGTGTCCCAGCCATCAGGTTTGTCCTAGCCATCAGGTGTGTCCCAGCCATCGGGTGTCTCCCAGCCGTCAGGTGTGTCCCAGCCATCAGGTTTGTCCTAGCCATCAGGTGTGTCCCAGCCATCAGATGTGGCTCGCTCCAGGTATGACCTGCATCAAGTGTGTCCGCATCGGGTGTAGCCCATTGTATCGACATGAATATCTCTTGAATTTGACACATCAACCCAAACAGGTTACCCGCTTCTGATTTAGGAGTGATTAAAAAATGGAGGATACCCGCCGCCATGACTGACAGTCACAAGCCACTATTACCACTAATTATTTAGAAATAACCCTAGATTGTCTTGAAAAAAAAACCAGATTGAGTGGGAAAATCAAGCTATGGCATCACTAGTTGCAGCGCTTTAAACCTGATCAAGTTCAGATAGTTGCAGGATTTCATGTGAATTGGGTGTTTTCATATAAAATGATAGGCCACGACGTCTACATACTCACATAGAACCATCCCTGGGCACGAGGTTTCCATTAAAATTATTGTATAATACTGATCAATCAATCAATCAATCAAGTGCCATGCCGACTGGCGTAGGCGATCATGTTTCTATACGACTCTCTGTCTCTTGTGTTGTCAATAAGCTCGGTTGGTGAGCTTCTACTGTGCCACGATACAAGCCCATCTAGTAACTTTTCTCTTTGTCGACCTCTATCTCTTCTCCCTTTGATCTTTCCAGTGGTTATTAAGTGTTCAAGGTGTGTTCTTCTCAGCATATGTCTTAGAAACCTTGACTGTCTGCCCCTAATGTTTGATATGATTGATCTTTTTACGATACTAGATTGATACGCTGATACTAGAGTATTTCTCTTTCAACCATTGCATAATGCTGACACTTGGGGGCTTCTGTTTAAATCATTGCATAATGCTGACACTTGGGGGCTTCTGTTTAAATCATTGCATAATGCTGACACTTGGGGGCTTCTGTTTAAATCATTGCATAATGCTGGCACTTGGGGGCTTCTGTTTAAATCATTGCATGATGCTGACACTTGGGGGCTTCTGTTTAAATCATTGCATAATGCTGACACTTGGGGGCTTCTGTTTAAATCATTGCATAATTCTGAGAGAAGGAGGCATCTGTTTGAATATAGCTTTCTCTTTTCCCGAAGTGTCTAGCAGTTATTATTATTATTGATTTGTCTCTCTCGAGAGAGAGAGTTATATTTGTGTTTTAGAGTTTGTGTAATGTTTCATATCTCTAGTTGTATCTTATTGAGATGTATGAACTTTGTCAAGATGTAATAGCGCGAGCCCCGCTGTTCCATAAGAGCATACTTGTTACTGTCACACATTGAAAGAACATCAAACATTATCCAGAGGATATCCAATAAGGTGAAGTGAACCGCAGTAACAAACTATCAGGGGATATCCAACAAGGTGAAGAGACCCGCAGTAACAAACTATCAGGGGATATCCAACAAGGTGAAGAGACCCGCAGTAACAAACTATCAGGGGATATCCAACAAGGTGAAGAGACCCGCAGTAACAAACTATCAGGGGATATCCAACAAGGTGAAGAGACCCGCAGTAACAAACTATCATACGATATCCAACAAGGTGAAGAGACCCGCAGTAATAAAACCATGTTACAATAACACCAAGGATAAAGTAATAATGTTACTGGTTTAAATAATAAAACTAATGTAAAAAAAACTTTTTTTTAAAAATAAGATGCGAGGAATTTGTTCATGCTACGGTCCTACAGTGACTTTTATCAAGAAACAAACACAAAGGAAATAAACACACAGAACTATTACTATGTGCTTTCTTTTTATTCTCTTCCTTTTTTCCATTGTTATAGATAATTTACCATATAACGAGAAAACCAGAGTGGATAATGCACAATATGTTCACAATATGCTCACAATATGTTCACAATATGTTCACAATATGTTTACAATATGTTTACAATATGTTCACAATATGTTCACAATATGTTCACAATATGTTCACAATTTACCAATCACAAATGTTATATCACATGAGTATTACTTGTAAGGTGACATACAGTTTTCTATACTCTTTGGGTTTGGGAAGTTGGGGATGAGGGATTGAGAAATGAAGTTAGAACTCAATCCCTCATCCCCGTGAATCTCAACTTCATTTCTCAATCCGGGTTCAAATACAGGTGTGTTAATATTGTAGTTATGTGGTCGTCAACACAAGGCGGCGCGCTTCCTTTTCTGGCACACATTTGATTCCCCTGAATCTATGAATTATGTGATATGGTTGGTTGCTGATCCAGCGGTCCATGGGCTCATGCCCTTTGACCTCATGCGCATGATGTGATGTAAAAAGAGAATATTTTGACAATGAAACATAGAATAATGTTGTTGTTTTTATTATCTATAATAATGGGGTTGGAGAGAGAAAGCATATTTCCTTGAATATGTTCACTTTGTTTGGATTCATCAACATTGATTGATAGTTATTTCTCAACATTGATTGATAGTTATTTCTCAACATTGATTGATAGTTATTTCTCAACATTGATTGATAGTTATTTCTCAACATTGATTGATATTATTTCTCAACATTGATAGTTATTTCTCAACATTGATTGATAGTTATTTCTCAACATTGATTGATAGTTATTTCTCAACATTGATTGATAGTTATTCGTTTATATGACTAGCAATGGTGTTTTTGCGTTATTCATAATCATGAAAATGTCTACCATTTGCGCATGCGCCGTGGGTTGGTAACCTCTTGTTTTATCCGTGCAAGCAGGAACAATTTTAAAGGGAATGTAATAATACACCCCCCCCCCCCAATCCATAATAAAGTCGTACATTTATCGACCTAACTAAGGCATTCGACACTGTAAATCGCGAAGGATTATGGACGATTTGGCCAAATTTGGATGTACAGAAAAATTCACCAACATTGTTCGCCAGTTCCATGATGTATGACAGTCTGTGTGCAAGATGACGGCGCACACTCAAATTCATTTCCAGTAATTAACGATGTCAAACAGGGCTGAGTCCTGGCTCCGACGCTCTTCAGCATGGTATTCTCTGCTATGTCAAATTATGCCTTCCAAAATATCAGTGCAGGAATTTTCTTTCGCTATCGAGCTGATGGAGGACTATTCGATCTGAGTAGATTGAAGGCCACGACCAAAACTAAGACGTACATTGTTCGCGATCTCTTGTTCGCCGACAATTGCACACTAAACGCTACCAGTCTGAAAGAAATGCAGGACAGCATGGACCTCTTTTCTTTGTCCTGTGATGCGTTCGGTCTCACCATCAGCTCCGCGAAGACATTAGTAATGTATCAACCACTACTAGGTGTCCCCTACACAGAACCAGTAATCGCGTAAATTGACAAAAACTAAATACTGCCAATACGTTTGTATATCACGGCAGCATCATATCGCAAACAGCGACAATTGACGAGGATGTTGCCGTGCGTATTGCTCATGCCCGTGCGGCATTCGAGAGCTTTCATGCCAACGCCTTGATCAGGGGTGGTCTCAGTCTGACAACTAAGTTGGACGTGTACCGCGGAGTGGTTCTACCAACACTGTTTCATACTGAGTCATCCTAGATTGTCTATGCGGGACACGCTCGACAGCTTAATACATTTCATTTTCGGTGCCTAAGAAACCTCATGAGAGTACGTTGGCAGGATCGAGTATCAGACATGGAGATCCTTGAAAAGTCCCGTATGCAAAGCATCCAAGCCCTTCTAACTAAGTCCCAACTCCCCTGTACTGGCCACATTGTCCGTATGCCAGACAAGTGCTGTCCAAAGAGATTATTATATGGGGAGCTGTACGATGGTAAACGTTCAAACGGAAAGCAGAAATCTCACTTTAAGGATCACCTAAAAAGCTCTCTCAAGCACTGCAGCATCGATCCTAGCTCCGGGGAGAATAAATTCTTTGATCTCTCAGCTTGGCACACCCAGATCACTGCTGGCATCACTAAATTTGAAAAAGAAAGAACACTGCGGGCAATTTATAAGCAATGGAAGCGAAAGGACAAATCCGAAAACACCCATACCCCGAACCGTCTACACACCTGCATGCACTGCAATAGAACGTTCCTGGTACGAATCGGACTCATCGGGCATCTACGAACTCACAAACCAAATTAGACAATCACAAATGTTGTTTTTTTTTCTAATTGTTCACCACATTTATTACTTTTCATGCCATGCTCATCTTCGCTTGCGAAGGAGGAACACCGTCAATAAAGTCGTACCTGCTGCCACATATAAACATACATTTGTGTGCTCATGACCTGTATTTGTATTCTGGCGGCACACCTGCAATGCTTGTAATTATTAAATATGCCTTTGATCATTAGATATGTGTTTATTTGTTACAGTCATTGATTCATTGTTACTGGTGTTACGTAACTAGTATCAATGTACTAGTGTTATGTTACTGGTGTTGTGCTATTTATGTAATGTTACTTGTCTCATGGTACTAGTGCCATGTTACTAGTGCCATGTTACTAGTGCCATGTTACTAGTGCCATGTTACTAGTGCCATGTTACTAGTGCCATGTTACTAGTGCCATGTTACTAGTGCCATGTTACTAGTGCCATGTTACTAGTGCCATGTTACTAGTGCCATGTTACTAGTGCCATGTTACTAGTGCCATGTTACTAGTGCCATGTTACTAGTGCCATGTTACTAGTGCCATGTTACTATTGGTATGTTACTTGTCTCATGTTACTAGTGTTAAGTTACCAGTGTTTTGTAACTAGTGTCAATTTACTAGTGTTATGTTACTAGTTTCATGTTACTAGTTGCCCCAGTTATCACGATATAGAAGTCATTGCCCCGCTTGTCACGATATAGAAGTAATTGCCCTGGTTATCACGAAATAAAAGTCATTGCCTCGGTTATCACAATATAGAAGTCATTGCCCCAGTTATCACAATATAGAAGTCATTGCCCCAGTTATCACAATATAGAAGTCATTGCCCCAGTTATCACGATATAGAAGTCATTGCCCCAGTTATCACAATATAGAAGTCATTGCCCCAGTTATCACAATATAGAAGTCATTGCCCCGGTTATCACGATATAGAAGTCATTGCCCCAGTTATTGTAAAGTAGCACAATTGTAAATTAGTTGTAAAGTAATGCGTGTATTATTGCAATAAATAATGCACCAATGAAACACAGAGTATGTGACTCCAAAATGTAAGTCCAATACGTGTTTTCAAATACGTGTTTTCAAATACGTGTTTTTTCACTTTGTCCTTGACAGCTATGACATCGTCTGTGTAAACTCAAGTTATATGGCTGATCTATAGTTTCTTTTAGTACTTCGTTAAATCTTTCTTGTTGTGTATTCTTGTCCGAGTTGACACCAAGGTCCTTTCATTATTAGTCCCCATGTTATTGGTGTTCATTTTTGCACAGTGTGTACACGACGTGAATATCAAGTAATGATTCACGTCAATATACATTCTGCCAGACATGAACTAACACGGAAACCAACTAACAGAATGAACTAACACGGAAACCAACTAACAGAATGAACTAACACGGAAACCAACTAACAGAATGAACTAACACGGAAAACAACTAACAGAATGAACTAACACGGAAACCAACTAACAGAATGAACTAACACGGAAACCAACTAACAGAATGAACTAACACGAAAACCAACTAACAGAATGAACTAACACGGAAACCAACTAACAGAATGAACTAACACGGAAACCAACTAACAGAATGAACTAACACGAAAACCAACTAACAGAATGAACTAACACGAAAACCAACTAACAGAATGAACTAACACGGAAACCAACTAACAGAATGAACTAACACGAAAACCAACTAACAGAATGAACTAACACGGAAACCAACTAACAGAATGAACTAGCACGGAAACCAACTAACAGAATGAACTAACACGGAAACCAACTAACAGAATGAACTAACACGGAAACCAACTAACAGAATGAACTAACACGGAAACCAACTAACAGAATGAACTAACACGGAAACCAACAAACAGAATGAACTAACACGGAAACCAACTAACAGAATTAACTAACAGTTCTCCCATTAACACCACAATCACTGACAGTCTCACATTATCTAATGTATATCAAGAAATATTAGAACGATGACAGCTGACAATTTTATTTAGTTATTGTTTGATGTTACGTTTTAGTTCAGATTGCACAATAGTTCTTCATTTTAGCAAATCATACATGAATACAAAACAACTTACAAACCGGATAGTCAAGTAAGTACTATACCAGGCTGTTCTTAATGTAGAAGGAAATATGGCTTCTGTCAACAAGCTACACTATTCTGGTTAGTTCTGACCTGGTACTATCTGATAAGTAAAAATCAACAACTAAAGTTCTTAAAATGTCATATTCCTAGTCGTCTATTTTGATTTCCGTCGTTGATAGTAGTGGAGTGTCTCTTGCAGAAGAATAGGGTCTGGAGTCCGAAGATATAGTGATAGTAGTGGAGTGTCTCTTGCAGAAGAACAGGGTCTGGAGTCCGAAGATACAGTCACCTTCTTACGAAGTTTTCTCCACAGATTGTTGAGTATTCAAATTGGTAAACTTCATCCTAAGAAAGGACGAGTCAGATGAACTCCTCTATATGTACATCACTATCAGGGAGTGCCTGATCTAACTGTTGTAAATATCTTCCTGGTTGATTTCCACCATTCAAATGTCACTGTAATAAGTCTATGTCAATTCCTTGGTCTGTCTCTATCAAAATATTATCCACAACCGTCCACTTTCAATTACTATCAATACTTTCTGCACTCCACTGAGTGGTCATTTATAAATGATAGGATAGAAGTATATCATATAAAACTGTCTATAAACATTTTACTGATATCTCTATGCAGATATATAATTCTTCGTAGTTAACTAGTCCTGCTTTTGTATATTATCTAAACTTACTTCAATATTGTTAATATCCACCCTTGATGTAGTCCTACATATGCTTCCACGTATATTACATTGAGTTCAGTCGTCTAGAACTTATCTCTAGTGTTGAGTTTCTTTTGTTTACAACAATTTCTACTCACTTCGAAAACGAGTTAGTCAATATGTCTACGTAGGTCATTCAACAGGCCCTATAACTACTTTAACTAATAGCCTTATCCTGATGTTCCAGGTTCAATATCATTTCACTCTGCTTCTAAGTTCTTGGTTGGTTGGTTGCTGATCCAGCGGTCCATGGGCTCATGCCCTTTGACCCATTATAAGTTCTTAAAACATGTCTATTTAGTTCACTCATTACCCAATGTTAAATGAATCCTTCACAAGATAACACGCCTTAATCAATGAGGTCTGACTACCATATTATGTACACACACACACAACTCTAGACACAATTTGGCGTACTCACTTTTGGATGCTGAGTCCGAAAACTTGAAGTCTGTACACTTGTTAATTGAATGAATCTTGCTTTGACTATATTCTGGTTATATGCTGCATTAATTATATAGTGTTAGGTCGTTCTTGTCCATGCATCAGTTTCTGATCATCTGCGTGTTGCTGGGTACCTACCCATTAAGTGGTTTTGTCCTTTTATCTCTTTATCAAAGATGTTTTCTCTCTCTCTTTCTCTCTCTCTCTCTCTCTCTCTCTCTCTCTCTGTCAAGTGTGTGGTTGATCCGTGTTTGTGTAGTTGAACTGATAAACGTCCAAGTCTACCGTTATCTGTATATCTTTACTAAATCTGTCATCCTGTCCGTAGTTTCTTTAATTAACAAAGTTGATCTCTACATCTTCTTACAAGGTTTCTGTGTTTCTGTGTTTCTGTGTTTCTGTGTTTCTGTGTTTCTGTGTTTCTGTGTTTCTGTGTTTCTGTGTTTCTGTGTTTCTGTGTAGTTCAAACTTCCGTGGTAAATTCATGCTATAGACTGTATTTTGGAGTGTTCTCCGATGTCTTCACTTCTCCATCTCTGTAACAACTGTGGTACTTTTATTATAATGGTTGGTTCAAAACTCTACGTTGTCTCCATCTCAGCTGTCAAATACTAACTTACTGTTGTTCACAAAACTTCCATCTCAGCTGTCAAATACTAACTTACTGTTGTTCACAAAACTTCCATCTCATGTTGTCCCTTCGCTGTCTCTGTTTTACCAACTGTTTTTAGTTCCCGTATTCTCTCCTGATTCAATCAAATCAGCTTAGCACATTTCATGATACTGTTCTTTGTTCCTACATGAGTTTGTGACTACTGCTTATTCTTCTCCAATTACTTTTTTCAAAACTAATCATCTTTCTACATTAATCTAAAGTTTCAAAGTTAAGGTTTGTTTACAAATTCTTGGATCATTAATAATCTCGTGTGTCACTATTCTTAGTAAGGCTAGTAGATCTATCTGTTTACATTTTAACCTGAGCATTTCAATTTAGTTTTTTAACCAATTTCTTTCCTCTTGTTCGCTATTTGACTTTTCTAATTTCCTGTTTCGCTGTTTTTGGTTCTATGACTGTTACATTATCACGATATACAAGTCATTGCCCCAGTTATCACGATATACAAGTCATTGCCCCAGTTATCACGATATAGAAGTCATTGCCCCGCTTGTCACGATAACGAAGTCATTACCCGCTTGTCACGATAAAGAAGTCATTGCCCCAGTTATCACGGTGTGTACAGAAATGGATAATCTATATTTTTATATACTACACTTCTGCCGAAGACGAATGTGTCGGGCCATTGGCGCAAATAAAACGGTGACACAACGAATTTCCATTCTCTGGACTACATCCTGCTGGAAATCTAGTAGGACCATGGTCCTGCTACGAGAGATTTCAGCAGGAGTTTGAGAATGAACGCTGAAGAAGAAGAATATACTACACTTGTGGTGGGACAAATTAATCTGGGGATACTGAGCACTGGATTGCCCCCCCCCCCCTACGAAAATTAATCTGGGGATACTGAACACTGGATTGCTTGCCTACGAAAATTAAATATGTACTCATAAGCCATCACCCCCCCCCCCCTCTTCCAACCCCACCCCTACCCCTCACAGACATCTATACTTTTGAGACAACATAAGGTATAAGAAGTTGGGTATCACTTTAGAAACTCAAATTGAGAAAGACTTGTGCTTTTGTTTGAAAATTTCTGGGATGGTAAAAAGCTACCTGCTCACAGCTATTCGGATTACGTCATTACAACAACTTCAGAGAATCACATGGAATTACTTCCCTGGACATGCTGGCGATCCTGGAAATGAAAGAGCAATATACTTGTATCAAATACAGCTATAGTATGTGAACTGAAGGTAGATAAGAGCATTGCTCTGAAGTCTATGAGTGGCTGGTCAATGTGGGCAGATGAAGTATCTTTGTGAGTCGCTGGTCAATGTGGGCAGATGAAGTATCTTTGTGAGTCGCTGGTCAATGTGGGCAGATAAAGTATCTTTGTGAGTGGCTGCTCAATGTGGGCAGATGAAGTATCTTTGTGAGTCGCTGGTCAATGTGGGCAGATAAAGTATCTTTGTGAGTGGCTGCTCAATGTGGGCAGATGAAGCATCTTTGTGATGTGCTGGTCAATGTGGGCAGATAAAGTATCTTTGTGAGTGGCTGCTCAATGTGGGCAGATGAAGTATCTGGGATGCGATTTAAAGAATCTTGTTATATGTAACGCGAGTAAAACTGTTTTTGCAGTGCAAGCAGAAATACGAATGTGTTCAATCAGCGAACATAGGGGACATCAATATGTACACATTTCGATATCTGCTGTCGGGAGGGGGGAATTGAGTACAATGACAAACATCCTATAACACATACCCTATAACCAATAATATATCACCTATACCAATAACCTATAATCAATAAGTTATATACCGATAACCTACTATCAATAACCTATGATCAATAACCAATAATCTATAACCAATAATCTATAACTATAACCAATAACCTATAAAACTATGCATTATTCATATTAATGTTTTCTTCCAAGATTTTAAACTTTATAAAAATTCATACTTTTTTAAACATTCATACCGGAAACAGTATGGCGGTGTAGATTTTAACCTTTCGACTGGGACTGGATGAGCTGAACACAATCGTTACAACTGTCTCTGTGTATAGAATTATTGACTCCCAGATCCGTAAAAGGAGTATCTCTATTTAATTTATACAACTTTAATTACTTGATTGATTTATTGTGTCAAGGAATCCAACATGGAGACACTACGTTGTACGAAAAAAGGCTATTGTAGCCTGTATTTGTTCATACATATCTTCCTGGAATTTATAAGCGTCTGTATGGGTATAAGAATCAGTATAGGAAACCTTGAAACTGATTTCACTGGTATTCCATTTCAAGATGCGGAGGTGGGTATATAAAACATACTCCTTTTAGTATATTTATATTAAACAGGCAAGCTGCTTATTACATGCTAATCAACAGATGTACCCTATGTAATCATCAAATGTCATTCTTCTTCTTCAGCGCTCATTCTCAAACTCCCGCTGGATCTCTCTTGTAATAGTACCATGGTCCTATTAGATTTCCAGCAGGATGTAGTCCATGAATGGAAATGTGTTGTCTCGCCGTTTTATTTACGCAAATTTTCCACCTATCCGTCTAAGGCGAAAGTTTTCATTCAGTCTGTTTTGTTGCATCTTACGTGTTAATTGTTCAGTAAGTTGATGTCAATGTCTGGACTGACTATAAACGTCTATTATATGAACAAAAACAAACATCAACTTCAGCAGTTCCCCACCCATGGATTACAATCACAAACAAGTTTGTTGTTGGTCCGCTGTTGCGACAGTACATGACGACATATTGACTGTAAAGTCATTTTCATTCGAGATTTACTCACATTTTGCTGTTACAAGTCGCTGTGAGAACAGCCAATCTGTGTTGCGGAGACGGCATTTAATGATGATGTTATAATAATTTAATCTTCAACACTTCTTCTTTTGAAAATGAATTAATTATGAACCAGCGTCATATAAGTCCTGGTAAGCCATAGGTTCTTAATCTCCCAAAGCAAATATCGAAATGTATGCATACTGATAGTTCCTGCGGCTAATTGGTTGAACTCATTTCTCATTCTGCCTTCAAATGCTCAGTTATATTCCAAGCACACTGAATATCAAGTTCTACCAATAGTATCACGCATGTGCTTGCGTCTGTGGATCTTACCAATGGTCCACTAGCAACAGAAAACCATATGCACCCATGCAACAGAAAACCTTAGTGGATGACATGCCGTTATATTGAGGTTTTCTTCTTAGAGAAGCTTCATGGCACATCATCTATACAGTTATGCTTTTATTTTGTTGTTGAAATGTGTTTCACGTTTACCTGAATATATATGTATGCACCCTCTGTGGTTGGGAGGGAGCCAGAGATGTTCTGTGCAGCACAGGAAACAGGAAACTGGCAGCACTGGTTTTTTTTTATGGCTGAGGCCCATCATAGAGGCACAGTGACTCAGGTCGTGACAATCCTTTTTACTTGAACATTTCGTGGCATGCCTAGAGCAATAGAGAAGCTCGGCATAACCAGTAATCAATTGGTGGCGTGGAATGAGCACAGTGAACCCTATCTTGGCTACAGTGGCTGCGAGCAGTGCATAGGATTAAACCTACCTTCCTGGAGGTGTGATAGTTATTCTCTGGCTCTGTCCAGGGGTGGGCCGAAAATCCACAGACTCCCCAGCAATATAATGCCATTTAATGGCATTAAGTCAAAGGTCATGAGCCCATAGACCGCTGGATCAGCAACCAACCAACCAACCAACCAATAGTATCCTAGATGTATCCTAGATAATTGACCTTGCATGACTAACATATACAGTCTAGGATTCAGCCACAGTGCATATCACAGCATACAGATGAACTATTGTCACGGTGCATATTACAGCATACAACACTTAATAAACACCTTGTTGTTTTTCTCTTCACAGTTAATCTCTAGCTACTTGGGTTTTGTGAAATCGACAGCACCAATGGCTTTTGTACCCATTATGGTCCTCTTCATTATCTTTGGAATGGTTGGAAATGCGTGTTTTATTTACTTTTTTGGGAACAAGTCATTGGCTGTGTACTTTACCCGAGACGCCATATACCTCAGACGAATATCAATGGTGGACTTCCTCATTTGTGCAATTATTTTGCCATATGCGTTGCTCTACGAAACCAGGTTATTTCATGACAAATTTTCTTTCAGAAATGTAGTTGTTTAATTGTTCGTTTTCTTACCAGTTCTTGTTTACTCATTTTCAGTTGTTTTGTTGCCGTTAGAAATGTGTATTGTTTTTATGTTCAGTTGTCTTGTTGCTGTTACAAATCTATATTTTGTTCATTGTATATTGATTTCTTATATAATTGCTTTTTAAATGATTAATTGCAGATTAATCTTGGTAATCTATTATGGAATTCAGTTGTACTTACGTAAAACACAGGTTTATATAATCGCTTCAATCAGACACGACAGACTATTAACTAAACAAGTGGGTAATGATGTGCACACAAGAAAACACTCAAATTACAATAGACAAATCATATTCAACGTTTCAGCCAAAAGGTCTTTATCAAGATACTCACACAACATCAAAAGACGACGAATGTTGTTACGTTTCACGCAGTTACCTTGTATTGATTGTCGTATGGTATTCAACACATTTTGAATGCTGCATTCCTTTGTATGATTCTTTTGGGACTGAATTTCTTTCAGTTATTACTGAGTCATAATTACTGTACTTCGAGCAGCCAATCTGTGTTGCAGAGATGGTACTTCGAGCAGCCAATCTGTGTTGCAGAGATGGTACTTCGAGCAGCCAATCTGTGTTGCAGAGATGGTACTTCGGGCAGCCAATCTGTGTTGCAGAGATGGTACTTCGAGCAGCCAATCTGTGTTGCAGAGATGGTACTTGATGACAGTGTAAGAACAGATTTTCAATATTTGTTTATTCGAAAACTAATTGATTATGAATCAAACTCAAATAATTTCTGACATACCCATAGTTTCTCAATCTTTTTACGCAAATATCGAAGTTTATGCACACAGATGGTTCCTGTGAAACGTTGGTCGAAAGCATTCCATATTTGTCCCTCAGATGACCAGCCTTATTCGTATCACACTGAATTCTAAATTCTCTGAATAGTTAGTATCTGAGATTGATTATGATCGGTAGTGTTTACTTTCGACTTGAAAAGAGACATTTTATTCCAATAGGTATATTTTATAATTGTTATACAATTAGTATTAGATTTATATGTTTGCCCCACATGCGGAATATCTGAGGGTTTCATCATTTGCTTGTCAGACCAACCATAATGCATCAGTAAACTATTAGAAAATTGCATGTCAAGTGAGATTTTCCTCTTGTGTAATCCTCTTGAAAAATGACATTGTGCACGTATTGCTCCGATTTTGATTAGGTGGTGACAAAACAACTATGTGCAGGATGTGACAAAACAACTATGTGCAGGATGTGACAATTCCATGAGAGAGCTCTAGAATAATCAAATATGTTAACCCTGCATAATTAGACAACCCCTTGTATGGTGAGAAATACATAATCGACTTCCCCACTTAACCAATGACTATAACCCAGAACTGGCCTGCTGTGGTGGGAGATGCATAGACGGGTTCTTCACCTAACCCAATGACTATAACCCAGAACTGGCCTGCCGTGGTGGGAAATACAAAGCCACCTTCTCCACCTAACCCAATGACTATAACCCAGAACTGGCTTACTATGGTGGGAAATGCATAGACGGGTTCTTCCCCTAACTCAATGACTATTGCCCAGAACTGACCTGCTATAGACACATCTGAAAGAATGCTTGGGATGAAAATGACACGAATTGCCCCGTCTCTGCAACACGCAGATGCAGACACGTCACATGTAGAAAAGCCACAAAACCTCTAGAGTGACTTCGAAAGCATTGTGCATCACCGAGAGTTGCAGTCTTCTGTGTATGCCCTAAATTTCTGGACAAACCACCCATTGATTTCCCGTAGGAAGTAAAAGTTAATCGTTTATAATTCCTGGTTTTCTTGCTCGTAACATGATTTCTTTTTAATTAGTAACATTTTTTTTAATGTCATTAAAAATGTATAGGTTATACATATTGCAAGAAGGAAGCATAAACTGGCATTAGCGTACCTCTTACGATGCTACGGTGTTTGTGCTCTGTTGTTGAGATCTCTCATCAAAGTAAACATACTAATTGGCTTAGTGAGATGATTATGATAATACTAATTATACTATGCGAAAAGGACCTTAATCAACAATATAAGAAAAAGGCAATCTTCTTTTTTTTGGCCACTTCATGAGACAAGCAGGTTTAGAGAGCATAGTCGCAACAGGCAAAAATTGAAGGTAAAAGAGACAGAGGGCGACAACGTGAGAAAATATTAGACAGTTTGACAGCCTGACACGGCAAGGAAACAACGACCTTGATACCCCAGTCCACACGAAGGTTTTATTTAGGGATTCCACTGTATTATCCATAGATATAAATATTATTTATGTCAAACATCCGGATGTGTGGATCATATCTATAGATATCCATTTTAGGGTAGATCCAAACTTGTGCAGTCTATCACTATGATAACGAATATGTTATAACTAAATGTGTATCTTTGCCGCACGACAAAATTATTGTTGAGTTTTACAGGTTCCTGAAACGTTTATTTTAAATGTTTGTGAAACGGTTATTTTACTGGTTTGTGAAACACTTATTTTACAGGTTTGTTAAACGGTTATTTTACAGGTTTGTTAAACGGTTATTTTACAGGTTTGTGAAACACTTATTTTACAGGTTTGTTAAACGGTTATTTTACAGGTTTGTGAAACGGTTATTTTACAGGTTTGTGAAACACTTATTTTCAATCAATCAATAAAACCCATAACCCTTCAGGGTCGTAGGGGTACCACATTGGAAGCTTCAGCACACAGAGTCCTCCAGCGAATTCTATCCTCAGCGATGCGGATGAGTGTGGAAATATCTAGCCCTGTCCATTCCTTGATGTTGTCTGTCCATGTCTTTATTTGTCCTCCTCTGCTTCTTCCACCCTCGACAGTTCCGTGCAGTATTGTTTTTGACAAGGAATCGTGCCTGCATACATGTCTGAACCATGCTAGTTTTCGTCGTTTCACTATTGAAAGCAATGGCTCCTGGACACCTGCACACATCTCTACTTTATTTCTTACGTACACATTGGTCTTATGTTCCCTATAGGAAATTCGTAGAATTATTCTGTAGCATTTATACTCGAAAGCCTGTAATCTTCTCTCCATGTCCGCAGTGAGTGTCCAACTCTCACAACCATACAACATAACGGAAAGCACCAGCGACCTATACAGTTTGATTTTCACTCCAACACTTATATTACAGGTTTGTGAAACACTTATTTTACAGGTTTGTGAAACGGTTATTTTAAATGTTTGTGAAACCGTTAGCAAAAAATAACATCACTGTTTTCTACCAAGCATTTCAGAGGAGACAATTAATGATGCCTTAGAGGTGAACGCTTAGCTATCCTTCCCATAGAACGTTAAAGTGACCCAGAATCAATTCTGAACTTCGATATTTAGACGCAGAGGTGTTGCTACAGTGTTGCATACCGCGGCATATTCCATTATCTGGACTGCATGCTGCTAATCTACAGGAGTTTGAGAATAAAGGCAGAAGGATCTTGAACAAAATGTCTAACTGTATGTCTTTAAATTTAAGAGTAGATTTAATGCTCGAGGGCTTCAAAATATGCGACTCAAGGCTACATGTGACCAGCTGGCCGCTAGTGTGTCAGGTCTTTTACTCAGTGGGGTTTAACCAAACCACGATATTTAATTACTGTACCTGCTGAAGACGGAGAGTCCAAGACTAGGGGGCAGGTATCATTGAGCATTAGAACACCACGCACCATACAGAATACGGTCCGGCGACTATCTAGTCTATCGATGTGAGTCATTCCTGTCAGCAACAACAGGGGAGGAGCGAAGATAGGCTCTTTAATAATTTAACCTCAAAAGGGCCCACCAAAGAAATGAGGCAAAAACTTTGGAGTCCAATGTCAGCCCCAGACATTCCGTGATGCCATTCATCATCATCAATGTACCTACTGAGCACTAATGGGATTCCTATACCTGTTGCTCAAGGTGGCCCATAAACAAGAAGCCATACCTGGGTCCCATCTTGGTACACATTGCGACACCACTGATTCAGTCCAAATACCCGTCACACTCAAAGGAGTTGATATTAATCATAAACTTTGCAAAACATGCGAGTTGAGATAGACACAGAGCTATGATAATTCTTGTCGGGGAAGAACTTGAGGGGCTTGAGATCCTCTGAGTGTATCGATATGGAAGGAACTTGAGATTCCCTGAATGTATCGATATGGAAAGAACGCCAGGACCTTGAGATGCTCTGATTGTATCGATATGGAAAGAACGCCAGGACCTTGAGATCCTCTGATTGTATCGATATGGAAATAACTTCAGGGCCTTGAGATGCTCTGAGTGTATCGATATTCCTCATCCTCGATATTTCATGAATATCGTTGACCACATCCATCAGGAGCTTGTGAAGTAGCTTGAGTACATCATCCCCCACCTCCTTATAAATTGTCAAATTTATTAATGCCTTGGATGCAAGCCTGTCCTTTTATTACTACTAACACCGACGCGTGTACATAGCAGTAGCTGCACATGCTACCCCGGAGATTTGATGTTGCTATAGATACCATCCACACTTATCGACACCATCCACACTTATCGACACCAACCACACTTATCGACACCATCCACACTTATCGACACCAACCACACTTATCGACACCAACCACACTTATCGACACCAACCATTTGAGATCTATAGCAGCATCATCTGGGAATCTGACCAAGTAACTGCTTTAGTAAATGATGTCCCAAAGAGCCATCTGAGTGTGTATTCAAGGCATAAGCCATCCTCATACTGGATGTTCCGTACGCTCTACTTTACTCGGGGTTTCGGACATTTTCATTCAGCATTTATCTGAGACTTGTCGGACACTTAAGTTACATACTTTTACTGTGCAGACGCTTGAACAAAAGTTACATACTTTTACTGTGCAGACGCTTGAACAAAAGTTACATACTTTTACTGTGCAGATTCTTGAACAAAAGTTACATACTTTTACTGTGCAGATACAATTTGATAAAATACAAAATGTGAGACACTCCGCCATCTCATTTCCATATGTCCGTTGGATATGTTTGTTGTGATAATTTTTCCATTCGTCGTCTTTTGATGTTTTCTGTGTATCTTGATAAAGACCTTTTGGTTGAAACGTTGAATATGATTTTTATATTGTAATTTGTACGTTTTCTTGTGTGCACATCATTTCCTACTAGTTTTATATCTAGTCTGTCGTGTCTGATTGAAGCGATTATAATCACCTGTGTAATACGTAAGTACCATTGTTGTTACGTTTCACGCAGTTACCTTGTATTGATTGTCGTATCGATACTTTTACTATGCAGACACGTGAACTAAAGTTACATACTTTTACTATGCAGACACTTGAACACACATTACATACTTTTACTATGCAGACACTTGAACACACATTACATACTTTTACTATGCACACTTGAACACACATTACATACTTTTACTATGCAGACACTTGAACACACATTACATACTTTTACTATGCAGACACTTGAACACACATTACATACTTTTACTATGCAGACACTTGAACACACGTTACATACTTTTACTATGCAGACACTTGAACTAAAGTTACATACTTTTACTATGCAGACACTTGAACACACATTACATACTTTTACTATGCAGACACTTGAACACACATTACATACTTTTACTATGCAGACACTTGAACTAAAGTTACATACTTTTACTATGCAGACACTTGAACACACATTACATACTTTTACTATGCAGACACTTGAACACACATTACATACTTTTACTATGCAGACACTTGAACAAAAGTTATACACTTTTACTATGCAGACACTAGAACAAAAGTTATATATTTTTACTATGGAGACTTGAACACACGTTACATATTTCTACTATGCAGACACTAGAACAAAAGTTGTATATTTGTTCTATCCACAGGATGATTAACAACAACATAATATGTAAAGTAATGGAGTATACCAGACATATCCTAACGTTCACATCGCATCTGTTATTAGCGTCATATTCATACGAGTTTACCAAGAAAGACAAGTATGTAGACTTATATACTTCTTCTGTATGATGTGTCCTTATGAACAACATTGGTGTACTTACGAACAACATTTGTGTCCTTATAAACAACATTGGTGTCCTTACGCACAACCTTGAGTCCTTATGACCAACCTTGGTGTCCTTATGCACAGAATTGGTGTCCTTATGCACAACATTGATGTCCTTATGAACAACATTGGTGTCCTTATGAACAACATTGGTGTCCTTATGCACAACATTGGTGTCCTTATGCAAAACATTGGTGTCCTTATGCACAACATTGCCCATTGTGTAATCATCTCGGTTGTTCGTGCCGTCTATTTGATACGTCAAAGTATTGATAGCGCCAGAACCGTACGGTAGATTATCTCAGTATAATGCAAGTCTTCGAAATGCCGTACCCCTGAAATGGTCTTTCTTAGATATACCGCCCCCGACAGTGTATTTTGATTGGTACCGCCTGATGAGGTCGCCTCTCTGCATCATAACACGGCACGGCCCTGGATAGTGTTCCCTTGAATCATTGGTATAAATTTGATGTCATGGGATAGAACTTTGAATTTTCTGACATAATAAATGCTTGCGTTTTCTGAATGAATTTGAAAAACTTGAAAGTCATTTCAAGAATGAAGTCGTAGCTATTATATGCCGAATGTTTCAACGATCGTCGAAAAGTTCGTCACCGGTGGTATATAATGGAAATTATTTGGTCAGAAAAGTGTTGAAAAGTCCTCAATAAAGTGTCTATCAAAACTGTAGACTTCCCTTTTTTATGATGAAATAAAGAGGTGATAAAAACACCTAATATGAAGAAAGAATTACTAAGAGAAATAAAGATCAGGCAAATAAAATATTTCGACACTTAAAAGACATGATACCTTGTTGAAGACCTTACTTGAGGGTAAAGTCAAAGGGAAACGAGCAGGAGGTAGGGAGAGATACAAATGGGAGAGTAATATCACACGATGGACATGTTATAGTCTAGCAGAGTGCCCCAGCAATACAAGAGATAGGGGATGTTGGAGATCCGTCGCAGCCAACCTTCGTTGCGGAGACGGCATATGATGATGATGATTTTTATGATGTCCCTGTTATTTCAAGGTTAATTTTTCTAATTCATTGTCTTTTTATCTGACCAAAATAGGTTAGCTAGCATTTATTTTGTCATTGTTTTGATGGCCCCTTTTTATTTTAGTTGGTTCTCAAACTCCCACAGGATCTCTCCTATAGCATTACAATGGTCCCGCTAGATGTGTAGCAGGATGTAGTCGAAATAATCGTGATATGATGTGTCTATTTTTGTCAGATTATTGATACGTTTCTGAAGCTCTCGTATAGGTATTCATGTCAACGGGTATTTATTTCAACAGGTATTCATCTCAACGGGTATTTTTTTCAACATATATTTATCTACCTATTCGCAAAAACCCTTTGTTGCATTTCAGCGTCAAGGGTAGAATAGTTTTCAGGAGATGGCTCTCGTGTGTGTTGAGTATATTGTGAAATTTTTCGCCTCAGCAGACTACCATCAGACAGCATACCGCAGCAAGCTGTGCTACACAGATGGTAGTCTGCTCATTTGATCCGTTGTCTTTTAATATATTCCAAGATTGGAACGGTGCCGGTTTTTTTGTCGGATGTCCTCATTCCTCACTCTGTCTCTTAGCGCTATTCCTAGGACTCTGCGTAAGCATGCCATTTCAGCTCTTACAAGTTTACATTTGTTTTGCGCTGTTATTGTCTATGTTTAGCATTGGTAGCACAGCGTTGGCATAATAATCGTTTTGAATAGTCTTATATTGGTGTTTAAATCTACATTTTTGTTTCTGAAGATTGGTGTGATTTGTCCTATGGCTTGGTATGCTTTACTATATCTATTGTGTATTTATTTGCTGCTCGTGGCGTCTGTTATATTGCTTCCAATGTATGTGCATTCTGTCAATTGTGTAAGTATGTTGTTTATATATATATATTGGTGTTTCTTTCTTTTCTTCCTATCTTCATTATCTTCGGTCTTTTTTATATTTATCTTCATGTTAAAGGTATGGCATGTTTGATGTAATCTGTCTATTTGTCTTTGTAGTTGCTCTTCTGATGATGCTATTAGTGCTTGGTCTTCTGTAAATAGCAATTCGTTTAAGTTTCCATCAGATTGTTTTCTTCCGTTGTCTTTGCTAATTTGCAGATGTTATCTATGTATCTTATGAACAATAGGGGGGGGGGAGGAGATAGTACACATCCCTGTCTCACTCCCGATTAATTTGGAAATTATCGGATGCACCTATGCTCGTTCTTACTGCGCATTGACTATCGGCGTATATGCTCTGACATAGACTTAGCAGATGTTGGCGGACTCAGTACGTCTGTAGTGTTGTCCATAGTTGTGCTTTATTTAATCTTTCAAAATCTTTTTTTTCTTGGTTCACGAAAGCCAAATATAAGTCTTGGTTCTGTTCTGTCGCTCTTTCTTAAAGTTGTTTGAGGCGAATATTCCATCTGTACAGGTTTTATTTTTCCGAAAGCCTAATTGTGTATTGTTAAGCTGTTGTTCTATATATGAACTCATCCTTCTCTCTAGTATCTTGCTACGGTTTTTTCCCATGTGGCTTAAGAGCGATATACCTCTATACTTAGTACAGTCCCTCTTACTACACTAATTTTATTTTTTTTCAAACCACGAATGACGAGTCATCAGGTTCATGTATGTATGACAGACACAAACTAACGAAAGATATAACAGCTCTTGGAAGTTTTTTTTTTTTAATGTGGTTTCCTGACTTTGTATTTTCACTAAGTCTATATACAACAGTAGAATTAAAAATAAGGCTGGAGATGGCTTTAGTGTCTATGTCAAGGTTATTGGTGATTTGGAAAAGCAACCTCAGTGTTGGAGTGAAAGTTAAACTGTATAAGTCTCTGGTGCTGTCATTTGTGCTGTATGGGTGTGAGAGTTGAATAGTCACTGCGGACATGGAGAGAAGATTACAGGCTTTCGAGAACAAATGCTACAGACGAATTCGACGAAAGTCCTATAGAGAGCATAAGGGCCTAAAACAAATTTGTACGAAAGAAATAAAATAAAGATGTATGCAGTTGTGCAAGAATCATTGCTTTCAATAGTGAAACGACGAAAACTAGCATGGTTTTGACATGTATGCAGACATGATTCCTTGTAAAAAATAATACTGCAGGGAACAGTCGAAGGGGTAGAAGCAGGGGATGGCAAATAAAGACATGGACAGACAACGTCAAGGAGTGGACAGGACAAGATTTTTCCCAACTCATCCGTATCGGTGTGAAGAGAAATCGCCGGAGGACTCTGTGTTGAAGCATCGAATGTGGTACCCCTACGACCCTGGCAGGTTACGGGTGTATGGATGGATAGATATACAACAGGTGTGAATAGTGTACATCAATGTGTGTACACGTCTTTACCTCAACAAGTGTTGTACATCAATGTGTGTACACGTCTTTACCTCAACAAGTGTTGTACATCAATGTGTGTACACGTCTTTACCTCAACAAGTGTTGTACATCAATGTGTGTACAACATACCTTGTCAGCTAGTACAGATTGAGTGTATTTGTACAGAATACGAGTATCCATCTTATCTTCATTGTCTTCTACTTCTTTCATTCTCAAACTTCTGATGAGCAGCCTATAGACAAGAGAATGGAGTGTATTGTGTCATGTTGTACAGTTTGCATGTTGTACAATCTGCGCCTTTCGGCAAGACACACCGACTCAGAATCCCTTCCAATCACTTTGACCTTCTATAAAATGGGACAGTCAATTTCACTGTCACAGACTTCCCGTATTCAAACCATCTTTCATGATTGTTGGGCTGTCAAGAGCTTTCTGTTCGCTGATACAGAAAATTGTTTCATCGTCCACCATGTTTATTGTAGTGTCTTTATACGGAATATTTTGGTTAAAAATACAGTATTTTAAGATAATTTTGTACAGCAAAACAGACCGAATCTTCTGGAAGTTTACAGATATGACACTACAAGTATTTTAACAAGTAAAAGGACACATGAAAAACACTTAACATGTCAGATACATGGTATGCCAACGGCGGATGAACTAGCCCAATGGAATAAATCAAACTGTTAGTTAATTAGTACTCGGATCACAGTAAACTGGACGCTTCCATAGTTGCTCCGATCTCTCCCTGAGAGTATCCGCCATTGCACTTCTGCTGACAGTACAGGTCCTATGCTGGTTGACCATCATTCTTCTGCGCCTTCCAAAATATTCACTTCTAGCAAAACCGCATTTCAATTCCTGATCATTAATCCTGGACATTGAAAAGGAATCATCATCCACACTAGTCTCACTCTCGCGTGCTCTATCTCTTAAGGAGTTCAAAATGTCAGCTCGATCCATTGCCCTGTGCCACAATCGCGCAGACGCCAGTTTATCTGTTCTATCATTGCCTCGAACACCCACATGCCCCGGCATGAAAATAAATGTAACCACTTTCAGCCTCGCCTTTTTCAAGGCCTCAATCCACTGTTCGCGAACCAGACCAACTTGTACCTTCTTAATCATACTCATGGTGGAGTCACTCAATATGCAGAGCTGCGTTACCTTATGTGTGCATACCCACTCAAATGCCCTGTCACCGCCATAGTCATGCTACTCGTAGTAACAGCAAAGGCCCCACTCTCCGCCCTGATCGTTTTACCTGCGCACTGAGCTGTGAACGCCCAAGAACTGCGAATATGTCTAATCACAGATCCATCAGTGTACATAATCACATCCCCCCTCTTTGAAATTCTCACTGACCAAAGCCTGCACTTCTTTCTCCACAGTTGTAGGACACCATTCTCTGCATTCCCTGCTAAGTGATATTACTACTCTCAAATAAGTTTCGAAATCTGTGGGTAGACTTATCCATTCCGCACCTGATGCTACATCTTTGTATGACTTCCCTCTCTTAAGTCTGCTGTATTTAATTTTCTGTATTTCGGAATACAACGGATGTTCCTTATCTGCATGTATTTGAAGGTACGACCGTGCACGGCAATACTGTAATATGTGCTCTGCCGGTGGACAGTCAAGTAGGTACCGCATATCTCCTTTCGATGTGTGTCTTGTGCACCCAAGTATGATATACATTGCTGCAATCTGGATTCTATTCAGTCTTTAGATCTGAGTTTGGCTAAGCGTCAGAATTGTCAGTACATATTTCACCACAGCCACCAACAACCTCTGCTCACACTGTGCAGCAGCCATACAGTCAAACTGTACCATAGTATAACGTAGTACATGTTCCCTGACGAGAACTCCACAGAGAATTTGTGTTGATTATCAGAGGGTACCAGATCTTCTGGACAAGTTAAAGGTTTGGTACTGACCACATCATCTCCATGTATGCTGAGTAAATTAAATCATAGGGGTTTAACACGGTATTCCCTAATACAAATTAATGGCGTGAACAAGGGCGGAAACTTATTTTTAAAATATCGTAGAACGAACTCACCAATGTCTTGCCAAGAACCTGAGGGAAGAGTACAGAATATCACTGTTTATCTTCCATGTATGTGTCGAAAGAAACGACTACGGAGATTGTGAGGTGGAGTTGGTGGTCCCATCTCGTAAAGGGCGAAAGTTACTCAGAAAGCATGCTGATGTCGGATGTGTCAAACCAAACGGCGCAAATATCGTAGCTTAACTATAAACCATGGTACAGCTCATTCCGTTCTCCGGACTACATCCTGCAAATCTGCAGGAGTTTGAATACGAATGAAGAAGAAGAAGAGAGTGAATGGAAAAATATACAGGGCAAATCAATCATAAATGCTGTTGACTTTCTTTCACCCCAGCTACGCCGTGGCTAAAGACCGTTTGAACTTAGCCACTCAGGTTATCATCATATTTTCAATGATTGTTTCGCTGCCTGTTTTGTTCATTTTCAAAGCTGGTCCCGACTACAATCCCATACACATTAATGTACACAATTCCACAGAGGTAAGAAACTATTCTCAAATACATCCTCATATGCATGCATATACAGTGGAATCCCGTTATAACAACTTGGTCCGGACCCACAAAATATGTATGCAATAACAGAAATTCGCTATACACAGTACACACAATATAGAATAAATATAATTTGAAAAGTGTTGTTATAAAGGGAAATGTGTTATAAAAGAATGCGCTAAAGAGGGATTCCACTGTAGCAGGATCATTACACTGGTTTACACACAAAAAATCAAGTTGAACGTTGTTCATAATTTTTTAACTGAATTAGGAGCATTTTGCGCCACTGAAGCCAAAAATGACATCTATTTTTCACTAACAGGTCATGAATTTTGTTTTCTAAATTGATTTTTAAAATTCTATTCTCTGACTATAGCCTTGTATACAGAACTACATTTTGGTGATATTAGTAGTTGATTTATGTGTTACATTTCTCACATAAAAAGTATTTAACAGAATGTATTTTTTAAATGTTACAAACATGGAATTATATAAATGAAGAGAAGACATTGAAAAAAGTAAGGACATGTAAATTATGTTATCAATGAGCAAAATTCAAGACATAAACTTCAATTTCTTCGACTTTCTCGAGTGCTCAGCAGCAGGGATGTCTCTCTTCAGAGTCCAGCAGTAATCAGCCATCATTAGCGCATCCCAACGTCTTTGATACCTGGTCTCCATCTCTTTTATGTCCTGATGGAACTTCTCTCCCTGCTCGTCACTCATTGATCCATGATTCTCGGGAAACCGATCCATATGGGAGAATAAATAATGCATTTTTATGCTTATGTTGCATCCAAGTTTTTTTTTAAAGCAGTCAGTATATTATTGAAAACTTCTTCATAGTTACTGGCTTTGGTGCTGCCCACAACATTCGTCACAACCAGATCAAAGGCTTCCAATTTCAATTTGTTCATTGATTTTTCAAACTCAGGATCTCTGATGAGCTGACGAACGTGAGGACCATCAAAAATGCTACCTTTCAACCTCTCTATGGTTAATCCTGGAAAAGCGCGGCACAAGTAAGTAAATCAGCCACCATCCTTGTCCAGGGCTTTGGTGAACTGTTTAATCAAGCCAAGCTTGATATGCAGCGGTGTGAATAGTATCTTGTTTCTGTCTACGAGAGAACTGTTGACGATGTTCTTTGATCTACCAGGCACCAATTCTTCTCGTGCAGGCCAGTCCTTCTTGGTATAATGCTGAGACCTGTCCCTACTATCCCACATGTACAGAAAGCAGGGGTACTTTGTAAAGCCAGACTGTTGTGCCAATAGGAAATCCATCATATTCAAGTCAACACAAATATACCACTCGTGCTGATAATAAGAAACTTTATCCAGCACATACTTCACTGCTTCATACTTCTCCTTCAGTATAGTCGAGTGAGCAAGGGGTACAGAAGCAAACTTATTGTCATTGTAAAGCAGAACACATTTTAGTGATCTCTTGCAGCTGTCGACGAACAGTCTCCAATCTCTGGATTCATAATGTTGCACTCCAAGCTTCTGCAGGTGAACAATATCAGTACAGTACACCAAATCCCTCTCTTCAAAGTAAAATTGGAGGAACTCTTGATGCCTGTTGCGATAAAAAAAAGTGATGCGTTTACTGTCAGACAAGAGGTTCTTTTCTTTTAATCGGGATGCCAAGAGCTCAGCGGAGGACTTCGACAAAATAAGATCACGAACAAGATCGTTAAGCTCATTTTGGTAAAACAGGAAGTGGAGTATCATCGCTAAAAGCCTCTTCTTCATTCTCCTCTTGACCTTCCAGAACACTGGCATAATCTTCATCACTGATGTCAGGGAGTTCTGCATAGACAGGTACAGGACGTCGTGCTGATTCAAGATCAGGATACTTGAGGACATTTCGATTCTTTCTATTGATCCCAGTCACATCAATCGCGCAGAAATAGCAGTCATAGACATGGTTTGTGGGCTCCTTACAAATCATGGGTATTCCAAATTTCAGACTGCTCTTCTTGCCTTTAACCCACTGACGCAAGTATTCAGCGCATGACTTACACACCATGTGATGAGCCCAATATTTATCTGGTTTCCTATTAGAAACGAGGGTGTATTCACCGCAGATGTAACAGAATATGTTGGCTTGTTTCTGCAAGATCTTCTAGTTAAAGTAATTTGAATCACTTATAACCTTAAAAAAATAAAAATTGTAATACTAATAAGTTTAAACATGTGAAATCTTCATAATTTGTATATTCTAAGATAAATAAAGAATCTTGCAACATATGGCTTGAAAATATTCATACATGCGACAATAAAATACATGCTTTCTATGTCATTTGTCCTTTTAAAGATGGGGGAAAACACACTTTTGATCAAATGTGTGGAAATAAACCATTTTACTGAATGATTTGACATGGAATGACCTATCTTTAATAAAAAAAACCTGACCTGATTGAGCATAACCAATGTGATTTTTGGATTCAGCACAATCAAATTATTCTAAATATTTTTTAACAACCATAGACAACAGATTTAACGTTGACCAGTGTTATTTATTTGTTTCTTAGACACTAGGTCAGAAATTATTTGTTGTCAGATTTTAGTCCATGGACTCTTTATTTTTTGTACAGATATCAGTTCATGGATTGTTTGTTTTCTGTACAAATATTAGTTCATGGATTGTTTGTTTTCTGTACAGATATTAGTTCATGGATTGTTTGTTTTCTGTACAGATATTAGTTCATTAAATGTTTGTTTTCTGTACAGATATTAGTTCATTAATTGTTAGTTTTCTGTACAGGCATTAGTTCATTAATTGTTTGTTTTCTGTACAGGCATTAGTTCAATAATTGTTTGTTTTCTGTACAGATATTAGTTCATAGATTGTTTGTTTTCTGTGCAGATATTAGTTCATGGATTGTTTGTTTTCTGTACAGATATTAGTTCAATAATTGTTTGTTTTCTGTACAGATATTAGTTCATGGATTGTTTGTTTTCTGTACAGATATTAGTTCATTAAATGTTTGTTTTCTGTACAGATATTAGTTCATTAATTGTTAGTTTTCTGTACAGGCATTAGTTCATTAATTGTTTTTTTTCTGTACAGGCATTAGTTCAATAATTGTTTGTTTTCTGTACAGATATTAGTTCATAGATTGTTTGTTTTCTGTGCAGATATTAGTTCATGGATTGTTTGTTTTCTGTACAGATATTAGTTCAATAATTGTTTGTTTTCTGTACAGATATTAGTTCATGGATTGTTTGTTTTCTGTGCAGATATTAGTTAATGGATTGTTTGTTTTCTGTACAGATATTAGTTTATTAATTGTTTGTTTTCTGTGCAGATATTAGTTAATGGATTGTTTGTTTTCTGTACAGATATTAGTTTATTAATTGTTTGTTTTCTGTACAGATATTAGTTCATTAATTGTTAGTTTTCTGTACAGGCATTAGTTCATTAATTGTTTGTTTTCTGTACAGGCATTAGTTCAGTAATTGTTTGTTTTCTGTGCAGATATTAGGTCATTAATTGTTGGTTTTCTGTACAGATATTAGTTCCTTAATTGTTTGTTTTCTGTATAGGCATTAGTTCATTAATTGTCTGTTTTCTGTACAGGCATCAGTCCACTAAGTGTTTGTTTTCTGTACAGATATTGGCTGATGGATTGTTGTTGTTTTTTTACAGAAATTAGTTCATGGATTGTTTGTTTACAGTACAGGGATTAGTTCATGGATTGTTTTCTGTACAGACATGAGTTCAAGGATTGTTTTCTGTACAGATATAGGTTCATGGATTGTTTGTTTTCAGTACAGAGATTAGTTCATGGATTGTATTCTGTACAGGGATTAGTTCATGGATTGTTTGTTTTCTGTATAGACATTAGTTCATGGATTGTTTGTTTTCTGTACAGGGATTAGATCATGTATTGTTTTCTGTACAAGGATTAGTTCATGGATTGTTTTCTGTACAGGGATTAGTTCATGGATTGTTTGTTTTCTGTACAGATATTAGTTCATGGATTGTTTTCTGTACACAAATTTCATGGATTGTTTGTTTTCAGTACAGATATTAGTTCATGTATTGTTTTCTGTACAGGGATTAGTTCATGGATTGCTTTCTGTACAGGGATTAGTTCATGGATTGTTTGTTTTCTGTACAGATATTAGTTCATGGATTGTTTGTTTTCTGTACAGATATTAATTCATGGATTCCTTGTTTTCTGTACAGGTATTAGTTCATGGAATGTTTCTTTTCTGTACAGATATTAATTCATGGATTCCTTGTTTTCTGTACAGGTATTAGTTCATGGAATGTTTCTTTTCTGTACAGGGATTAGTTCATGGATTGTTTTCTGTACAGATATACGTTAATGGATTGTTTGTTTTCTGTACAGATATTATATCCTGGATTGTTTGTAGTCTGTACATATATTAGTTCATGGATTGTGTTTTCTGTAAAGATATTAGTTCATGGATTGTTTACTTTTTGTACAGATATTAAGTCATGGATTGTTTGTTTTCTGTACAGATATTAGTTGATGGATTATTTGTTTTCTGTACAGATATTAGTTCATGGATTGTTCTTTTCTGTACATATATTAGTTCATGGATTGTTTTCTGTACAGATATTAGTTCATGGTTTGTTTTCTGTACAGGTATTAGTTCATGCATTGTTTTTTTTGTGCAGATATCAGTTCATGGATTGTGTCTTTTCTGTACAGGGATTAGATCATGGATTGTATTCTGTACAGGGATTAGTTCATGGATTGTTTGTTTTCAGTACAGATATTAGTTCATGGATTGTTTTTTTTCTGTACAGGGATTAGTTCATGTATTGTTTTCTGTACAGGGATTAGTTCATGGATTGTTTTCTGTACAGGGATTAGTTCATGGATTGTTTGTTTTCTGTACAGATATTAGTTCATGGATTGTTTTCTGTACAGATATACGTTAATGGATTGTTTGTTTTCTGTACAGCTATTATATCCTGGATTGTTTGTAGTCTGTACATATATTAGTTCATGGATTGTGTTTTCTGTACAGATATTAGTTCATGGATTGTTTACTTTTTGTACAGATATTAGGTCATGGATTGTTTGTTTTCTGTACAGATATAAGTTCATGGATTATTTGTTTTCTGTACAGATATTAGTTCATGGATTGTGTCTTTTCTGTACAGAGATTAGTTCATGGATTGTATTGTGTGTACAGGGATTAGTTAATGGATTGTTTGTTTTCAGTACAGATATTAGTTCATGGATTGTTTGTTTTCTGTACAGACATTAGTTCATGGATTGTTTGTTTTCTGTACAGGGACTAGTTCATGTATTGTTTTCTGTACAGGGATTAGTTCATGGATTGTTTGTTTTCTGTACAGATATTAGTTCATGGATTGTTTGTTTTCTGTAAAGGGATTAGTTCATGGATTGTTTTCTGTACAGATATAAGTTAATGGATTGTTTGTTTTCTGTACAGATATTAGTTCTTGGATTGTGTTTTCTGTACAGATATTAGTTCATGGATTGTTTACTTTTTGTACAGATATTAGGTCATGGATTGTTTGTTTTCTGTACATATATTAGTTAATGGATTATTTGTTTTCTGTACAGATATTAGTTCATGGATTGTTCTTTTCTGTACAGATATTAGTTCATGGATTGTTTTCTGTACAGATATTAGTTCATGGATTGTCTCTTTTCTGTACAGATATTAGTTCATGGATTGTCTCTTTTCTGTACAGGGATTAGTTCATGGATTGTGTCTTTTCTGTACAGATATTAGTTTATGGATTGTTTGTTTTCTGTACGGATATTAGTTCATGGATTGTTTCTTTGCTGTACAGATATTAGTCCCTTGATTGTTTGTTTTCTGTACAGATATTAGTTCATGGATGGAATATTTTCTGTACAGATATTAGTCCATGGATTGTTTGTTTTCTGTACAGATATTAGTTCATGGATTGTTTGTTTTCGGTACAGGGATTAGTTCATGGATTGTTTTCTGTACAGATATTAGTTCATGGATTGTTTGTTTTCTAAACAGGGATTAGTTTATGGAGTGTCTGTTTTCAGTAGAGGGATTAGTTCATGGATTCTGTTTTCGGTACAGGTATTAGTTCATGGATTGTCTGCTTTCGGTACAAGTATTAGTTCATGGATTGTCTGTTTTTGGTACATATATTAGTTCATGGATTTTTTTCTTTTCGGCACAGATATTAGTTCATGGATTATTTTTGGTACAGATATTAGTTCATCGATTGTCTGTTTTCAGTACAGGGATTAGTTCATGGATTGTTTTCTGTACAGATATTAGTTCATGGATTGTCTCTTTTCTGTACAGGGATTAGTTCATGGATTGTGTCTTTTCTGTACAGGGATTAGTTCATGGATTGTTTGTTTTCTGTAAAGATATTAGTTCACGGATTGTCTCTTTTCTGTACAGGGATTAGTTCATGCATTGTATGTTTTGCGGTACACTGATTAGTTCGCAGATTGTGTCTTTTCTGTACAGGGATTAGTTCATGTATTGTTTTCTGTACAGATATTAGTTCAAGGATTGTTTGTTTTCTGTACAGATATTAGTTCATGGATTGTTAGTTTTTTCTGTACAGATATTAGTTCATGAATTGTTTATTTTCTGTACAGGGATTAGTTCATGGATTGTTTATTTTCTGTATAGATATTAGTTCATGGATTGTTTTATGTACAGATATTAGTTCATGAATTGTTTGTTTTCTGTACAGGGATTCGTTCATGGATTTCTGTTTTCAGTACAGGAATTATTTCATTGATTGTTTGTATTCGGTAAGGGATTATTTCATGGATTGTCTGTTTTCGATGCAGATATTAGTTCATGGATTGTTTGTATTTGGTACAGATATTAGTTCATGGATTGTTTGTTTTCGGTACATATATTAGTTCATGGATTGTTTGTTTTCTGTGCAGATATTAGTCCATGGATTGTTTGTTTTCTGTACAGATATTAGTTCATGGATTGTTTTCGGTACAAGGATTAGTTCGTAGATTGTGTCTTTTCTGTACAGGGATTAGATCATGGATTGTTTGTTTTCTGTACAGATATTAGTTCATGGATTGTTTGTTTTCTGTACAGATATTAGTTCATGGATTGTGTTTTCTGTACAGATATTAGTTCATGATTTGTCTGTTTTCGGTAAAAGGATTAGTTCGTAGATTGTGTCTTTTCTGCAAAGGGATTAGTTCATGGATTGTTTTCTGTACAGATATTAGTTCAAGGATTGTTTGTTTTCTGTACAGATATTAGGTCATGGATTGTTTCTTTTCTGTACAGATACTAGTCTATGGATTGTTTGTTTTCGGTAGAGGGATTAGTTCATGGATTGTGTCTTTTCTGTACAGGGATTAGTTCATAGATTGTTTTCTGTACAGATATTAGTTCATGGATTGTTTGTTTTCTGTACAGGGATTAGTTCATGTATTGTTTTCTGTACAGGGATTAGTTCATGGATTGTTTTCTGTACAGGATTAGTTCATGGATTGTTTGTTTTCTGTACAGATATTAGTTCACGGATTGTCTCTTTTCTGTACAGGGATTAGTTCATGGATTGTATGTTTTCGGTACAAGGATTATTTCGTAGATTGTGTCTTTTCTGTACAGGGATTAGTTCATGTATTGTTTTCTGTACAGATATTAGTTCAAGGATTGTTTCTTTTCTGTACAGATATTAGGTCATGGATTGTTTCTTTTCTGTACAGATATTAGTCCATGGGTTGTTTGTTTTCTGTACAGATATTAGTTCATGGATTGTTTGTTTTTTCTGTACAGATATTAGTTCATGGATTGTTTGTTTTCTGTACAGATATTAGTTCATGGATTGTCTGTTTTCATGGATTATTTTTGGTACAGATATTAGTTCATCGATTGTCTGTTTTCGGTACAGGGATTAGTTCATGGATTGTCTCTTTTCTGTACAGGGATTAGTTCATGGATTATCTTTTCTGTACAGGGATTAGTTCATGGATTGTTTGTTTTCTGTACAGATATTAGTTCACAGATTCTCTTTTCTGTACAGTGATTAGTTCATGGATTGTATGTTTTCGGTACAAGGATTAGTTCGTAGATTGTGTCTTTTCTGTACAGGGATTAGTTCATGTATTGTTTTCTGTACAGATATTAGTTCAAGGATTGTTTGTTTTCTGTACAGATATTTGGTCATGGATTGTTTGTTTTCTGTACATATATTAGTCCATGGATTGTTTGTTTTCTGTACAGATATTAGTTCATGGATTGTTTGTTTTCTGTACAGATATTAGTTCATTGATTGTTTTCTGTACAGATATTAGTTCATGGATTGTTTTTTTCTGTACAGATATTACTTCACGCATTGTTTTCTGAACAGATATTAGGTCATGGATTGTTTCTTTTCTGTACAGATATTAGTCCATGGATTGCTTGTTTTCGGTAGAGGGATTAGTTCATGGATTGTGTCTTTTCTGTACAGGGATTAGTTCATAGATTGTTTTCAGTACAGATATTAGTTCATGAATTGTTTGTTTCCTGTACAGATATTAGTTCATGGATTGTTTGTTTCCTGTACAGATAATAGTTCATGGTTTGATTTCTGTACAGGGATTAGTTCATGTATTGTTTTCTGTACAGATATTAGTTCAAGGATTGTTTGTTTTCTGTACAGATATTAGTTCATGGATTGTTAGTTTTTTCTGTACAGATATTAGTTCATGAATTGTTTATTTTCTGTACAGGGATTAGTTCATGGATTGTTTATTTTCTGTATAGATATTAGTTCATGGATTGTTTTATGTACAGATATTAGTTCATGAATTGTTTGTTTTCTGTACAGGGATTCGTTCATGGATTTCTGTTTTCAGTACAGGAATTATTTCATTGATTGTTTGTATTCGGTAAGGGATTATTTCATGGATTGTCTGTTTTCGATGCAGATATTAGTTCATGGATTGTTTGTATTTGGTACAGATATTAGTTCATGGATTGTTTGTTTTCGGTACATATATTAGTTCATGGATTGTTTGTTTTCTGTGCAGATATTAGTCCATGGATTGTTTGTTTTCTGTACAGATATTAGTTCATGGATTGTTTTCGGTACAAGGATTAGTTCGTAGATTGTGTCTTTTCTGTACAGGGATTAGATCATGGATTGTTTGTTTTCTGTACAGATATTAGTTCATGGATTGTTTGTTTTCTGTACAGATATTAGTTCATGGATTGTGTTTTCTGTACAGATATTAGTTCATGATTTGTCTGTTTTCGGTAAAAGGATTAGTTCGTAGATTGTGTCTTTTCTGCAAAGGGATTAGTTCATGGATTGTTTTCTGTACAGATATTAGTTCAAGGATTGTTTGTTTTCTGTACAGATATTAGGTCATGGATTGTTTCTTTTCTGTACAGATACTAGTCTATGGATTGTTTGTTTTCGGTAGAGGGATTAGTTCATGGATTGTGTCTTTTCTGTACAGGGATTAGTTCATAGATTGTTTTCTGTACAGATATTAGTTCATGGATTGTTTGTTTTCTGTACAGGGATTAGTTCATGTATTGTTTTCTGTACAGGGATTAGTTCATGGATTGTTTTCTGTACAGGATTAGTTCATGGATTGTTTGTTTTCTGTACAGATATTAGTTCACGGATTGTCTCTTTTCTGTACAGGGATTAGTTCATGGATTGTATGTTTTCGGTACAAGGATTATTTCGTAGATTGTGTCTTTTCTGTACAGGGATTAGTTCATGTATTGTTTTCTGTACAGATATTAGTTCAAGGATTGTTTCTTTTCTGTACAGATATTAGGTCATGGATTGTTTCTTTTCTGTACAGATATTAGTCCATGGGTTGTTTGTTTTCTGTACAGATATTAGTTCATGGATTGTTTGTTTTTTCTGTACAGATATTAGTTCATGGATTGTTTGTTTTCTGTACAGATATTAGTTCATGGATTGTCTGTTTTCATGGATTATTTTTGGTACAGATATTAGTTCATCGATTGTCTGTTTTCGGTACAGGGATTAGTTCATGGATTGTCTCTTTTCTGTACAGGGATTAGTTCATGGATTATCTTTTCTGTACAGGGATTAGTTCATGGATTGTTTGTTTTCTGTACAGATATTAGTTCACAGATTCTCTTTTCTGTACAGTGATTAGTTCATGGATTGTATGTTTTCGGTACAAGGATTAGTTCGTAGATTGTGTCTTTTCTGTACAGGGATTAGTTCATGTATTGTTTTCTGTACAGATATTAGTTCAAGGATTGTTTGTTTTCTGTACAGATATTTGGTCATGGATTGTTTGTTTTCTGTACATATATTAGTCCATGGATTGTTTGTTTTCTGTACAGATATTAGTTCATGGATTGTTTGTTTTCTGTACAGATATTAGTTCATTGATTGTTTTCTGTACAGATATTAGTTCATGGATTGTTTTTTTCTGTACAGATATTACTTCACGCATTGTTTTCTGAACAGATATTAGGTCATGGATTGTTTCTTTTCTGTACAGATATTAGTCCATGGATTGCTTGTTTTCGGTAGAGGGATTAGTTCATGGATTGTGTCTTTTCTGTACAGGGATTAGTTCATAGATTGTTTTCAGTACAGATATTAGTTCATGAATTGTTTGTTTCCTGTACAGATATTAGTTCATGGATTGTTTGTTTCCTGTACAGATAATAGTTCATGGTTTGATTTCTGTACAGGGATTAGTTCATGTATTGTTTTCTGTACAGATATTAGTTCAAGGATTGTTTGTTTTCTGTACAGATATTAGTTCATGGATTGTTAGTTTTTTCTGTACAGATATTAGTTCATGAATTGTTTATTTTCTGTACAGGGATTAGTTCATGGATTGTTTATTTTCTGTATAGATATTAGTTCATGGATTGTTTTATGTACAGATATTAGTTCATGAATTGTTTGTTTTCTGTACAGGGATTCGTTCATGGATTTCTGTTTTCAGTACAGGAATTATTTCATTGATTGTTTGTATTCGGTAAGGGATTATTTCATGGATTGTCTGTTTTCGATGCAGATATTAGTTCATGGATTGTTTGTATTTGGTACAGATATTAGTTCATGGATTGTTTGTTTTCGGTACATATATTAGTTCATGGATTGTTTGTTTTCTGTGCAGATATTAGTCCATGGATTGTTTGTTTTCTGTACAGATATTAGTTCATGGATTGTTTTCGGTACAAGGATTAGTTCGTAGATTGTGTCTTTTCTGTACAGGGATTAGATCATGGATTGTTTGTTTTCTGTACAGATATTAGTTCATGGATTGTTTGTTTTCTGTACAGATATTAGTTCATGGATTGTGTTTTCTGTACAGATATTAGTTCATGATTTGTCTGTTTTCGGTAAAAGGATTAGTTCGTAGATTGTGTCTTTTCTGCAAAGGGATTAGTTCATGGATTGTTTTCTGTACAGATATTAGTTCAAGGATTGTTTGTTTTCTGTACAGATATTAGGTCATGGATTGTTTCTTTTCTGTACAGATACTAGTCTATGGATTGTTTGTTTTCGGTAGAGGGATTAGTTCATGGATTGTGTCTTTTCTGTACAGGGATTAGTTCATAGATTGTTTTCTGTACAGATATTAGTTCATGGATTGTTTGTTTTCTGTACAGGGATTAGTTCATGTATTGTTTTCTGTACAGGGATTAGTTCATGGATTGTTTTCTGTACAGGATTAGTTCATGGATTGTTTGTTTTCTGTACAGATATTAGTTCACGGATTGTCTCTTTTCTGTACAGGGATTAGTTCATGGATTGTATGTTTTCGGTACAAGGATTATTTCGTAGATTGTGTCTTTTCTGTACAGGGATTAGTTCATGTATTGTTTTCTGTACAGATATTAGTTCAAGGATTGTTTCTTTTCTGTACAGATATTAGGTCATGGATTGTTTCTTTTCTGTACAGATATTAGTCCATGGGTTGTTTGTTTTCTGTACAGATATTAGTTCATGGATTGTTTGTTTTTTCTGTACAGATATTAGTTCATGGATTGTTTGTTTTCTGTACAGATATTAGTTCATGGATTGTCTGTTTTCATGGATTATTTTTGGTACAGATATTAGTTCATCGATTGTCTGTTTTCGGTACAGGGATTAGTTCATGGATTGTCTCTTTTCTGTACAGGGATTAGTTCATGGATTATCTTTTCTGTACAGGGATTAGTTCATGGATTGTTTGTTTTCTGTACAGATATTAGTTCACAGATTCTCTTTTCTGTACAGTGATTAGTTCATGGATTGTATGTTTTCGGTACAAGGATTAGTTCATTGATTGTTTTCTGTACAGATATTAGTTCATGGATTGTTTTTTTCTGTACAGATATTTGGTCATGGATTGTTTGTTTTCTGTACATATATTAGTCCATGGATTGTTTGTTTTCTGTACAGATATTAGTTCATGGATTGTTTGTTTTCTGTACAGATATTAGTTCATTGATTGTTTTCTGTACAGATATTAGTTCATGGATTGTTTTTTTCTGTACAGATATTACTTCACGCATTGTTTTCTGAACAGATATTAGGTCATGGATTGTTTCTTTTCTGTACAGATATTAGTCCATGGATTGCTTGTTTTCGGTAGAGGGATTAGTTCATGGATTGTGTCTTTTCTGTACAGGGATTAGTTCATAGATTGTTTTCAGTACAGATATTAGTTCATGAATTGTTTGTTTCCTGTACAGATATTAGTTCATGGATTGTTTGTTTCCTGTACAGATAATAGTTCATGGTTTGATTTCTGTACAGGGATTAGTTCATGTATTGTTTTCTGTACAGGGATTAGTTCATTGATTGTTTTCTGTACAGGGATTAGTTCATGGATTGTGTTTTCTGTACAGATATTAGTTCACGGATTGTCTCTTTTCTGTACAGGGATTAGTTCATGGTGTTTATGTTTTCGGTACAAGGATTAGTTCGTAGATTGTGTCTTTTCTGTACAGGGATTAGTTCATGGATTGTTTGTTTTCTGTACAGATATTAGGTTATGGATTGTTTCTTTTCTGTACAGGGATTAGTTCATGGATTGTTTGTTTTTCTGTACATTTATTAGTTCATGGATTGTTTGTTTTCTGTACAGATATTAGTTCATGGAGTGTTTCTTTTCGGTACAGTGATTAGTTCATGGATTGCTTTCTGTACAGATATTAGTTCATGGATTGTTTCTTTTCTGTACAGATATTAGTTCATGGATTGTTTCTTTTCTGTACAGATAGTTCATGGATTGTTTTTTTATGTACAGATATTAGTTCATGGATAGTTTTCTGTACAGATATTAGTTAATGGATTGTTTTCTGTACAGATATTAGTTCACGGGTTGTCTGTTTTCGGTACAAGGATTAGTTCGTAGATTGTGTCTTTTCTGTACAGGGATTAGGTCATGGATTGTTTCTTTTCCTGACAGATATTAGTCCATGGATTGTTTGTTTACGGAAGAGGGATTAATTCATGGATTGTATCTTTTCTGTACAGGGATTAGTTCATAGATTGTTTTCCGTACAGATATTAGTTCATGGATTTTTTGTTTTCTGTACAGATATTAGTTCATGGATTGTGTTTTCTGTACAGATATTAGTTCATGGATTGTCTGTTTTCGGTAAAAGGATTAGTTCGTAGATTGTGTCTTTTCTGTAAAGGGATTAGTTCATGGATTGTTTTCTGTACAGATATTACTTCACGCATTGTTTTCTGTACAGATATTAGGTCATGGATTATTTCTTTTCTGTACAGATACTAGTCCATGGATTGTTTGTTTTCGGTAGAGGGATTAGTTCATGGATTGTGTCTTTTCTGTACAGTGATTAGTTCATAGATTGTTTTCTGTACAGATATTAGTTCCTGTACAGATATTAGTTCAGTGTTTGTTTTCTGTACAGGGATTAGTTCATGTATTGTTTTCTGTACAGGGATTAGTTCATGGATTGTTTTCTGTACAGATATTAGTTCACGGATTGTCTCTTTTCTGTACAGGGAGTATTTCATTGAATGTATTTTTTCGGTACAAGGATTAGTTCGTAGATTGTGTCTTTTCTGTACAGGGATTAGTTCATGGATTGTTTTCTGTACAGATATTAGGTCATGGATTATTTCTTTTCTGTACAGATACTAGTCCATGGATTGTTTGTTTTCGGTAGAGGGATTAGTTCATGGATTGTGTCTTTTCTGTACAGGGATTAGTTCATAGATTGTTTTCTGTACAGATATTAGTTCCTGTACAGATATTAGTTCAGTGTTTGTTTTCTGTACAGGGATTAGTTCATGGATTGTTTTCTGTACAGATATTCGTTCACGGATTGTCTCTTTTCTGTACATGGATTATTTCATGGATTGTATGTTTTCGGTACAAGGATTAGTTCGTAGATTGTGTCTTTTCTGTACAGGGATTAGTTCATGTATTGTTTTCTGTACAGATATTAGTTCTTGGATTGTTTGTTTCCTGTTCAGATATTAGTTCATGGATTGTTTGTTTTCTGTACAGATATTAGTTCATGGATTGTTTTCTGTAAAGATATTAGTTCATGGATTGTATGTTTTTTCTGTACAGATATTAGTTCATGAATTGTTTGTTTTCAGTACGGGGATTAGTTCATAGATGGTTTTCTGTACAGATATTAGTTCATGGATTGTTTATTTTCTGTACAGGGATTAGTTCATGGATTGTTTGTTTTCTGTATAGATATTATTTCATGGATTGTTTTCTGTACAGATATTAGTTCATGAATTGTTTGTTTTATGTACAGGGATTCGTTCATGGATTTCTGTTTTCAGTACAGGAATTATTTAATTGATTGTTTTTATTCGGTAAAGGATTATTTCATGGATTGTTTTTGATGCAGATACTAGTTCATGGATTGTTTGTATTTGGTACAGATATTATTTCATGGATTGTTTGTTTTCGGTACATATATTAGTTCATGGATTGTTTGTTTTCTGTGCAGATATTAGTCCATGGATTGTTTGTTTTCTGTACAGATATTAGTTCATGGATTGTTTTCGGTACAAGGATTAGTTCGTAGATTGTGTCTTTTCTGTACAGGGATTAGATCATGGATTGTTTGTTTTCTGTACAGATATTAGTTCATGGATTGTTTGTTTTCTGTACAGATATTAGTTCATGGATAGTTTTCAGTACAAGGATTAGTTCGTAGATTGTCTTTTCTGTACAGGGATTAGATCATGGATTGTTTGTTTTCTGTACAGATATTAGTTCATGGATTGTTTCTTTGCTGTACAGATATTAGTCCCTTGATTGTTTTCTGTACAGATATTAGTTCATGGATGGAATGTTTTCTGTACAGATATTAGTCCATGGATTGTTTGTTTTCTGTACAGATATTAGTTCATGGATTGTTTGTTTTCGGTACAGGGATTAGTTCATGGATTGTTTTCTGTACAGATATTAGTTCATGGATTGTTTGTTTTCTAAACAGGGATTAGTTCATGGAGTGTCTGTTTTCAGTAGAGGGATTAGTTCATGGATTCTGTTTTCGGTACAGGGATTAGTTCATGGATTATTTGTATGTGGTACAGATATTAGTTCATGGATTGTCTGTTGTTGGTACATATATTAGTTCATGGATTGTTTGTTTTCGGCACAGATATTAGTTCATGGATTGTTTTTGGTACAGATATTAGTTCATCGATTGTCTGTTTTCGGTACAGGGATTAGTTCATGGATTGTTTTCTGTAGATATTAGTTCATGGATTGTGTCTTTTCTGTACAGGGATTAGTTCATGGATTGTGTCTTTTCTGTACAGGGATTAGTTCATGGATTGTCTTTCTGTACAGATATTTGTTCATGGATTGTTTGTTTTCTGTACAGATATTAGTCCATGGATTGTTTGTTTTCTGTGCAGGGATTAGTCCATGGATTATTTTCTGTACATATATTAGTTCATGGATTGTTTGTTTTCTGTACAGATATTATTTCATGGATTGTTTGTTTTCTGTACATATATTAGTCCATGGATTGTTCTATGTACAAATATTAGTTATAGATTGTTTGTTTTCTGTACAGATATAAGTCCACAGACTGTTCTCTGTCAATTTGATAGTGTTATCACATCTATTGTTATAATATATTATATTGTTATCAGATCTTTTGTTATCATATCTCCTATTGTTATAATCTTATATTATTGTACCTATTACTGTTATGATATCGCCAATTGCTGTTTTTTTTTGTCGTATAGACATGTCAACTAGTCAGGTTACATGATACCATGGTTGTTGGTCGTATAGACATGTCAACTAGTCAGGTTGCATGATACCATGGTTGTTGGTCGTATAGACATGTCAACTAGTCAGGTTGCATGATACCATGGTTGGTGCACCTCTCTGCCTGGTACCTCAGCACCTGTGCTTGCTTGTGCAGGACTGTGGTACTGCTCGAAATTGGGTTGGCCCGACCAATTTTAGTTTACAACCTCTGTTGCCTGGACTAAGCCCTCATCTCCACTTTAATGGGTTGGCTTTGATGGGTTCTTATTTTTATCATGGCTCCTATTATTATCACATCTTTTATTTGTATCACATCCCTATTATTATCTTTTATTTGTATCACGTCCCTATTGTTATCACATCTCTTATTTGTATCACATCCCCTATTGGTATCACGTCCCCTATTGTTATCACATCTCTTATTTTTATCATGTCCCTATTGTTATTACATCTCTTATTTGTATAACGTCCCCTATTTTTATCATGTCCCTATTGTTATCACATCTGTTATTTTTATCACATCCCCTATTGGTATCACGTCCTCTATTATTATGACATCCCCTATTGGTATCACATCCCCTAATGTCATCACATCGTCTAATGTTATCACATCTCAAATTGATATCACATCTATTGTTATAATAGATCATATCATTTTAATATTGTTATCACATCTCATATTATCATCATAACTACATATCCAATATTGCATGTATTATGTGCTTTGAGTCACATTCTGTCTAACTATAACGTGGTTACTTTGTCAATCTTAGGAAACACAACAACCATTTGATGCTATTGGAAATGATAGTTATGAAATTAATGGCCACAATCCTACAGATTTGTATATGTTCAAAAATCCAACCACCTTCTGCCACATTAACTTGAACATGTACACGCAGGCTAGTGATGCCCAGCACATCAGCATGTTTAAAACAATTCACAGCTTTATTTTTGGCTTAATCGTGTTTATTTTTATGGCACTGTTTTTCTATAACTTCGCTGAGTTCATGGAATCAAAACCTTTAATGGGACGAAAGTCTATGTTTGTTAAAGTGATTGAGGTCAAGAATCCTAAAGTCACTGAAAAGCTTATGATTCTTGAACTGAAGAAGACGGAGCGCAGAAAGCGTAAAATATCTCGGAGATCAAGCTCATCTAATAAAACCAGTGATAATAATTGGATAAGTACAATATTTAATTCTATGATGCCAGCTGCCACATCTCCTACCGACATGCAGACTCATAATACTGTTGACACTTCCAGGGATGAGACACCCCCTGATCCTATCACGCAAGTTGATAACTTTAGTGCTCTTATGCAAAAAGATAAATCTAGTAGTATCAGCACAGAGTTGGATGAATCCAGTGTTGATGACCATACTAGGAAATATTTACAAAATATTAACATTGACATTTCCGGTCCAGATAATTTATCTCAAATCACGGACAATGAGGTATCCAACACCACATTCATTGAACTCAATACTCCAGTGCCTGAGAAAAACATCCCTGAAATTGAGCAAAATGTCTCAATCATCAGATTTTTCTCCTTCTGTGAATGTTTCAGATCACGACAAAAGAAAATTCGAACAATAATGGATAAATGCCAGCGAGTGGTGAGTACCAATGTGTGTGTCACTGATCATGTGACTGGAATATTTTATGTGTGTGAATTTTTAAAAATTGTCCTCTGTCTTCCAACTTATATTTACTTGCATAAATTCCTATCATGTTTACCAACATATGATACAACCCACTATACCTGACTGTTTTGTTTACCAACGCATGATACAACCCACCATACATTCCTGTCATGTTTACCAACACATGATACAACCCACCATACATTCCTGTCATGTTTACCAACGCATGATACAACCCACCATACATTCCTGTCATGTTTAGCAACGCATGATACAACCCACAATACATGACTGTCATGTTTACCAACGCATGATACAACCCACCATACATTCCTGTCATGTTTACCAACGCATGATACAACCCACAACACATGACTGTCATGTTTACTAACGCATGATATAACCCACAACTGTCATGTTTACCAACGCATGATATAACCCACAACACATGACTGTCATGTTTACCAACGCATGATACAACCCACTATACATGACTGTCATGTTTACCAACGCATGATACAACCCACCATACATTCCTGTCATGTTTACCAACGCATGATACAACCCACCATACATTCCTGTCATGTTTACCAACGCATGATACAACCCACCATACATTCCTGTCATGTTTACCAACGCATGATACAACCCACAATACATTCCTGTCATGTTTACCAACGCATGATACAACCCACAATACATTCCTGTCATGTTTACCAACGCATGATACAACCCACAATACATTCCTGTCATGTTTACCAACGCATGATACAACCCACAACACATGACTGTCATGTTTACCAACGCATGATACAACCCACTATACATGACTGTCATGTTTACCAACGCATGATACAACCCACAATACATTCCTGTCATGTTTACCAACGCATGATACAACCCACAACACATGACTGTCATGTTTACCAACGCATGATACAACCCACAACACATGACTGTCATGTTTACCAATGCATGATACAACCCACAACACATGACTGTCATGTTTACCAACGCATGATACAACCCACTATACATGACTGTCATGTTTACTCTAATTTATGTTTACAATTTATTACACCAGCTACCATACATTTGTTGTCACATCTTTCTTCAGCTGGTGATGCAAGCCAAAATACATTTCATCATGTTTTACAACCTATAACATGAGCCATCATTGTATTTACCAACTTAAACATATGTATCATACATTCTTATCATGTTTTCTAACTTATAACACAAGCCATCATGTCTCCTAACATATAACACAAGCCATGTCTTCTAACTTATAAGACATCTTCTAACTTATAACACAAGCCATTATGTCTTCTAACTTATAACACAAGTCTTCATGTCTTCTAACTTATAACACAAGCCATTATGTCTTCTAACTTATAACACAAGCCATCATGTCTTCCCAACTTAGACACAAGTTATCACATTATGTCTTCCCAACTTATAACACAGGTTATCACATTTAGTCATCCAACTTTCAACACAAGTTATCACATTTAGTCCTCCAACTTACAACACAAGTTATCACATCATGCCTACTGACACAACCCAACTTATCACATCATGCCTACTGACACAACCCAACTGATTGTATGAACTGTTTCAGAATCAACTCTCCTACAAGATATCCCTGATGTGGATCATTTTCTTTGACCTCATAATCATCTGTATAGGAATTGTGGCCTACCTGATCAGCGGTGAAAGATCCTATATCCTGAACATAATTCATATTAAGAGTATTGTTACATTCTACATAATGTCATTTTGTAAGTCAGAACTACGACATGCCACCTGGGGAGAATTTTCTTGTTCACAAAAATCAAAAACGAGTATATTTTCTGATACAAACGACAAAACTTCTTAGTTATTCTGATGAAGTAATCGTGTTAGCTGTGTGCTGGTAACTTGACAACCTATAGCCTTTCTGACAAAAGCACAGGTCCTTTTCAGTTGTCTCAATGGCATGGTTGTGTTAGAGGGCTCATGTTTACTTCTAGAAGGCAGGCAAGTGTGACAATATCTCAGGTTTGTCATTTGTCAGAAAAATAGCGTATATTTCTGTGTGACAATATCTCAGGTTTGTCATTTGTCAGAAAAATAGCGTATATTTCTGTATGACAATATCTCAGGTTTGTCATTTGCCAGAAGAATAGCGTATATTTCTGTGTGACAATATCTCAGGTTTGTCATTTGACAGAAGAATAGCGTACATTTCTGTGTGACAATATCTCAGGTTTGTCACGTACCAGAAGGATAGCATACATTTCTGTGCCAACTAGTTGATTATTCTTCAGTCAGATATGATGACACACCTGCAGTACACCTAGCATTCCGCATCACCTTGGATACTGCCACAAAAGGACAAAGTGTGCAATGTTCCCTGGTCTGCATATCTTCATCATTTATGGAAACCATGTGGCAGGAGAAAAAAGTAAGAAATTAGACATGCCTAGAAGTCTAGGTCCTGGTTACACCCTGAACTAGAAGTCCAGATTACACCCTGAACTACAAGTCCAGGTCCTGGTTATACCCTGAACTGTAAGTCCAGGTCCTGGTTACACCCTGAACTAGAAGTCTAGGTCCTGGTTACACCCTGAACTAGAAGTCCAGGTCCTGGTTACACCCTGAACTAGAAGTCCAGGTCACACCCTGAACTAGAGGTCTAGGTCCTGGTTACACCCTGAACTAGAAGTGTAAGCCCTGGTTACATCCTGAACTAGAAGTCTAGGTCCTATTTATCACACAGGTGAAATTTCTTAGCAGAGATATCTAGATTATTAGGGACATGAAGTTTCTGTTACCAAGTCCAGAACTAGGCCATGACATAAGATATGATTGGCCGTAATAGGTGTGCTACATACAGTGCAGCCAGTGAGCCAAACCTCTCACAGCAAACACTCACAAAATGGATGTATTAACATTGTAGACACAAGATACTTAGAATATCATGGAAGGAAAAAATCAGAAACTCAGATATTATAAACACATTGAAGATTCCAGAGTGTTGGTTACTAAACACAATAACAAAAAGAAAACTACTCCTGTTTGGTCATATAAAGAGACATAACTGTTTAGAAAGACAAATAATGGAGGGAAGAGTACCTGGAAGGAGGAGAAAGGGCAGACCAAGAAGACAATGGACTGACGACATTAAAGATAACATGAATACGTTGTTGGAAAATGCAATCCGCATCGCCCATGACAGAGAGGGGTTCAGGGAGTTCATTGGGAAGACAACATTTTGGAAAGAATATGTCACATGATACAGAACATTATCAATATCCCTGACACAGTCACAAATTACGGCAGATGTGAAACAGAAGTTAAAAGGAGAATAGGAATGACTAAAAGTACCTTTAATGACATGAGGAAATTATTAACATCTAAACAAATTAGAAACAAGCTCAAAAATTGAGAATTATAAAATGCTACATCTATTCTATATTAATGTATGGCTGAGAAACATGGACAATAAACAAACAATTAGAAGATTGAATTGATGCTTTTGACATGTGGATGTATAGAAGAATAGGGAGAACATCGTGGAAAGAGAAGAAAACAAATAAAGAGGTCCTAATTAAAATGAAGTAAGAATTATTAAAGGAAACAAAGATCAAGTAAATACATATTTTTGGACACATTAAAAGACATGACACCTTGGTGAAGACCTCAATTGAGGGTAAAGCCGAAGAGAGGCGAGCAAGAGGTAGGCAGAGATCATAGATACAAGAGGGAGAGTAACTTCACAAGATGGACAGGTTACAGTCTAGTAGAGTGCACCACGAAGACAAGAGACAGGGGATGTTGGAGGTCTGTTGTAGCCAACCCTCACTGCGGAGACAGCACTTGATGATGATGATGCTGGTTAACATTATCTCTGTAGTTACAAACTGGAGTGGTCTGCAAACATGGGAGTCACAGTACAAAACATATTTGCTAACATTTTGGTCCGGACAATTTCAAAGTGGATATGTCAACATTAACGTTCACAGTTACAAAGTGAATATAATATGTCAACATTATTATTTAGAGAGACAGTTACAAAGTGCATATGCCAGCATTGTTGTTTAGACAGACATTAAAAAAGTGGATATGTCAACATTATTCTCTAGACAGTAATAAAGTGGATATGTCAACATTATTCTGTAGACAGTAACAAAGTGGATATGTCAACATTATTCTCTAGACAAATATTACAAAGTGGATATGTAAATTTTGTCTAGATAGGCAGTAATACAGTGGATATGGCAACATTATTCAGACTGTTTAGAAAGACAGTTACAAAGTGAATATGTCAACATTGTTTAGACAGACAGTTACAATGTGAATATGTCAACATTGTTTAGACAGACAATCTCTACGTGGATATGTCAACAGTATATAAGACAGTTACAAAATTGCAAAGTGGACATATTAACTTTTTTTATCTAGATATGCCATTAGTTTCCAAGAGAATATATCAACTTTATCGACAGACAGTTACAAAATGGATATGTCAACATTGTCTAGACAGACAGTTATAAAATGGATATGTCAGTATTATCTATACTGGTAGTTACAAAGTGAATATGTCAACATTGTTATCTAGACAGACAGTCTCCAAGTGAATATGTGGACATTGTTTAGACAGTTACAAAGTGAATATGTCAACATTGCTTAGACACAGACAGTTACAAAGTGAATATGTCAACATTGTTTAGACAGACAGTTACAAAGTGAATATGTCAACATTGTTTAGACAGACAGTCTCCAAGTGGATATGTCAACAGTATCTAAGACAGTTACAAAATTACAAAGAGGGGCAACCTATTTTCTGCAACACCAGCTTAATAAGATCATCTACTTCAATTTTGCAGACATTACTGAACAGACTGTGCTTGAGACTTGTTATTATTACAAGATTAGGCAAGTTATGAAAAGACAACATCCGAAATAGATATAGGCATTATATCATGTATTGAATATATGGAGAAACAGCAACTACTATAGTTTAGACATCTGGTGAGAATGAAATACAACCAACTACCTACAAGTGTATGATATAAAACATGATCAATAGGAAGACCAAGAAAGAAATGAATAGATAACAGACATTTTGAACAAACACAATAGGAATATAGCACAACAGTGGCAATACACTCAGCCTTGGAACGTAAAATAAAGCTACACACCTGCACTTCACAGCAAGTGTGGACAAGAAGTGTCACCATCTATCTGGGACTAGACAATAGACTGAACAAAGTGTGGACCAGAAGTGTCACCATCTATCTGGGACTAGACAATAGACTGAACAAAGTGTGGACCAGAAGTGTCACCATCTATCTGGGACTAGAAATAGACTGAACAAAGTGTGGACCAGAAGTGTCACCATCTATCTGGGACTAGACAATAGACTGAACAAAGTGTGGACCAGAAGTGTCACCATCTATCTGGGACTAGACAATAGACTGAACAAAGTGTGGACAAGAAGTGTCACCATCTATCTGGGAGTAGACAATAGACTGAACAAAGTGTGGACCAGAAGTGTCACCATCTATCTGGGAGTAGACAATAGACTGAACAAAGTGTGGACCAGAAGTGTCACCATCTATCTGGGACTAGACAATAGACTGAACAAACACTGTTCTGTATGAGTATATGAGTCTTGACATTCGGGCTTGTTCTATACTGTGTGGCTTCTGGCCTTGTCTCGTTACCTGGACAAACAACCATGCTTGCTTTGTCACTATAACAGACGGTTATCCTATGGACCGAGCAGACATACTTAATACTCTTCGTGAGTCTGCACGATCAGAGGATTTTTAGATAAATGAGCAAGAGTCAATATCAAGAATGCACGATTTGGGAGCGAGGATAAGTGCTGCCCTTATAGAACGCCTAACAAAGATTTAAAAGAGCATTGGATCAACATAGAACCAGAACCATCAGATGTTTACCCACAGAGATTTACTGAAGCGGAGATCTAAGCACATATGCACATGTCCAGTGTGTGAAGAGAATATCTGACCTAACCTGATTACAAGACTGCTTAAATAGTGACATTTTTTTAATGTTTGAGCTGACCTATTCAATTGTCATTGCCTTTAACTCGCATCCATCACTACTGTGTTCAAGACAGTCAAGGAATTGCTTGGCCATGACCTTCTCACCTCCAAGTAGTGACACTGGTAAGAGGATGCAGCACTGAATTCTGGTTAAATAAACAAGTAATAAATCGAAGAGGGACAGTAAACTATAGATTCAAAGATTCCATGTTGTATATGACTCAGTCCCGCTCATGTGCTGGATATGACTGTCCTGCTCATGTATTGTATATGCATGTCAGTCCCACTCATGTGTTGTGTATTATTATCAGTAACGCTCATGAGTTGTATATTCCTATTGACCTCGCTCATGTTTTGTGTAAGCCGTCGGTCCCCGCTCATGTGTTGCATATTATGGTGGATACCGCTCATGTGCCATGTATGACTGTCAGTCCCTCCCAGGTGCAGTTAATGACTGTCGGTCCAGCTCATTTGTTGCTGGGCAGAAAGGGGATAAAAGAATAGCAATATTATAACCCGCCCCGACTGTCAAAAAAAGCCACTAAGAAGGTTTTGGGAATGGCTATTCTTAGGGTCAACGTGATCAGAGCAGAACTTGTCTTTGTGGTGTATAAGAATCAGGTGCATACACTTATTCTTGTATGACAATGATGTACTAAATATGTCAGGTGCATACACTTATTCTTGTATGACAATGATGTACTAAATATGTCAGGTGCATACACTTATTCTTGTATGACAATGATGTACTAAATATGTCAGGTGCATACACTTATTCTTGTATGACAATGATGTACTAAATATGTCAGGTGCATACACTTATTCTTGTATGACAATGATGTACTAAATATGTCAGGTGCATACACTTATTCTTGTATGACAATGATGTACTAAATATGTCAGGTGCATACACTTATTCTTGTATGACAATGATGTACTAAATATGTCAGGTGCATACACTTATTCTTGTATGACAATGATGTACTAAATATGTCAGGTGCATACACTTATTCTTGTATGACAATGATGTACTAAATATGTCAGGTGCATACACTTATTCTTGTATGACAATGATGTACTAAATATGTCAGGTGCATACACTTATTCTTGTATGACAATGATGTACTAAATATGTCAGGTGCATACACTTATTCCTATATGACAATGATGTACTAAATATGTCAGGTGCATACACTTATTCTTGTATGACAATGATGTACTAAATATGTCAGGTGCATACACTTATTCTTGTATGACAATGATGTACTAAATATGTCAGGTGCATACACTTATTCCTATATGACAATGATGTACTAAATATGTCAGGTGCATACACTTATTCCTGTATGACTATGATGTACTAAATATGTCAGAGAGAGACAGAAAAACAGTGTGATACACCTTCTTCTTCTTCTTGTTCAACATGTTTACACAGCTTGTCATGCAAACATAATAACTTAGCAGGTTTCATGGTACTATAGTCATTGGTGTTCCTCTTATGCTTAGACAGACCAAAGACATACTGACTTCAGCACATGTACATGCTTGGGCAGAGCTATGGTCCTGGTCAATGTAAGGGATCGCATAGCTAGTCTTAGTTTTTAGCCTTTATTGGCTGGACTAAGGCCCATCTCCGCATCAAGGAGCTGGCTTAAGAAGAGTCATAGACTTCAGTTGCATATCAGTCATTGTTCAATCACTAGTCAGTAACCAATTATATTACACTAATCAGTAACCAATTATATTACACTAGTCGGTAACCAAATATATTACACTAATCTGTAACCAATTATATTACAAACTGGAAATTTCTCATGTTCCTGGATTAACCACACTGAGGTGCTTAAGGGGATATGCTATAAACATATCAACAATCATTATATTTACTGTTGTTGACATTTCAGACTTCTCCATTACAGACAATCTCAGTCAGGTTTACACATTCAATTTTCAAACATGATATTCTCACATATAGTCAATATAACCAAAGTTTTCAAACATAATATTCTCACATACAATCAATATAACCAAAGTTTTCAAACATAATATTCTCCCATACAATCAATATAGCCAAAGTTTTCAAACATAATATTCTCACATACAATCAATATAACCAAAGTTTTCAAACATAATATTCTCACATAGTCAATATAACCAAAGTTTTCAGACATAATATTCTCACATACAATCAATATAACCAAAGTTTTCAAACATAATATTCTCACATACAATCAATATAGCAAAGTTTTTAAACATAATATTCTCACATACAATCAATATAGCAAAAGTTTTTAAACATAATATTCTCACATACAATCAATATAACCAAAGTTTTTAAACAACCCAGAACCTACCCATTGTAAAATTCCAACCAAAATAATTAGCCAATAATTATTTATTAACAGAAAATAACAATGCACAGCCATACATGTAATTCACGACTACATTAGCATATGAAAATTATCAATGAAATAAAATTGTAACAACCTTAACTAGTTGATTCTTGTGTGCATTGGCAGGCCATACTTATCTGCTATATTACATTTTTGCATTGTTTATTTTTTTGTCTGAACAATATTCTTATACCACTTTATTTAGGAAACATGAAAACATCTCTACAGTTGAAATACATCAAGATTTCTTACATACAACAATAATCTCTCACTTATTGATCTAGTACATTTCGAATCAACACTTAATTGTCTAAGAACAGTGAAAAATATCTCAAAGGTAGAGGCAAACAATTATATTTTAACACTTTCCTGACCAGCAATCCAGAATATACTTAAATTTATATTTAATATACTTCATAACTGAGATTTACTAAAGAATTTTGCACATTTTGTCATGACGACAGCACCATCTTTAAAAATTTTTATAATGCTTGATGTGGTTTAACATTAATTTTCGACCTATCGCACAAATAGACCTGTATAAAATTCAGATTTATTAAATAATTCACTCATAACCAACATTAAATAACTATTTCGTGGACGCAGCTATTTTAAAATGACGTACTATCTCGGATGAGCTATTTTTAGTAATACTATGGCAATGGTTACCGTAGTACTGAAGTTTCTTCTTTCTTGTTTAGGAACAAGTGTCACAGCACTGGGGACATTCCCATATATGCTCTGCTTGCTGTTCCGTCAGCCAGCCAAACGTGTATAAGCTCAGTGTCCCAGTCAGTGTTGTTCGATGAGAACCTGAGCCTATCGCTGGCGGAACAGATGTTGACCACAAAGCATGTACTCCGTCGTTCCAGCGGCAACTGCTATTTATGTCTACATCCTCCTGGAAATCTAGTAGGATCATTAATAAGACCTGCTACAAGAGAGATCCGGTGGGAGTTTGAGAATGATCGCTGAAGAAGAAATTTAAATTGTTGCAAGCTTTAATCTCCACGCATAGCAACTATTAGCCATTTTGAATTACGGCAATAAGATCTGCAAATGACGTCATGTCATCGAGTGTGCTAAATGTGAGTGAACCCACAATCTCCATTTTTTGTTAAGATCATTTTATGTATATTGAATTAATTTTAGCACTATTCACAGCACTTTTAAGCCAGAATTGTAGCTTAAACACCACATCCACAAATCAAGACATAGTTGCTTTAATGATTGCCACCACAACAGGCTTTAATGTAAGAAAATTAAATCACAATTGTCACGAATCCACAGAAATGTGAAATACAACTTGTCAAACCTCCTTATTGAAATGGAACATATTTTATTGAAGTATCACTGTGCATGAGGTCATCAAGGAAATATACTGACAATTCATCAATAGTTGCATTAAGTACATAAAGTGTTAACGGACATTGAAATAACTTTCCATTCTGAGATATTGAAAGGAACTTATGGTGATCGTTTCCATAGATCAATGTGAAGGGCACTAGTGATGATTGTTTTTCCATTGATCGCTGTGTTCAAAAGTTAACAAGTATAGGGTGTCAAATTAATAACTACGTTGATAAATATTGCTGTTCATACTTTGTATTCCGTACTGCAACATATACTGCTATTGTGTGTCTTATTTTGGGTAGTTTTTCACATTGCAGCTCTATTCACAAAATGTGTTGGAAATATCCGCCAAGGTTCCCATCGAGGACAGCACCTTGAAGTGGTGATGGTGCTTAGTTCAGCCATCAGGGGCTGGAAACTAAGTCTGGTCGGGCAGTCCCACTAGAGCAGGACCACACTCCTGCCCAAGTAAGCAGGGTGCTGAAGACGGAGGCAACCAGCCAAATTAATCATGGATGCCATGTACATAACACAATGAGAACATGTCTATATCCAATAATAGTTATGGTGCCTGTCCTGTGGTGGATGTTCAGGCATGGATGGTGTCCGGCCCCATACCTCGAAAGGGTCCAACCTCAATTACTGGAGGTCCTTCTCTATTGCCTTGAGGAGTCAGGAGGCAAGGGAACAGAGCTACTGGTCAAACAAACCAATGACCAATAAAAATAATGCACTGGAATGCTGAGGGTGTCAACAGCAAAAGAGATACAGTAAAAAATTGGAGTTTGAAAATATTCTATGTGAAGAGCAAGTTGATGTATGCTGTACTCAAGAAACACATCTCAGCAGCGATATAGCCTTTAAAATCAGAGGCTACCATGCTACCAATCAGACCGAAATGACAGATGAAAGGGTGGAATTCTGACACTTGTTAAAAACAATATCACTACATGTCGGCTGGAAGTATATATGGAGGGAGCACAATACCAGATGCTCCTCCTAAAGACAGACAGTACAGAATCTCATCTCCTGAACAACTACTGCCCAAATGATAGACCATTGGCACTAGACACAATCCTAGAAAAAGAGAGACTTATGGTGTGTGGTGATTTCAACAGCCATTCTCAGAGCTGGGGGCTACGCTCACATCGACAAGAGAGGTGAGGAACATGATAGTTGACAGGATGAAAATAACTTCATACTTATTAACCAGCCATCAGACTCACCAACCTTCTACTCAAGAGCATGGCACACCACCTCTACACCAGACCTAACATTCTGCACACCAGGCCTTGAATGGAGCATCACAAGAGTCATTGGAAAGCAGCTTGGAAGTAGTGGCCACAGACCAGTATTTTTGAAAATCCACTATGAATTTATCAAGTACAGCAGCACACTCACTAGGTGAAATTTTAAGAGGGCAGACTGGTAAATATACCAGCATTTAACCAGTGTTCTAGCTAAGTGTTCTAATCCAAAATGGCAGACTAGAACGAATGTGTTCTCTTTACGGTGCTCGATTAACGGTTGTTCCTTCCCGAAAGTAAAGGCAACCTACGGGAAAATTGGGCCTAGAAATTTCCAATGGATTAATCGAACTTTTTCTCTAGGATTGTGATCTTGTGGTGTAGCAATTAGTATAATAAATCATGTCAACAGATATAACAACACAACAACCAAATATCAGAATAGACAATACCGAGATAGAATGTGTGGATAAATTTGAATACTTAGGAGCAAACCATCAATGGTGCAGGAGACTGCATGGCAGAAATTAGGATGAGATTGGCAATGGCATATTGCAAAATAACACAGCTGAAAAATATATGGAAAAACAACAAAATAGAAACGAAAGTGCTAATGTTACGAACTTTTATTTTTCCGGTTGCAACATACGGTTGTGAAACATGGACTCTAAGTAAAACAGCTGCAAAGAGGATCAACGCCTTCGAGCTGAAATGCTACAGGAAGATACTTAGAATATCATGGAAGGAAAATATCAGAAACTCACATATTATAAACACATTGAATATTCCAGAGTGTTGGTTACTAAACACAATAACAAAAAGAAAACTACGCCTGTTTGGTCATATAAAGAGACATAACTGTTTAGAAAGACAAATAATGGAGGGAAGAGTACTGGGGAGAGGAGAAAGGGCAGACCAAGAAGACGATGGACTGACGACATTAAAGATAACATGAATACATCGCTAGAAAATGCAAGCCATATCACCCAAGACAGAGAGAGGTTCAGAGAGTTCATTGGGAAGACAACGTTCTGGAAGGAATACGTCACATGACATCTAGCTAAGGACATGAACGTGGACAAAGACATCAATAGTGCAGTGAGTGAATTTAATAGATGCATACTACATGCTGCTAGTAAAACCATATCCAGGGGCATGCAAAAACTACAAATCCTACTGGAATGAAATGGAAACACCAAGGCAGCAGGTAGCGAACAGACCTAGCCAAGAACACCACAACAAATAGCAAACAAAGGCTAAATTTCAAAGAGCCAAGTTACAAGTCAGATGGAGCAGCTGGAAAGAAAAAGCATAGTCTCTGAACCTTGAAAGAGGCACTTAGGAAATTGTGGAAACTGGTAAACAACTAAATAATGAAGGTACAAAGAGAAATACAAGGATCACACTTGTACCAGCAAAACATTGGACAAGGTGAACTTATACCTGAAGTCATGGAGGCACCAATCACAATGAAAGAACCAGAGAATGCAATATCCAAACTGAAAATGAAAAAGTCCTCAGGAGCTGATGAAGTATCCAATGAAATTATTAAAAACTTGGAAACTGCAGCAAGAGCAAAGCTACAGCAGATCTTCAAAACAAGCTGCACCACAAGTAATGTTCAACAGGCATGGAGGGAAGCAATAATGATACCATTCCTCAAATCAGGAAAAGATGGCAACACAGTCTCCAACTACAGGCCCATCAGCCTCACAAGCTGTCTATGCAAAACAATGGAATGCATTATCAATCTTAGGATGCAGTGGTACCTTGAAAGTGAAAACCTTCTGGTATCACAGCAAGCAGGTTTCAGACAGTGCTACTCTACAGAAGATCAGGCAACCTACCTCTCCCAAGAGATTGAGGATGCCTTCCAAGATAAGAAACTTGTACTAGCAGCAAGGGTAGATCTCAGGAAAGCATTTGACAAGGCTTCGAAAGAAGGACTCTTAAAGAAATTGCAGGGTTAACTCAATAATGTACAAATAGGTAAAAGCATACCTGCATAATAGAAGAGCCAGGGTACAATTAGATGGTCGCAAGAGCAAGAAAGTCCTACTGCATCATGGAGTCCCCCAAGGAGGAGTCCTGTCACCCACACTTTTCTTGGTTTACATTAATTACCTAATTGCCGAACTACCACATGGAATCAAAGTGGCAATGTATAATAATGATAAGATATATTGTATTGTAAGGTCTCTGTTCACATATTCTAACTACATTATATGCTTTACAATTTTATGGCATATATCTATAGGATTTAATTGATTCACTAAAGTTCATTGATTGTATGGGGACTGTTGTCCTACGTATTCTGATCTATTCATCTATGTATTCACAAGCGTGCAACGCAAAGGAGAAAAAGGAGATAAATACTGAAACATCTGCATATAGCAGTGATATTCTGAAGTACAGTTAAATATAGTGACATAAAAATTTGTTGTGTTTTACTTCAATTCAAATCAGTCCCATGTCATTAAATGGACACCCTGTATAAGAAATTTGGTTTTTAAATGCACAACAAAATCTATAAGTTAATGATTGTTGGTGCCTGTAAAAAAATCTGGACAGAGATCACATCCAATCTTCATTACATTCAATCTTGATAGGTATCAAACTCAGTCTACTGCTGCTTATGCATTTGTTCTCAAACTCCTACAGATTAGCAAGAGTACAGAGAATGGAATGCATTGTGTCATGTTTTACAGCTTTGCTGCGATGCAATATCTTCGCCTTCTGTCCTGACACATTTAATTTAGCATGACTTCTAGGTCACTTTGACCCTATATGGGATGGAACAGCCACCACATAGCCTCCTTAGTCGCCTCTTCTGACATGCATGGAAGATAAACTATGATTTATTCTTTGCTTCCCTTTCGTGTCCAAAAACACACAGGTGATCTCAAGTCTACTTAATTCAAACATTTATAGTCAAGCCAAATATTCCCACTGAGGTCAACTCCTTGAAGTGAATATTAGTCCAGTCAACAGGGGCTGGAAGCTAAGATTGGTCGGGTCATACCTGACATCGAGCAGGATCACATTCCGTCCAAACAAGTACTAGTGCTGACGTTGGAGATACCAGACCAACTACCTACACTACTATAAATACACCAAGAGATGCACCAGCAACCATGGTATCATACAACACAACTAGATAACAATATAAAGTTGCTACTTTCTTGTGATGGTTGTAGCTCACATTTTCTTGAGATAGGTTGTAGAAATCTGTTTCTTGAGATGTGTTGTAAAACTGTTTTGTGAGATGGTTGTAGAAATCTCATATTTTCTTGAGATGTGTTGTACAACTCTGTTTCTTGAGATGTGTTGTAGAACTCTGTTTCTTGAGATAGGTTGTAGAACTCTGTTTCTTGAGATGTGTTGTAGAACTCTGTTTCTTGAGATAGGTTGTAGAACTCTTGTTTCTTGAGATGTGTTGTAGAACTCTGTTTCTTGAGATAGGTTGTAGAACTCTGTTTCTTGAGATAGGTTGTAGAACTCTGTTTCTTGAGATGTGTTGTAGAACTCTGTTTCTTGAGATAGGTTGTAGAAATCTGTTTCTTGAGATGTGTTGTAGAACTCTCAAACTCTCTTGAGTTAGGTTGCAAAACTCTCATGGTTTCTTGGTCAATGGAGATTTGAAATCCTGACAACTTGCTGGAGAATTGTTACATGGAAGTCTCGATAAGTTTGATGGAGAACCATATACAAGCAGTTTGGACATTTTGTTGCGTAACATTAACTTGCGTTTGTTCATGACAGGACTTTCCTTGTCACATTCTGATATGCTAGAACTTTCTTTCCTGGATTGACACCCGTTTCCATTTGATATGTTGCTAACTTGCTCACTGCAATGTTCATTGAGTATAGTTAAACCATCTTTTCTAGCATGGTAAGGTACATCCTGCAGTGATGACTCTGAGGTGTCTGCACCTTCCATAACTTTGTTAACAGTCTCACAATGAACATCTGTGCTCAATGTGTATTGATTTTTTGACTCAGGTAAGACACTTAACCCAGATGAACTGGAACTGGATCCATTTTGATCTGTCAGTGATTGCCGTCTCCATAGGTCAAATAAGGTTGTCTGTCTACCGGATGATCTGTTGTCATGTTGACCAGGGAGGTTGTAGCTAGACTGACTCATGGGTGTGAATATTTTCTCTATGACCTCAGGGGGAAAGTCGTTATAATCCTATGAGATAAGAAATACTTATTATTATCAATAGTAGGTAATAACTAATGGGAGATATTGAATTCAAGACAGAGCTTAATAAATAATATAAGGAAATGACAATCTTCATATTTTTGTCCACGTTATGAGACACAGAGGTTTGGAAAACATAGTTACAACAGGCAATATTGAACGTAAGAGAGACAGATGGCGAAACATGAGAAAATCTTGGACAGTTTAACAACCTGGCATGGCATGACCTCAACAATGAGCCTAATACATAGTAATAATCATAGAAAGCTGTGAAGATCCATGATCGCCTACGCCAGCCAGCACGATACCTGAAGAACGTAATAAAGCAGCAAAACTGTAATCCAATAATCCAATAGGCACAACTTGGGACAGGGCAATGAGCTAATCACTGATAACACACATGATATTATCCACAACTTGGAGCAGGGTAATGAACTAATCACTGATAACACACATGATATTATCCACAACTTGGGACAGGGTAATGAACTAATCACTGATAACACACATGATATTATCCACAACTTGGGACAGGGTAATGAACTAATCACTGATAACACACATGATATTATCCACAACTTGGGACAGGGTAATGAACTAATCACTGATAACACACATATTATCCACAACTTGGGACAGGGTAATGAACTAATAACTGATAACACACATGATATTATCAACAACTTGGGACAGGGTAATGAACTAATCACTGATAACACACATGATACTATCCATAACTTGGGACAGGGTAATGAACTAATCACTGATAACACACATGATACTATCCACAACTTGGGACAGGGTAATGAACTAATCACTGATAACACACATGATACTATCCACAACTTGGGACAGGGTAATGACTAATCACTGATACACACATGATATTATCCACAACTTGGGACAACAACTTGGGACAGAGTAATGAATTAATCACTGATAACACACATGATATTATCCACAACTTGGGACAGGGTAATGAACTAATAACTGATAACACACATAATATTATCCACAACTTGGGACAGGGTAATGAACTAATCACTGATAACACATGGGCAAATAGATGGTGCATTAGCATTAACACAGATAAGTGCAGCACTACACTCTTTACCCTCTCACCAAAACAAAAAGCTGGTCATATCAAGATAGATGGAGAGCTCTTGAAAGAAGACAAACAACCCACATACCTCGGAGTTACTTTTGATAATAAGCTGACATGGAAGCAGCACATAAACAAAGCAACAACAAAAGCCAGGAGGAAGTTAGCTATCCTGAGAAAACTAAGTGGAACCACATGGGGAGCCAGTGGAAATATACTCAGTAAAGTTTACCAGCAAGGAATAAGACCACACCTGGAATATGGTTCAGCTGCATGGTGTCCTGCATCAAACACCACATTACAAGATCTAGATAAAGTGCAAAACCAGGCACTTAGAATAATGTTGGGAGTAATGAAATTAACACCCATAGCAGAGATGCAGAAAATGGGAAGAATGCAAACACTTGGCGAATGCAGAGACACAAAAGTACTAATTCAAGCAGAAAAGTTTCAGTGTATGCCAAGTCATCCAATGAAGGAAAGATTCCAAAATCTAGCAATGGGGCGACTGGAAAGAAGCAGCTTTATCCATCAAGCTAAACGACTCCGCAGACAACTTACAGACCTACCTGAAGTTGACAGCCCCTTAAGGTCTGTACCAGAACAAACCCCATGGAGTGAAAGCCATGGAATGCCAATATACATTCAGACCCATGTGAAAGGAATACTAAGCGAGGACGAACAGAACAGTGTGCAGCGAATGACAGTCACCCTCAGTTTCCTGGATGAGGAATATCCACAAGATATATGGGTCAGAGTGTACACAGATGGGTCAGCACAGAATGCTGTGAGGAATGGAGGTGCAGGTGTATATATAGAATATCCACACAAGCCTAGAGATACAATCAGAACACAGACAGGAAAATTCTGCAATAATTATGATGCAGAAATCCAGGCAATTAGTGTGGCAGCTAAAAAACTGCTGAACTCCAACTCTGGCATACAGCCTGTGGTATTCCTGACAGATGCAAGGTCAGTGCTTCAAGCTCTCCAGTCTGGAAAACTAACAGACTTGCAAAAACTACTTAGCGAATTGTCGTACCAGTATAGGGTAACCATGCAGTGGATACCCTCTCACTGTGGAATACCAGGAAATGAAAAAGCAGACCAACTGGCTAAGGAAGGTGCTGCTGAAGACCAACCAGATATACCAATCACCTACCTTCAGAAAAAACAGATGATCAAGTCAATAAGAAAGCCACAAACACCAACACAAGATGACTATCACATTATGAACAGATCAGAACAAGTTATAATTCTACGTCTCAGAACAGGACACAACCGACTCCGCAGTCACATGTATACAAAGTTCAAGATTGGAAACACGGCCATGTGTACATGTGGACAGGCAGCACAGAGTGCCAAACATGTACTTCAAGAGTGTTCTGAGCATGAAACGCTGAGGCAGACATATTGGCCAGAGGAAACAACACTGGAATCAAAGCTCTATGGGACACTGTATGAACTACAAAAGACAGTGAGTTTTATTAAGGAGACAGAATTACAGATATAGACATTTTCAAGTGAACGAAAGAAGAAGAAGAAGAAGAACTGATAACACACATTATACTATCATCACAGATATCCTTATAATTATAGAAATAATTAAGATTGTAAATAATGGCATCAAATCCTTTCATCTTCTGCATTCATTCTCAAACTCCTGCAGATTAGAAGGATATAATCCAGAGAACTGATTATGTCGTGTATAACTGGGTTATAGCTTAATTTAAATATTTTCACCTTTCGGCCTGACACATCCAAGAATGGCCTCTTGGGTCATAGCTCACAGAAACAAGAGACTAGACCACAGAATAGTCTGGTATTGTTTATTCTGATTCCCCCAACAGCTCACAGCAACAAGAGACTGGACCACAGAATAGTCTGGTATTATTTATTCTGATTCCCCCAACAGCTCACAGCAACGACAGGACCACAGAATAGTCTGACATTGTTTCTTCTGATTCCCCCAACAACTCACAGCAACAAGAGACTGGACCACAGAATAGTCTGACATTGTTTCTTCTGATTCCCCCAACAGCTCACAGCAACAAGAGACTGGACCACAGAATAGTCTGGTATTATTTATTCTGATTCCCCTAACAGCTCACAGCAACGACAGGACCACAGAATAGTCTGACATTGTTTCTTCTGATTCCCCCAACAACTCACAGCAACAAGAGACTGGACTACAGAATAGTCTGACATTGTTTCTTCTGATTCCCCCAACAACTCACAGCAACAAGAGACTAGACCACAAAATAGTCTGACATTGTTTCTTCTGATTTCCCCAACATCTCGAAGTAGCAAGAGATTAGAACTATGTATTGAGCAGCACCAACAAATATTTGTTAAAAGAATCGCACGAGCATTTAGTAAATACATTATCAAACATTACTGTCTGTGTCAACAATAAATGAACTTACTTCCAGTTTGGATGTGAAATTGTGGTGAAAATCTGGCCAATTTCTTGAAGAAATTGATGCTGCACTGGTTTTTGCTTGAAGATCTGCCAGGAAGGATGTGGTCTGTCAAAAGAATAAGTGGAACTGGTTTCAGACAATGGTAAATTGACATGTAGCAGGAAGGCAAGTAATTTGCTCGAGTTAAGTGAAACATATTTCTTAGTCATGAATCAAGATTGCATGTGTTGCTGGGGCAAGAAAGAGGAGCAAAAAATAACAACACTGTTTACTTTCAATGGATATCGTAAGAAGCAACTAACAAGGTTATGGGAATGGTGTTGAACATCCATCTTATATCAGGTCAAGGTGACCCATGGGTCATGCTGAAGTCAGATGCATCAAGCCTAAAGGCATGAATATCACAACAAAGCTGTAAACCATAGCACAATGTATTTCTTTCTACAGACTACATCCTGCAAAGCTGCAGGAGTTTGAGAACAACTATATATATGTCCAACCTATAAGTATATATATATCATACATCCAAGTGATAGAACATCTGTACCACATGACTAAATCATAGAACATCTGTACCACATGACTAAATCATAGAACATCTGTACCACATGACTAAATCATAGAACATCTGTACCACATGACTAAATCATAGAGCATCTGTACCACATGACTAAATCATAGAACATCTGTACCACATGACTAAATCATAGAACATCTGTACCACATGACTAAATCATAGAACATCTGTACCACATGACTAAATCATAGAACATCTGTACCACATGACTAAATCATAGAACATCTGTACCACATGACTAAATCATAGAACATCTGTACCACATGACTAAATCATAGAACATCTGTACCACATGACTAAATCATAGAACTGTACCACATGACTAAATCATAGAATATCTGTACCCCATGACTAAATCATAGAACATCTGTACCACATGACTAAATCATAGAACATCTGTACCACATGACTAAATCATAGAACAACTGTAACACATGACTAAATCATAGAACAACTGTACCACATGACTAAATCATAGAACACCAGTACCAGTACCACATGACTAAATCATAGAACATCTGTACCACATGACTAAATCATAGAACATCTGTACCACATGACTACATCATAGAACATCTGTACCACATGACTAAATCATAGAACATCTGTACCACATGACTAAATCATAGAACATCTGTACCACATGACTACATCATAGAACATCTGTACCACATGACTAAATCATAGAACATCTGTACCACATGACTAAATCATAGAATATCTGTACCACATGACTAAATCATAGAACATCTGTACCACATGACTAAATCATAGAACAACTGTACCACATGACTAAATCATAGAACAACTGTACCACATGACTAAATCATAGAACACCAGTACCAGTACCACATGACTAAATCATAGAACATCTGTACCACCTGACTAAATCATAGAACATCTGTACCACATGAATTAATCATAGAAAATCTGTACCACATGAATTAATCATAGAACATCTGTACCACATGAATTAATCATAGAAAATCTGTACCACATGACTAAATCATAGAACATCTGTACCACATGAATTAATCATAGAACATCTGTACCACATGAATTAATCATAGAAAATCTGTACCACATGACTAAATCATAGAACATCTGTACCACATGAATTAATCATAGAAAATCTGTACCACATGACTAAATCATAGATCATCTGTAAAACATGACTAAATCATAGAATATCTGTGCTACATGTCCCAGTCATACAGCACCTACAAACATGTCCCAGTCATACAGCACCTACAAACATGTCCCAGTCATACAGCACCTACAAACATGTCCCAGTCATACAGCATCTACAAACATGCCCCATTCACATAAGTGTCAACTCGTACAGACTTCCTGTATTGATATGGACTTGCAGATATGGAAATTTAGTTTCTTTTTTTTTAATTAATTTTTAAGAATAGGACACATTCCCATAGAACAAAATCTATTACGTTTGGTGAAGTTGATAGATTTCTGAGAAGTACAATCTTGGCTAGTAGAAGTCTGATGCAGTCTGAAGATGCAGAAATACTACTCAGTCATACCAGTTTCCACTGTTATGAATCTAATAACATCTAATTCTTAGGTAGCCATAGTTATATCAGCAGAGTTTACATAGGCTGAGTGGATAACATGCATACATTTGTTGTGACTCACCTTACTCAAACTGAGAACTTGAGCAAACATATCTGGATATCTGCTGGAGTGACCTGAGGTTGAGAAACTAGTCAGGTCTGATCTGGTATCAGCTGTAACCGTGGCTGACCCACTTCCTGGAGACTGAGGACTTCTTAGCATTAAGTTGGAAGCCACAAAACACTGACCTGGCTTCAAGCAAATACTCTGTGAAATAAACGTTAACCAAAACCTATAGATAAATGCCACAAAATTGTAAAGCATATAATGTAATTAGTATATGTGAACACAGACCTCACAATACTATATCTTATCACCTATAATGTAGCTAGTATATGTGAACACAGACCTCACATAACTATACCTTATCACTTGGTGATTGTCAAATGCTACATCTAAATAAAATATTGGTAGCACATCCTTTACAGGACTTAGCTATCAACCCAGCATTTGTTGGCTGTGGTTATTTTCTAGGCAATATAAATACATTCAGTGGTTTGCCATTGTTTTCTGAATGATCCGGATGCACAATTGCCTGTGGCAGGGATCGAACTCGGTACCTTGGCCATCACAGACGGGCTCTGTACCACTTCACCACAGAGCCGGACTACATCTACTCTACATTAATGCATGGATCAGAAACATGGATAATTAACAAACAACCAGAAGACAGAGTTCATGCCTATGAGATGGGGATATATAGAAGAACATGGAAGATTTCATGGAAAAATAAAACATGCAGAGAGGTTATGACAGAACAGATTAGTAAAGCAACTCACAACCAAAGAGCACAGACAAACATGGTTATCACCAAGATAGCCAACCTTGAGAATAACTTGGAAACACAAAGTCTCTGACTGGCCATTTTTTTTGTTCATGAACAGAAAAAGAAAACAGAAAAACGCTTAGTGTAACATAATAGATAAAAATATTGCAGAGCATCTTACCTGGGAATTTGGCCAAAATCGTATACACAGAACATCTAGGTTCTTATCAGATGCAAAAACACACATGGGGCACGAAGGTCTGCCAAACAAAATAATAATAGATATACATGGTGTTCATAAATTCTCTATGCACACAATTTAGTTTTTATTTGCTTTCTTTTATATTTTTTTCTTTTGTCTTTTATTTTATTTTTTGTTGTGTATTTGGTTTTGTTTTCTTTTGTTTTTTGTGTGTTTTGTTATGTTTCTTATTCGTGTTTTGTTTTGTATTTAGTTTTGTTTTTTGATTTGTTGTATTTTTTTTATTTTATTATCTTTTCTGTTTTGTTTGTTATGTTTTGTTTTGTTCTATTGTGTTTTATTTTGTGACCATTAGAAAAATAGAAATAGGTATTCCTGAAGGTTGGACCATTCACAAACCTTTTCTTGCAGAAAAATATAGCAAATACATGAGAGGAATTGACCACACTGGCGAATTGAAACATCAACACTCACACAGATCCTATAAGTGGTATCTACCATTATAGCACTTCCTAGTTGAAACTGCACTGGTAAATGAACACATCATCTACTACAGTGTTAATCCTATCACTGCAAAGAACGTGTTAACACTTCTCGGTGAACATGATAGCACTTCTGAGCGAAAAAATGTTAACACTTTGCTGTGAGCATGATAACATTTGGGCTACAAACGAACATGATGGCACGTCTGAGTGAACAAATTAACACTGCTGAGTAGGCATGTTAACACTTCTGAGTGAACATTAAACCCCTTCTGTGTGAAGGAAGTTCAGCCAGAATATCAGTCTTGTTGTTATACAAAAATCTGTGCCCATCATACACAGTAGGCTGTGGAATTGATATCATTTTTCGCTGAAGAACAGCTTGTTTTATAAGAGCAAGACTGATATTGTGTCTGAACTTCTTTGCAGTGATAGCCGGATTAACACTGTGGTAGATGATGTGTCCATTTACTAGTGCAGTTTCAACTAGGAAGTGGTATAATGGTATAACAGATACCAGTTACATGATCTGAGTGGGTATTAATAGCCCACTCTCAACTGGCTGAAGTTGTCAACTCCTCTCATGTATTTTCTATAATTGTCCTACCTTCAGTAATACCTTTTTCTAATGGTCTTTTCAATAATTGCATTGGAGTGGACAGTAGATGTCCAGTTTATTTTTATTATCCGTGACACAAAAGACGGCATTATCTGCTTTTTTCAGTGTCAGATTATTTTTCTTTAGTTCTTCAGGAAATAGCTATTTGTTCTTCACTACTGTCCCACAAGCACCAATCTGCATTCCTGTTAGTTCTTGAAATAATGCTGGAAGAGAGTAAAAACTGCCACATTACAGAATATGCCTTTCGTTAGAAAACCCATCCAGAAGTTGCTTCACAACACTAGAAGTTGTTCCAACAGAATGCTCATCATTGTTTTTGCCAGTAAATATAATTAATTTTAAGCAATATTGTGTGGTGGGTGAGGATTTGGCTGATAGGTTTTGCTTGAAATATATACGTCCTTTAAACCATCGATACATGCCATTGATTCGTCTAATGACAACTCACGACCAGGTGTGTAATGTTAGGTGTAGGATGGCAAAATGCTGCCACGAAGAGGTCTTATCTTGAACAGGGGATCATAGCCAGGCTGTTCCCTTGAAATTCTAACCAGATTATTATTGAAGTGTAGGTTTCTGTGAAGCAGTTGATATCTGTTTCTACTCATGACTTTTGAATATGGTGTGACATTTAACCAATAGTTCTTGCCCCAGTAGTCAGAAACTGCTAGTTTGCAACACATTTCCATTGCAATATAAGCCAATGAAAGCAGAGATCTCAACTGTGTTATGTCCCAAGACAGCTTCTTGGAATTTAGCACTGGCTATGTACTCAACTCTTGCTGGTTTTAACCATATCTATTCACTTCTTCTGTGATATGATGAATGGCAGTATCAGGAGAAAATTTTTTTACAAATGCACTGAAAATCTCTCTATGCTTGCCATGATACCTTCTGCCTTCTTATTCACTCACTATAAGTGTATGATTGTATGTCTGTATAGAGCAAGAGTATTCAGCTCAATAAGTTCATTTCTAGCAATCTTTCTCCATGCCCAATGATTGCTTTGCACGTTAGTCTTTTCATGGCCAATTCTACCACACCTACCTTCAATGTCAACTCTATTTACATTTACTATATTACCTGAATCGCTTATGCTGTGATTGTCCAAATTATCATCATTAGGACTTTCATTTACATTAGGCTATTGAAACTGTTCCATGAAATATCACTTTCAGTTTCAGGTTTGCTCCAGGAATCAGAATCATCTCTGCTGTAATGTTGGTCAACATTTTCTGCCATGGTGATTATATCTGACAGGCAAACTTGCAACAAACACAATGAGATTTTAATAACTTTTACCGCTATTTTTTAAGAAAAAGCCGTAAATCATAAATTCTCTATGCACACATTTAGTTGTTTTTTTTGGTGCTTTCTTTTATTTTGTTTTCTTTTGTCTTTTATTTTATTTTTGTTGTGTATTTGGTTTTGTTTTCTTTTATGTATGTTTTGTTATGTTTCTTATTCGTGTTTTGTTTTGTATTTTGTTTTGTTTTTTTATTTGTTGTGTTTTTTTAAATTGTATTATCTTTTCTGTTTTGTTTGTTATGTTTTGTTTTATTGTGTTTTATTTTGTGACCATTAGAAAAATAGAAATAGGTATTCCTGAAGGTTGGACCATTCACAAACCTTTTCTTGCAGAAAAATATAGCAAATACATGAGAGGAATTGACCACACTGGCGAATTGAAACATCAACACTCACACAGATCCTATAAGTGGTATCTACCATTATAGCACTTCCTAGTTGAAACTGCACTGGTAAATGAACACATCATCTACTACAGTGTTAATCCTATCACTGCAAAGAACGTGTTAACACTTCTCGGTGAACATGATAGCACTTCTGAGCGAAAAAATGTTAACACTTTGCTGTGAGCATGATAACATTTGGGCTACAAACGAACATGATGGCACGTCTGAGTGAACAAATTAACACTGCTGAGTAGGCATGTTAACACTTCTGAGTGAACATTAAACCCCTTCTGTGTGAAGGAAGTTCAGCCAGAATATCAGTCTTGTTGTTATACAAAAATCTGTGCCCATCATACACAGTAGGCTGTGGAATTGATATCATTTTTTGCTGAAGAACAGCTTGTTTTATAAGAGCAAGACTGATATTGTGTCTGAACTTCTTTGCAGTGATAGCCGGATTAACACTGTGGTAGATGATGTGTCCATTTACTAGTGCAGTTTCAACTAGGAAGTGGTATAATGGTATAACAGATACCAGTTACAAGATCTGAGTGGGTATTGATAGCCCACTCTCAACTGGCTGAAGTTGTCAACTCCTCTCATGTATTTTCTATAATTGTCCTACCTTCAGGAATACCTTTTTCTAATGGTCTTTTCAATAACTACATTGGAGTGGCCATTAGATACAAGGTCAACATTTTTTGTATCATGTCAGGTGACGGACAGTTTAATTTTATCTTTTGTGACACAAAAGACAGCATCATCTGCTTGTTTCAGTGTCAGATTCTTTTTATTTAGTTCTTCAGGAAATAGCTTTTTGTTCTTCACTACTGTCCCACATGCACCAATTTGCATTCCTGTTAGTTCTTGAAATAATGCTGGAAGAGAGTAAAAACTTCCACATTACAGAATATGCCTTTCGTTAGAAAACCCATCCATAAGTTGCTTCACAACACTAGAAGTTGCTCCAACAGAATGCTTATCATTGTTTTTGCCAGTAAATATAATTAATTTTAAGCAATATTGTGTGGTGGATGTGGATTTGGTTGGTAGGTTTTGCTTGAAATATATACGTCCTTTCAACCATCGATACATGCCATTGATTCGTGTAATGACAACTCGCGACCAGGTGTGTAATGTTGAGTGTAGGATGGCAAAATGCTGCCACGAAGAGGTCTTATCTTGAACAGGGGATCTTAGCCAGGCTGTTCCCTTCGAATTCTAACCAGATTATTATTGAAGTGTAGGTTTCTGTGAAGCAGTTGATATCTGTTTCTGCTCATGACTTTTGAATATGGTGTGACATTTAACCAATAAGTTCATTGCTAGCAATCTTTCTCCATGCCCAATGATTGCTTTGCACGTTAGTCCTTTCATGGCCAATTCTACCACACCTACCTTCAATGTCAACCCTATTTACATTTACTATATTACCTGAATCGCTTATGCTGTGATTGTCCAAATTATCATCATTAGGACTTTCATTTACATTAGGCTATTGAAACTGCTCCATGAAATATCACTTTCAGTTTCAGGTTCGCTCCAGGAATCAGAATCATCTCTGCTGTAATGTTGGTCAACATTTTCTGCCATGGTGATTATATCTGACAGGCAAACTTGCAACAAAAACAATGAGATTTTAATAACTTTTACCGCTATTTTTTAAGAAAAAGCCGTTAAACGTAGTAACTCATGGGAGCAGCCATTTTGAAATGGTGTAGTGCCTCGGATGAGGTATATTTAGTAGCAATATCACTACAACGGCGGTATTTCTGGATGAATCATAGCATTTTCGACAATTGTCGAAATTGGTCACTAAGGTTGTATACCGGAAATTCAACGATCGTTGAAATTTGTCAGCAGTGTTCTTTAAGTAAAAATTCATTTCATGTAATGAGATATTCTCCTTTCAACCATGGATGATTGTCCAATTTGGTTATATCATAACTTTACAACGATTAAAAAGTAGTGACAGTCGTGGATCTGATAATCCAGTCACAATGACCTACAATGTTAATTAGGTAATTTCTACCTGTTTTCATTGACATCAGGTGAAGAACACAACCTTAATAATGGGCATGTCAAGAACGAAGGCATGTACTAACTTCTCTATGGTTTCCCAAGTATATTCAGCAATCATGGCCCTAATCATGTGTCTTCCAGTCAGTACATTACTGTTGTTTCTGGTGTTCTTCAGCCCATGACAAGAGTCTCACGAACTATATTAAAGACTTCACAATGGATAAATATTACAATGCTCTGTCTCCATGAGAGAGGCTACATCGATTCCTGTGATGCAGTAAAGTAAGTCAAGCACATTCAAGTCAAGTCCCCAGCAACATAGAGGAATTAAATTTTTTTTTAAATTTCAGAAATATATGTAGATAGTCCTCTTAACACACGAAGATGATCTAAGACAAATGATTCTATCAATGAAAAAACACTGCAAAGCTCAAAATCTATTCCTAAATATGAGGAAAACTAAAATTATGAAAACTGATAAAAGTATAATTTCAACCAAAAATAATAATTAATACCTAATAACTGGAAGAAATATCAAATTTCGATTATTTTGGTACAAACATAAATAGCTCAGGCAACTGCACAGTAGAAATTGAGAGCAGGATGATAATGAACTTTCGAAACTTGTCCAAATGAAAAATCTCTGACACGGTATCAGTAGCAAAGTAAAACTGTGTATGATAAGAACATACTTATTCTCTGTGGCAATATACAGTTGTGAGGCTTGGGCGTATTCTCTGTGGCAATATACAGTTGTGAGGCTTGGGCGTATTCTCTGTGGCAATATACAGTTGTGAGGCTTGGGCTCTAATAAATAAAACCTCAGAAAATCATGCGTAGAGTCCAGCAGCCAGTTCTATAAAGTCATAGTAAAAAATAGAATACAAGATCAACCTTTTCAACCAACAAAATATATTAGCCATGTGACGGAGATAGAGAAAGATGGGAAAAATATTTTATAGACATCTTGAACATACCAGAAAAGATATATAATGCATAATTCACACCAAAATATGCAAATGAAAAAAAAAGAAAAAGAACCTGAAATCCCGGAACAAGAAGTCAGAGAGGTTATCAAGAACAACCCGAAGAATAAATCGGCAGGAAAAGATAGAATAACAACCAAAACAATGCATAAAAGCATGTAGACAGACTGGAGTAACTTCATATCTTCAGAAAATCTTGGAAAGAAAAGAGCTGTCCATATAGATTGACAAGGGGCCACAATAATACCAATGGGGAATTAAAAAAGGAAACAAGCAAGATTGGGGCATATATGGACATATGCACAGGTCAGTAAAATGTTCGTTAAGATTCTTCAAAAACAGATGAGACCTATTGTGGACCCGTGCTTAGTCCTGAACACTTCGGGTTTAGAAAAGGAAGAGTATGTACATATACAATAATTTCTCTAGGACAGATTAGTGAAAGCACAATGAAATACAACAATCGAATGAATATTGTTTTTATAGATCAAGAGAAGGCATTTGACCGAGTAAATAAAGAACTAACATGGAGTTTTCTTGAACATTTTGGAATAAAATAAACATTATTAGACTGTGTAAGAGCTATATACAAAGATAGTAACAGTGTAAGAACAAATGCAGGACTTACAAAGTGGTTTTCAGTAACATCAGGAAAAATCAGGCTCAATGTTCAGATAAAAGCTGCAAAGCAGTCTCCCTTATGACAACAAAATTCTGCAACTGTTATCTACTCTAAACATATAGATAGCCCTAGTTCACATAAAGAATGTCCTAGATATCTGGTGAAACAGGGTTCCAAAATGGTTGTCATTTTTCAGAAAATGTTGATACAGTATACACAATGTTCTGAGAGTACCCCTAAAGAATGACACCTAGAAATAGTGAAAACTAGGCCTAATCTTATTCAAAAACAGACAAATCTCAATGAATGTCATTTGTAGGACCAGATTTCTCGTGAAATTGATCAATATTGACATAGATCAGCTGTGTTCACTATTCTCAATCATTACTAGGTTTATGGTGTGCGGGGCGGCTCACGTCAGCAATTAGGCCTAGAATATAGATCACCGCTAATTTCAATCAGGCCTACTAAATACTGAACTACTTACCCCATCAACGTCTGAATCATTCATGTTCTCTAGAATTTCATTTCAAAATTGCATATCAATATCATCTGAATCATAAGTAGGT